>JAMWET010002827.1:1155000-1620000 GCA_024036415.1 Prochilodus magdalenae | reverse complement strand
CAAAACCATAATCACCACATCGCCCCGCTTTAATGTGCAAACACACAAGTGCACAGGTCTGCAGCTAAACATACCATTTACAAGCCAGCACAAACAAAGACATGGGATTAGCCTGTGAATGAGCAATGGGTTTCTAATCCAGGATCTCCTGTTTGACGCAGCAAATAATGGCTCGTCAGGAATGTGAAATAGTGAGTGCATCACTGAGTACATTGTCCTTGCTTAGGATTCAGCAGATGGAACCAGGGGATGGAGGTTATCAGGCATTCCATCTCCCTCTGGACTGTAATTCAGCCACAATGTGCTGCAGACCCTAAAGGCCTGCCATCTGCTGAAGTTTTTCCTTTCCTAAGGTGAGAGAGCTCCGACCTGGAGCTACCAGAGCATGTGGGCATTGGGATACACGAAAGCATGCATGCGCGCACACACACACACACACACACACACACACACACACACACACACACACACGCATATACGGTTCTATTAAATTAGTTCAAACAACCGTGAAGTATTCAGACCTTGGAGACTTACAGTGATTATATCATGCTGTATTTAAGCCCAAGACATTAACTGAGATGGTAATAAGATACATATATACAACATCATCATATATCATTTCTATTGGGAGGTTGCTGTCCCAAACCCTAATCCCTACATTCCAACTTATTAAAATAATACCTTTTATTAATGTATTTAAAAACCTGTTTGATTTGCCCTGAGATTAATTTTGAAATAAAATCGACCTGGATGTGAGACTGCAGCCCTGTCCCTCGTGGAAGCACAGTAATTAGTTAGAGCCCATTGTTTTAAAGTCTGAAAATCAGTGTGTAACACAAAGAACATTGTAATTTGTGCATTAACCCATTAACATCCTCACCAAGAAAAAAGAAATCCAGTTTATTGCGTTAATTTTTGGGGGGCAATAACAACAAAGCAAGTAGTCAGTTGACTGAGGCCTGATGAGGCCTGGCAGGAACTGGTTGTAGGATTGCTAGAAAGGCAAATCACAACACTTCTTTCACTGCAAAAGACTTTCAGTAGGATTTAACAGATTTAGGATTTAACAGATATGACCTTCATGGAAGAATCATCAGAAGAAAGTGTCTTTACCTCAAGATACAACTTTAGAAATCCCGTGAACTGATGAAGTTCCAATTTAAAAGTAATAGTGATCAAAGGTGGTGTTAGTGACCATGAAGAGAAGTGATCTCACTTAATACAATAAAGCAATGTGTCATATTTAACTTCATTAGCTTTTCAAATCTGCTCCTCTATTACTCATTCAATTATTTACCCTGACAGAAAGTTATAACAGGGTACCAAAACTTTTACATGCCACTGTAGGTGGTGCCCTTAAATAGGCCTCTGCCTTATAAGTTCCATTACTTGGGAGTGATGCTTAATAACAGTGTAATAAATGAGACAAAGCATTTCCACACCATTCTGTCATTTTACTTTAAGGACAATTATGTCAACACAACACCTTAAGCTGTTCATAAACGCTCAAGTAAGGTTTTTAAATGTTACTGTGTCATGAAGCTCCTATGTAGGAAGTCGTTAAATAAAGTTTATCCCATAAACATACACAAACAGACACGAACCCAGCATACACACACACACATACACATTCACACACATACACACAGTCCATAAACTGCAGTGAAATGCTGACGTCTGCCTCAGACAGCTCAGCGTCAGTGTGAGATGACAGGAATTCTGCTGTGTTTGGACCAGATTAATTACACCAATTGAGGAAATAGCAGTGCACTAAACAGCCATTAGGCTCTACAAGAAGCATTTACGGCGAAAACAGAAATAACAATCAGGATGCCACCAAGCCCTGATCAGACTGACATGGGGGGACAGTGAGAGAGAATGGGAACATCACTTCAGCCGGCTGGAGTTTATACTGGAGGTCTTTTACAGTGATGATATGAGCCTAACCCACTAACCAGGGTAGACAACAAAGAGAGAGAGACAGAAGGTCATCATTCTTTCTCACCTGACCCCTTTCCCCATTGGCAGGAAGATTTATCTCACCTATCAATCACTGTCTGCTGCTCCTCCCCCTTCTCCTCACACATGATTTCGGGAGGGATTTGTCACGCTTTGAAAAGCCTGAACTTGGCTTTTGAAAGCTGCCTGCTTGTAGTGTCAGTCTCTCCAGAATGGATGGTGCAGGCTTGACTAGCTAATCTGTGAGCTAAGGTCTGAGGCCAAAACGAGACATGGTTCAGTATTTTAAAGAAACCCTGCTGATTTGTGGCCAAATTTGCAGACAGACAAAAAGAGGTAATTGAGTATTTTCAGAAAAAAGTGAGCTTATGGTAAAAACAATAATGCAATTGTGCTCTGTGCCCATGCTTTAAAAAGCCAGTTTTACTGTTATTAGATTCCTCCCATTAAGGAAAAAGAACTTCCCGGAATTTGGAGATCACGATTAATATGCCTCTTCCAGGCATTCTGTAAATATTGGTAACATTAACGTCCTAATATTGTTTTGTCCTCATATTCATTGCAAGAGGTTACATAAATATGTACAAATTGTAGTTTAGAGTAAAATATTATTGAATATTCCTTTATAATACTTTCCTTTAATAAGCAGGGGAGAGTGGGCTTAGGTGGAATGTTTTCTGCTCTCTTCCACATATTCCAGGCATGCCATGTATCAAGATGACCCAAACAGCAGCGAACCAAACCTTAGCTAAATATAGGTCCCTGAAATTTGTGTATTCATGATTTAAACCATGTTGTGCAACACTGCTGGTGCAATATTAAAAAGGCTATCTTAGTGAGAGCTTTACATCAAAACCAAAGGAATATAAACAATTCTCCAATTTGGCAACCAAATGACATTTCTGAATCAATTAACTCCTTAACATTGCAATCAATAGACTTATTATTCAGTAACTACAAAGCCTACAATGCAAACCGGATGGACTATTCTTAGGTCACAGAAGTATGTAGTAACACTGGATCCAGGGGTTAACCCTTTAACGTCCGATTCCACTTTTTGGTAGGGCACATTTCAAGCCTCTATATCTTAATGAAGAACGTGTTAAACCTAACTCAACTTGATTGAGCCATCTCTACCAATTGGCAGAGGTGTGTTAGGTTTTAAAAAACCCACTAAAGGTCATTTTACTTTACATTACTGTTCTTACTGTTTCATTAACCCATAAGTACATCACCCCACATATATGTGGATTGTTTTTGGAGAAATTTTCAAAGGTTAAGTTATTTAATCAGCACATTATAGTTTCAAATGTTTCGATGATCAGAATTTTGGAAATTTATACAACATAAAGGAGTCTAATAAAGGTATATGTACATGATGTATATGTACAGTTTCAGTGGCTTATGTTAAGTATAATAAGGCATTATGGATCATTTATAGATCTTAATACACTTATACAGATGGACACACTTATATAATGCATTATGGATACCTGATTTATAGAAAGTGTTGCCAATTGTTTCTTTATGCTAAATGTGTCTTTGCTAAGCTAATGTAATTAAAACTGACTACTTGCTTTGTTAGTATCGCCCAAAACAAATACAGTTGCAATAAAAAAAATTCTTATTAAAGAATGAAACATTAAATTAAACATTAAAGGGTTAAACATCATCAAATATGGAAACAACACCAATAGCCCCAAATAATCATGCACTGAAACCAACTTTTTATAGATAGCTAGATGTACTTTAGGATGCTGCATCTGAGTGGCGGGAGTAAATTCCTTTTTCCATTATACGTGAAAGCATTTAAAGTTTAAAGAAAAAATAAATTATCCCTTTTCCTATCCTGTATAAAATAGAAGTTGTTTACAAATACAGACTGACAGGTTAGATGCTGTTTAGCTCTGTTTTCATGCCAAAGCCTGACAGTGACATTTAACAGGAAGAAAAGTACTTTGGCTTTAAAAAAGGGCCCCGGGAAAATAAAAATAAAATAAAAAAATACACTGGCTGATATTTGGATGGAGATATGACCTTCTATGACACGAGCAGAATAATAAGGAAACATACTATTGTTAGCCCTCTCCTTATTATAGTTTAATATGTCAGAGGTAATTGAGGTACAATTCAGTTTGAGCCAATGCTAAGAAGTCTAGACAGCATAATGGGTTTGGAATGTCATAATATCATTGATAATGAAATACGTACAATGTCATGCCAAGCTCCGTCATTTAGCCTCAACCTTGAAAATATAGCCTAGAGGAACCTCATCAGGCAGCGGGTTAGCGAGAATAATTAGCTGTCTAGCTAACCCTTAGCTGTCTAGTTAGCACTTTCGGTACACAGCGGTCAGGAACTAATTACGTCATTTTTATGCATGTGAAAACTTTAGCCTGTCCGCCCGTTCCCTGCGCCCGCTTGCATGCAGAATGAAGCGCGCATTAAACACCAGAGCACAGATCGCCCCACAAATGGCCTGTGGCTTCACGAACTAAAGCCGTGCTTGGAGACTGGATGCAATCACGCTGGGGCTTTCTCCATTAAGAGGCAGAAAGCTCGGGCATAAGACTATATATTACTGCGACGTTGAAAAGGAAAGAGCAGAGGAAACATTCAAAAAATGACTCCAGCACACAAGGAGGCAGATATGACGGACACGGTCAGACGACTTCAGGAAACGCCAGATTACATTAATTTGTCCATCAACCGAGCTTCTGTTTTAATGGGTAAATAGCCAACCATTAGGCCGTGCCGTTGCTATGGCAACGTGTCAGATCTGAATAACCCGAGCCACTTTGGAAGATAGGGCAGTTTTTTTTTTGTGTCCGCAAAAGCCTTGGAGATGACACTAACCAACAAGAGAGTCAACTCTAGTTCCACTCCTGTGGACGACACTTGCACCGCAATCCAATCTGGCCTGGTTCTGGTTCAAGACACTCTACACCAAGCGGTCAATGTCCCGAGCTCAGCTACATCTAGCCTGCTAAGCACTTTTTTCCTGCAAACGACACAATATCCCGAGGGGAAAAAAAAGAAATCACAGATTTAGCAGATGCAGAACAAAGCGCTGAAAGGCCTCAGATGCTGGGAGGCACACAGTGTAATTCTTGGTTATTAAGAATTCACTGAAGTACTATAATTAGTAGGTGAATGACAACAGTCAATTCGCTGAGCTCTAATGCAATCACTGAGCTGTAAAAGCAACACAATGCATGGTCTTTTTGGACTCAAAACTGTTATAAACATAATCTTTTCATTACAAGTTAGTGCTTGAACAAAATATGAATAATACCACAGAGAGGCTTTACGGTTTTGATTAGTTTACCAGCTCTGTTAAAGCAATTAAGAATTAATGACTGAATTCCACAGGCTAACAGTAAAAACAGTTGCTTACTGGGGAAAAAAAAAACAATGCAAGCGAGAACGCTGTGAGCATGTGCATTTGTATGTGTGTGTGTGTGTGTGTGTTTGTGAAAAAGCTAATATAGTGGGAGCTATTCCTTGTGTTTTTGTGCATCTCATGGTGCGATTTGGAGAGGCACCATATGGCTTCAGTAGACATGCCTGTGGCAGCTGGAACACAGTCAACTGGTACCGAATCTGAGTGCAAACACTTATCAGGAGACAAAGTTTCTGCTAAGTAAACACAGCCAAGCAAGATCAGCCATGTCAGCTGCGGCCTACTGATTCGAGGGTGAGAAGGTTGGTGGGGTACTCGCTTGGAGAGCCAAGCTATGCGAGGTAGGCCATGCGTGGCACGTGATTAAGGAAACAAAAGAAGCAAATTCAACTCTGCTCAAATACAGGCCAAATTTGAGACACCCAGGTCCTGATGGATCAACAAACAAGGCAAGTTAATAAGAAATACCGCCGTGATCACTTGGCGTCTCTTTGCCAAGCGCTGTGGGCCAAGCTTCTGACACCGCAGTGTCAAACAGAATGCAACAATATTAATATGTAATGTACGGCAGCTCTTCCAGGGGCGAACGGAACGCACGGCTTTTGTTCAGCTGCATGATGCAATCAGATAATGCAGCAATACATCACTGACATCATGGCTATCAAAGCCGTACATTTGGCAGGTTATACTCCAATCAATCATGTCAGGGCACCTCTGCAAAGGCCTTCTCCAAGTGTAAACGTGGAGGAGAACATTACCGAAGGCTAGGATCAGAGCGTGCATAAGCCCAGTAACAGTCAAATCTTGGCCGCTGTCGGCAACAGCTAAGGTCACGGAACAAGAGCCCGGCAATTTTGATGATGGGCTTTTAAAGCCGTGTGGTGTCTATCTAGAAAATCTTTGAAAATGTCTCTGATGTAACCCGGGGTAAATGGCTGCAAAAAACTCTAGTGCCTGCAATATATAGAGTTTATAGCTTTATATATATACACACACACACATATATATATATATATATATATATATATATATATATATATATATATATATATATATATATATATATATAGTTGTTGTTTTTCACAGATCTTAGGGACATTTGCTCCCTACAAAGCTTAACACACACACACACAAAGATATATATAACTGTGCATGTATATTTAGCTCTGTGGGGACTGAATGTCCCCAGGATGCATGAAAATTTTATCATTGTGGGGACATTATGAAAGATGCTCCTTTTAGTTTGTGTTTGGTTTATTTATGTCTTTATTTTTATACAAATTTTGCCTTTATTTGTATACCCATACAAAACTAATGGGATTGATTTGCAATACACATAACTACAAATACATATGATTTTGACCATGGCAGCCAAAGGGCTTTGGCTTATCCAGTCATGAGCCAAATAACCGGCATGCTCAGTGTAATGCTGTATTTTAGTTCTACATATTGTAGCATTGTTTCATGCTCTACAATCACCAGAACAGTGACACATTGTAATGCTAGTGTAAAACTGAAGCAATGTACACAGCCAATCTGGTGATTATACTGTACAAGCACCAACTTCCATCCCAACAATGTAGTCTTGAGACCTATTATTCATCCATCATTCTTTCCATGAATATTACACTTCATACATGAGTGAATGCGTGTACACGAAATAGCTAGACTAAATTATAGAGCACATGCCTATGTATACCACCTATCCAGACACCACAACACCACAGACGACAGTACTGCACAACTCAGTTGAGATAGTGGGCTACTGAATGGCATGGATCTTGAGGTGAAGGCTGAAATATAAAACTTGTCACTTTAGTTTTCTGAAAACCATTTCTCTACTTCCAGCTAAAAGCACCATTAGAGTGGATGCCAGCACCTTATGCAGTACATCTGCTACCTAATGGAGGAAAAACCAAAATCCTCAGCTGTCTCACACAGCAGTAATTTAGCATCAGTCTCTACCAGTGCCTAATGCCCTGTGGGCCTTCTGTGCTGCTTCTTAGCCCCAGAGCCTATAGAGTTAATTTATCGAATACTTGAAGCACTAGCTTCTAAAATTGCATGTTTGGTGTGATTTTGCCTGCTTTTATTTTGGCTGCCTGCAGAGCACAGGGGGTGGGGGGTGGCGGTTTACTGATGAAAGGAACATGACTTCAAAGAGATTAGCTCATCAGCTGATGCCAATAGAGGAACAATAAGGCAGCACATTTATGGTAAAGTGGTATATTTCTGAAGGCAGGGCTTTTCTTTTGTTATTTAATTATGTTGCACCACTGAGCTCAGTACCATTAAAAGGTGAAAGTGATGAATGCTCCAGCGACGACACTTACAGTTGTGAGGTTGGGAGAAACTCTATAAATGTGCGCTTTTATGCTGCTATAATTATTATTAAGTCATTACGGCACGTCTCGCTAGGAGGGAAACAACAGAAAAAGTAGTGCTCACCTCATGACCGTTTATTGCTATGACATGCAGGAATGGATTAAGTTCTGTGGTGGTTGGAAGTCAGCGGGAGCAAGGGAATGTAAGACTTGTGCTTTGGTTTTTTTTTTTTTTGAGACACAAATGTGCAGCTGGGTCCCTGGTCCGGCGCAACCCCTGGCTGAACTCGCGTCTCGGAGCTTGTTAAAGAGGCCCGGTCATGTGATGTGTTATTTTAACGGCCGTTCCCCTAGATTGGTCTCAGTGGCATCGTGAAGGCTCATAAAGGCTGATTCATCACCTCGCCTGTTCGCAGAGGGCACGGCTAGCCTGAGACAAGCTTCTCGCAGGTACGCTAAAGTCGCTCCCAGTGAAATCTGTCAAGAAACTCTTGAAGAAAAAAAAAAGCGCTCGACTCCCATCCCTTCCTCGCTCCCTCCCAGAGGTGGGTAGACTGGCCAAAACTCGTACTCAAGTAAAACAATAATGACTCAAGTCGAAGTAAAAATATCTTTCCCAAACAACAACATACAAGTACAAACGTAGCAGGCCTTAAGCACTCCCTACAGAACTGCAGTGGAACTTTTTAGTACATCCAGCATCTAGTAACATAGCAACCATAGGTGACATCCTTGTCTTTTGCCACATTGTCATCTGGATTAAGTGATAAACTTTACAAGTCAAAGGTGCGTACAATACAAAACAGGCAGGTCCTGTCATCCGTGCAACTTGAAACTAATTTGCAACACTTCATTTGAAGGCTGTCGGCATTGGGAGTTCATAACACCATTAAACCCTTAACTTAAACCCTGAATTACATAAAAGGCAAGTGTATATGAACAGATTTAACACTGATCTTGAACACTGTTACATAGCAGCCTTACTACGTATAAGTTACCGCACCATAGAGCTGATGGTAGATATCAGTGTCCTCAGATGAAAGCATCCTCAAAACTTAAAACTGCTTTTTAAATGGATCTTTTAAAGATTTAAAGATTTTTAATCCCTTGTTGATCCCACAGTGGGGAAATTTAGTCTCCGCATTTAACCCATCCTTGAAGTGAAACACCCACAAACACACTCACTAGTGAACACACACACTAGGGGGCAGTGAGCACACTTACCCGGAGCGGTGGGCAGCCCTATCCACGGCGCCCGGGGAGCAGTTGGGTGCCTCAGTGGTTACTGTCAGTTCAGGGAATAGAACCGGCGACCCTCCGGTCACAAGGCTGGTTCCCTAACCTTCAGCCCACGACTGCCCTTTTTTTTTTTTTTTAAAGAATATCAAAGCATAAAAAAGGAAAAGTCCTAAAAAGCATTATAGATATTGAAATTTGAATAGTGTCAGTTAATTGATGATTTTGAAGTACACTTGTGAGGCTGCAGATATGAAAAATTGCATGTCCTTAACAAGAATGATTATACAATTTTACTAAATTTTTGTACTGTTGTATTATTGTATTCTTTACTAAGATTCTGTTACTAATTTGAGAATTATGTTGCATAATATTGTTTCTTAAAGGTTCAATCTCATTCACTTTAGTTTAAGGGCCCTTAAATTATTTTATTAAACATCTTATGTCATCTTGTGAACACTGAGATAAGAGGTTCATGAATACTCAAATATTACTTTTTAAAAATGTCATAATTATGGCATGTGGTCATGTTATAACTATTCAGCCAAAACCTTGTATCTCTATATTCATCTTTACTTATTATTTTTTTTAAGTTAAGAACAGTGACTTTACGATGAATGGACCAATAAATTAGTCCAAAGTACTTGTAATAAATAATTTCTCTATTGACTTCTATTAAAAACTAAGAATGCTTTCTCCTTATCCTTAGCAAGGCATAACATGTAGGTAGCCTATACAACCAACCAACATAACTATATATTAATTCCTGATATATATACTTTTTATAATTTGACTCATAATTGCATCAGAGTTGGAATGTTTTTAGAGAACTACAACTCTATCAAGTTTAATTCATAAGCTACTCAGTACATGTAACTGAGTGAACATAACAAATTACACCAACTTCCAGCCATCCAGATCCTCTTTCACTCAGGATATTATGGAGACTGTATCCAGCTCCAACAGCCTTTAAAAATGATCACAAGACAGCACCACTCGGTCTGCGAAGCCTACACTGTGCACAACCCTAACATCATCTAATCAAAGTGAGTGATGTCATCAATATCTCAGTGATACAACCCACCCATATAAAGTGACAGTGTACTGTATGGCTCTTTTGCTGTAAGCTTTACTGTTCATTTTATCAGCTTGCCCAACTATCAGCAGGTCATTATCATTTGGCAGGAATTATGCGTGATATGCTGAGGCTGACACCCTTGGGATTAAGGGACACTTTTTTCCATAATTTAGCGCGACACACTTTTCCCAGACGCAGCAGAAAGCACGCGCTAAGGGCCAGATAAGGGCATCTGCAAATCTCGCCACTTCAGCTGGCATCGCAGAGTGATTGACAAACGATAAAAAAAATGCCACTCATAATTTTTTTTCTCCCTCCCAGCAAGACACTGGACATCCTGTGAACCAGTAAAGGCTCTGATGTCTCTGAGTGGTGCCAGCTTCATGAGTGCCACATGCCGTTCGTGGTGCCACAGCACTTAGCTTGGTAATTAAATGATAAACAGTCCGTAACCCAAATGGGAACAAGCAGTTGAGGTAATATGCATTCGGGCTTCCTGGAAAAATACACAGCGAGTCTGCCTGTTTTATGAAGTGGATTCTACGGGGAACATGAAAATATGTTTTCCTATATGTCAGATATTAATGTTATCTGCATTTTCATCAGGTCGGCTGAAGACTGTTTGAATGGCCCCAAGTTTTCAATTCAGACTAAATTGCCTTTTAGAAGAGAAACATGCAATACGCCATATTAATATAACAGTATTCTGCACGGGCCATCTTGGAATACTAATTTCGCTGGATGCTGGCGAGATCCAAAAGACTTTTTGAGTAGCCTCGCCCCCGCGCAAAACGGGAGTACGCATTTCTAAAGCACACAAATGGAAAATTCCGATCTAAAGACACCAGCTGGCCCTCTGTTAATGCACTTTGTGGCTAAATTGTAGAGAAACTGACCAATTATGTTCAACCATTTCAGTGTCAAAATGGGCATCTGTTAGTCTGTGTATGCCACAATCCTTATGATCTAAATTTTAATCGTTTTTCCCTGGCTTTTTAAAACGCAATGGATTCCATGTCCATATAGCATATGGAATCATCCCATTCCAATATGGATGGCATTAGAGAAATTAACATTTTTTACTTTTCCATTTTCTCTTTCTCTCTTTCTCTCTCTTTCCTCCTCAGATTGCATGTTCAAAGGCAAGCTGAAATGCATGTAAGAAGTTTTGTCTCCACACAATTTCTAATCTTGACAGGTGGAGGCTCCAGAAAATGGATTGAGTCTGGATTTAGAAGGGAGGTGTGTCGGCCTGTCTCATGCTATTTTTTTCCCTCAGCTCTGCACCAATTTCATATTGATGAGCTCTGCAGCAACTCAAATGGCATGTCTTCTTTAAACATTTAACTGGAGAAGAGACTGATCATACACTTTGCTGAAATCCCACTCTTATCCCAATGCAAATCCCACTGCAAGGAAAATATTGCGATGAAAAAACTTAACAAAGATTCATCGCTTTAAAGATGATAAGTACACTTTCAGTAACATTCAAGAGTGTTTCTTTATGTTGGCTGATCTTCTTTTCAGAATCTGTTGTATGTTTGGCCTTTGTGTGATCTGCTGAAAATATAGTTTTGATATCTGATAGATTATATAGACTAAGCGATGCTGCTGCGGTTATTATTCTCAAAGGCGTTTTTACAGGCAGAGAGCAGAAACTCCCTACATAGGCTCCACTGAGCTTATACACTGCTTAGACACGCTTATGTTGCCTGAAACAGAGAGGTGCTATGGTTCTGTTAATATTTGGCCCCATTTCTGTCATCTTTTATATTCTTAAATTAAATAAACTCATCATCAGAAGAAGAGTTATATAGTTGCACCTTGTTGAGTAGGTTTGACATTGTGACCCATGCGAATGATTCAAGTTTCACACTCGTCCTCACATGTGAAACCTGAATTATTGACTGACCCAAAAGCCACAACTGCAGACATACAGCGATCAGCGATGTCCTCTATAAGTGATCATGTTAGTGCCAGCATCTGTGGTAGGCTGCTACACGACACAAGACTACGTACACACAGACCATTACCATTACGACGACCGCTTATAACACCATGTGAACATCAGGTGTCATGCCAGACTGTCATGGAGTTACTCAGAATGGCAGCAGGTCTTCAGTAGTGGAAACGACCAAAGAATCAGTGTGTGGAGACACCGTGGTCAGCACCAAGATAAACAGTTTGTTGTCATGTATCACATGTCCAAAAGTCCTGGTCACTCCACCCCTACCTCAAAATCTGCAGGAACTGTGTGAGAATATTGAAGCTGCATGGGATGGATTATCACAGGACACCATTAGGAACCTCTGCATCAGGAACTCAATGCCGTCTGACATATTGTATATTAGCAAACATGGTGACCAGAGACCATACTGAGAGACACTACTTCTGTATGTGTAGCTCAATAAATATTGCCCATATCAGTTTAATTTCTGTCATTATTTATTGTTACTGGTAGCCTTTATTTTCCTTCCCAATAGCACTGCAATCCCACACTTCTGGGTGCAGCTATTCTTTTGATGATGAGTGCATTTACATAAAATCCCAAGACTGGGATACACCAGTTTGTACACAAGTTTGTGTGTGAAGTCAAATCAGTAACACTCAGAACTTGACTATAAAACAGTGGCCCACACATGAAATTATATATTAAAGAAGTTTAAGTATTTGCACCTAAATATGTGGTTCAGTAGTGACAATTCTTTCAGTTCCACACTGCTATCAGTTCTATCCGTTCCACACTGATTTTCAGGGTTTGGGCTAAAATAAGGCTCTGTCTGGGGTCTACATCTCTTTGTGTTTGGGTGGTGCCTTAAAATCATGGGACAGATAAAGTTTTTATTTAGTGATATTAGATACTCAGCTTAAGGTCAGTGTGTAGTGCAACTTAAATTCAGTAAAGTGTAAACTAGTCTATGTTTGAAAGCAACTGGCACCCAAAGCTTTCCGAGTTTTACATATGCCTTTCACAATGCCTCCATTTTTTAAACCGTTCACTTTCATGTACAACTAGCATTCTAATAAATGTTCACCAATAAAAACTGGCGTATGCATACTCTGTATCCATACTGGTACTTTACATAAAGTAGTCCCATTTCTTTTATCCATCTTCTGCTCTAAAACCGCCCGAAGATATTATTTGCACTAAGACCTTTGTTAGGCAGATTGGTAGCTGAGTAGTTTCTAAAGTGCTTGCTGAGTAGCTTTGGTTCTGCCATTTTAAGTTGACATGGTACTCAAAGAGATACCTCTGCTTTGAAAATGGAAAGAGTTGTGGAAAAGCATGGCCTCTTTCTCCCTCCCTGACTCAAAACATCCACTTGAATTTCTTGAAAGGAATCAGCTTAAAGGTGATAATCAAGGAAAGGACGAGGGAATCTCACTAGACCTGTCCCAAGCCTGCCTTTAGGCCTATTTTGAATTCTAATGCCGCTTTCCAGAGGATCGTTAGACTAACAGCTGCCAGTCCTCTCCTGTTTTTAACATTTAATAAAGTGAGCGTACGTGTGCTTTTAATATGTCATGGGGGTTTAGTGCTAGACTTGCCTGAAATGGCTCCTTCTATACTATTTCACAGCATAATTACAGCAAGCATAAGTGCTCAATTATGCAAAATAACTTCTATGTGAAGCTTCTCAGTGGTATATGTTATTAGTCCCATTTGGAATGTACAGAGGCAGTTATGCCTTTCATAGGAATTCTGCGGGAACATATAGTCTGATCTCTATGGGTGCCTAGGCCGCTGACATTTCTGCAAGAACAAAATCATGTACTTCCAGGATTTAGGTATCTCCATATTTTGCTGCAGCAGCAACCCACTGGGAACGCTACATGGCTTCCTAGTGCTAGATGGAAAGAACTGAACCCCAGTCATCTATACTAGGGCCACGATTTCCACCACTGTGCCAAAGAGGCATGTTAGGTGTCAGGACAATCAAAGTACCCATTGATCCTCTGGAGGCGAGCAACAAGAAGCAATAACACAAGCCTTGGCTTTCCTCTAGCACCCCCGGTGGATGTTTAGATGAGAAAATATGGGGCAGTCTACTTCTTGTCTGTTAATCACTGCGCTTGCTTGTTTGCTTATTTATTCAGTTGATTTATTCATGAAACAGGAGGAAGAACATTATTGACAGTTTGAGCAGAATTTCACAGATTTTTATAAACATTAAGATACAGGCAGTAATTCAATACAGAGTTCTTTGATGCGAAAGGGATCACTGTACTACAACACATAGAATCAGTACGCCTTACAGTGGTGGTGATAGGAACCAGACATCCAAAGAGTTTATTACCTTTTATTGGAAGATATAACTAGAAATTGTAATGAATACACCCTCTGATGCCTGAAACATTAACTCTCAATAGACTAAAACATACTTTCACTAACATTTTACACTAATGAAGAAAGCTCTGTGGTTCCATGCAAACTGGGAAGCTCTATTTAAGGCTGTATTTAGCTCCGCCCTGGCCTTATACATGGAAACATACTACTAACAGTCTGTTCTGAGCCAAGCTGTATCTAGATCGTTTTTCCGCCAGCCATAAACTGGCACTGCTTGTTCTGAACTACGCGTAAACATGAAAATAGATGAAATAAAAGGCATTTTCACCTTCACTACAAGTGTCCTTGTGAGAATGAGCGCAGAAAATAAAAGCTAGATAACAAATAACCAAAATAAACATCCACATTTTCGGAATAATAGCCATGCATGCCTAAACAAGAGAGCTGAAGCAACCATTCAGAAGCATGCAAAGCTTACTTTCCATAGCAACTAATTACTTTTATATGCAGTAATTGGTGAAATAATTGAATTATGTTTGTAAGAAGCAACTAGCAACAGTAACTAATTACCAGGTTTCAGTAACCTGCACTACACTGCACAGTAGACACATGTAGGTTCACTGGACTACAAATAAAAGGCCTGTATTTGCACTATAGACATTCTAAGCCTTATTTTCCCCTAATACAGTGGAGGGATACAGGGGTTGGACAATGAAACTGAAACACCTGTCATTTTAGTGTGGGAGGTCTCATGGCTAAATTGGACCAGCCTGGTGGCCAATCTTCATTAATTGCACATTGCACCAGTAAGAGCAGAGTGTGAAGGTTCAGTTAGCAGGTAAGAGCACAGTTCTGCTCAAAATATTGCAATGCACACAACGTTATGGGTGACATACCAGAGTTCAAAAGAGGACAAATTGTTGGTGCACGTCTTGCTGGCGCATCTGTGACCAAGACAGCAAGTCTTTGTGATGTATCAAGAGCCACGGTATCCAGGGTAATGTCAGCATACCACCAAGAAGGACGAACCTCCACCAGCATCACGTAGTGACCTGGCTACTATCCTGCAAGAAGAATGGCTTAAAATCCCTCTGACCACTGTGCAGGACGCAGTATATGTCATTCCCAAGACCAACTGACGCTGTACTGGCCGCAAAAGGAGGCCCTACACCATACTAATAAATGATTGTGGTCTAAAACCAGGTGTTTCAGTTTCATTGTCCAACCCCTGTATATAAGTCAGCGCGTTTCCCTACGTCAATGATTTCACTTCAAACCACTTAAATCTTAGTGGCTGATTTATAAAGAAAATCTCCTTTAGTCTCTGTTAAACTAAGCTTAAGTAATTGAATACATTAAACAATGAATACATTTCTAAGGTTTGTTTGTTCTGACCTTAAAAAAATCAATATAAAATGCCCTTTAGCAACCACCAGTGGGCATTTCTTTCAACAACAGAAAGAAGAACCTGAGAGTAAGTTGTTTTCTGAGAAATAGGACCCAGGTCTGTACAGGGGGAAATATGCATTGGGTGGTTTTCCCACAATGCATTGTGTTTGGACATTAACAGAGGAGTTCTAATCATCAGGAGTCACCCTTAGCGTTTGTATTTTTATGGAGGTACCTTTAATTAGCAATGAAAATCATAAGGATATGACCCAGTCCTGAAGCGCCTCCATGCCCTCTGTGAATAATTTCCCAGTGTAAATCACGCCCTCGCTCCTAACATATTAAATATCCCCTTTATCCAAATTAGGCCAAGGGGAAGAAAAAACAGAAAAGGAGGGAAGCGAAAGAAGAAAAGGAGCAGCGGTTTATAAGGGTACGAGGGTGCATCCCTACAGCAAAAACGGTCTATCATAACGCCCGGTGCTTTGGGATACACATAACAAATGGCCGCGCCTGCCATTCGCTTTCATTCACCTATTTCCATTAAGAGGTGATAAACTTGAGATGGGCTGAATGCCATAGTTTGACGTTACGTCTTAACTTACCGCCCTGTCAATATTTATTCGGCGTCGTGATGACTGCGAGGTTTCTCCGCCGTGTGCGGTCCTCAGCCTCTTTTAAGGATCGCCTCTTCCTTGGCACATATGTCAATTTGTCTGGTGATTTATGATGTTGACTAACTGAGTTGGTATCACCTAACTCATTCGCAGAGAGGCAGTGCGGGGCTACTTGGCGGCCATCCATTTCGTAATGGGAAAAGCAGTAGGCAAGCAAAACCCTCATGAGGGTACCAGGAAAGATGAGAAAATAAGTGGGTCAAGCAGCAGGCGCAAGGGCACGAGCCGAGAGAAGAGAGGACCCCCTGAAATCAATGCCGGCTTCTTGGAGGGTTGCTTTTGTGGGATATCGAACGCTGCAAAAAATGTGTAGCAAAGTGGAGAGTGACAGGAAAAGGGGCAATATCTTTTATATCTGCCTTTGATTATTCCATCCTCTTACGCTGGCAGTCATTTAAACACATAACAGGCGACAAGGATCATATTGTTTCCCCCGCCATGCTATTCTTCTCTAGGCTTTGCTGCGTGCAGGGTAATCACGGACACTCGCTGGGTGCAAGCTTACATTGTGGCACGCAGCGGCGAAACAGCACTGCGCAGCAACACCTTATGTCCTTATGTGCCTCTACTTACTCTCCCTGCAACATGCAACAATAGAAGGGCAGATCTGCATGTCTAATAGAAAGGAGGCACTTTCCAGAAGAAGCCCATTGTTATAGCCGTTTCTGAGGGGCCTATAAGAAGCTGCACTGCCTCACCTAGATGACAAGATGTGACTGTTCCAAATACAAGAAGTGCATCAGACACACAGCGCGCAACTCTCTGACAGCCTGAAATCATTTATTTATTGCGTCCTGGCTGGGGGCATGTTGCCACTAGTGCTCTCAAGCCTAAACGCACCCGTAGCACTGCTTTAAACATTTCTCCGCTCACTACAGGTGTGTTTCCTCACTGATAAGCCATTTTGCTCTAGGTTAACCTTGTTATCTGCCACACATAGCGAAGTTAGGTTTATCTTGACTTAGCACTTCCTTTGTTGCCTTGAGGTGTCCTGTGGGCAGGGGAGGAAAAGAAGAAAACAATCCTGGCTCATCAACTGTTTACTCATTACATTGCTTTCAAGTCACAATAGAATATTGCACTGCCTGTGCTACACACTGCAAAGACAGCACACAGCCTAAAGGAACGCCGGGTTACTTTCCACTCCATTGTTTTAAAGGGCTCCTATGGGACACCATATTTTCCTATCTCTTTTTTTATTAATAAGTGAAGTATGTTAAGTGCTATAGTGCCAAATGTGATGTTGTCTTCTTGGTCCATTTATGAATATTATTATACCTTGAGTTTTTAAAGCCATCATGGTTGTGATGTCACATCCATGAACACATTTATTAGCAATAACACAAGTAACACTGTTACATAATCACGATACAAACGCCAGCTGTATTCGTTTATGCCTACAGATTACAGATACATTACAGGGTTATTACTAGCAGGGTCATATTAAAGCCACATATACATACTGTACATGCAAACATGTTGCCTAATTTGAATAAATAAATAGGTTATGAGTTTTCATTATAGGAAAATGGTTTTAGCAGCCAACTAGGAATCCTTGCAGTAATTTAGATCACTGCCAGTCTATAGACATTTAATAAGTGTTTTATGTCTATTGACTTTACGTATTGTCTGATACTGACAGCTGCAAATGGTCAATATTTTTAATTCTCTGTTGCTAAATGCTGTAGCGGCCGTGGACGTGCAGGAGGCATGGAGGAAGAAAGACTGTGAATCACATAAATAGATGTGGATGTTACCTAAATGATGTACAGATGTGTTACATGAGCTATTCTGTGCTGGCCTGTGGGGCTGGCTGGAGGGGTAGTGGTGCAGTGTTGCTGTCTGCTGGCTGTTGATGACCTCCCTGCTGTCTTGGCTGTTCCGTAGTGCTGGGCAGAGGTCTTCACTGCTAACACCTTTAACAAAGAGCACTTGTTTGAAAGCACCATGCTTCCTGAGCCTTACGTCTTTGCCAAGTGATCACAATTCATTTCTACAGTTTGAGACTTTTGCTAATGTTAACTTGCATTAAGCGTTTATATGGTTAAATGGAACCTTTGTAGAATAGAAGAATTGAATATAGGATGAGAAGGATAAGACTCATGAGAGGTAAGCCTGGTGTTACTTCCAAATACAGGATTTCTTTCTCCATAGTTTTTTGAAAGATTGGTCCAAAGATGTTTATATATGCACATGAACATTATTGGTTATTCAAACAATTATTCTTACAAAGTTCGACTTGAACTATTGAACTTTTAACATGTGCTTAATGCCTTGTAAAACCCATAGGACGTGACTGATTTCCATAACCTACCAAAACTGCTGAGAGCTGTGCGACCATCAACACCAACATCAACATCAAAGTTCATGCTTAAGGCCTTTAAGCAGATTTTAACACAAACCACGTCCTGTTAGTATTTTTTAGAATGGCCTCTATTTATAATTGTTGTTGATGAGGGCTCTTAAATCTTTAGTCTTGTTAAATTCAAACACTTTACATTAAGAATTGACTAACTAACATGAAGTAATACATTAGTTAACATGCAGGAATATATTTGCAATGTTTTAAATGCTTAAACTAATCTTAAGTAAACATATAACAGTATTACATATTTACTTAACTTTAATTAACCATATGTATTACTTATGTCTTAACTAATGCATTACTTTATGTTAGTTAGTCAGTACTGTATAGTGTTACCACTCTATTTGTAGAAAGCTATGAGGTTATGATACTCCAGTATGGTTATCCTTTGACTTTAATTACAGATTACATTTTCACATTTCTGCCTATTCACATCAGAATACACTGCTAATAATCAAATCAGAGGTCATTTACATATTTCCAAGACAAAAAACAGCAATATGTAAATAGATATGTAACCAGAGGTTAGAAAATGGCCATTTAGAAGTGAGTTAAGACTCTATTTGATATATAAAAATATAGAACTGATATGAGTGGACTGAAGTGGAAAAAATGTAAATGTAAAAACTGCAGAGTAGTTTTACAAACATATGAAGAACATCCCAATCAGAGCCAATTATCCATCCAACAGAGGAGACACCGAGACCTCTACTACACTACCTAGGTGATGAAATCTTTGCAGCTGAAAAGGTTTAATGGAAGGTATAAAACTAAATGTAGGTTTTTACATCGCAGCTACGTTTTTGAAGTGTTGCAGTAAACAAGAGGCCGTGCTAATGACACGATATGAACTGTGTGGCTTGTGGTTATAATGGAGTAAATAGCACTGTGTAATTGGGCTCCCAAAGACATAAAAGGCATTGAGAGTTCATCACATACTTCCTGTGGGGTTTCAACGTGACACAGCAACGCTAATAACTGGCTTGCGACTCGTGTGTGGAAACGAAAACCAACCAGAAATAAAACCAAATCTAGCAGATGTAGTACTGAATTCAGCTGACAGGACTCCTTTTTCCACATTACTTCTGCTCAATGTTCAACACTGTTAGATTATGGTATTACATAGATACTAATTAGCATACATTAAGGTTTCTCGTAAAGCGCTAACCAATAAACACCATCAAACAGGATTGGAGACGGTAAAATTAATAAAATGATTCCAATTATAGCACAGAGTAAATGCATTTTAAGCTGAATCAGCACAGGCAGGAAAACATGATGGCATGCACGAGTGATTCGAATGGTCGTATGTTAAAAGGGGCGAGAGGGAACGTAACCGAATGCAAAACAAGATTAATACAGAGGACCTGCAGCTAGAGAAAGATGCCGCAACGTTTGCATGACTAAAAGGAAGAAAAGGAAAACCTGTTAAAGAGTAGACTGCGGCGAGCCATCTCGCATGATTTTAGTAAATGCTTTAATTTGATATAAATCATCTCAGGGCTAGATGGGGAAATATCTCATTTACAAATTGTGTCCTCGTTTGTTAGTGGCACGGCACCTCAATTACCCGCCAAGCAGCTTTTTATTTATTCATGCGCACAAAGTCATGTATTCATGAGGATTAAGCAGCTACTCTCACAGAGAGTGGCAGCCACAGACAGCATATTTTACCAGAAGGGGAAAATCTGACACAGATTAAACTCTAAGTAGATGGGGGAGAATGAGAGGCCTATGGCTTTGTGCATTCATAGGTCAACGCTTGGTCAGTTTCCAGCAACAGCTTTATTCTAAATTTTTTTTTTTTTTGCAAAATGGAAGAAAAATAAAGTTGGCATGGGCTTTAGCGCAATTAAAGCAGACAAGAGGCCTAAAGCTGCGAAATGATCTACTGGCAGCGGGCGTGGGGAGGCGTTTATATATGATAATGTATGCACCAATGTAATGGCTAGGTGTCAAACTCCATATAACAAATTCTTCTGTGCAAGGTGTCCTCTGACATAGTGCGCCCACAAAAGTGGGGGAGAAAATGAAATGACACCACGGCAGAAAATGCAGAGAAGGAATTGTTTCGATATCTCTTCGCGTGACTAATAGTCCTAATAAACCGTGGCAACATGCTGAAATGCACAATGGTGCTCGAGTCATACCGACAGATTGCAAAGTTTAATTCCTGCTGTTGTTAAATATATAACTAAATAAATAATATATAAAATCGTCAACTTCTCTATTTGTCTTAATGGCTGCGGTCTTCATTATCAGCATTGCGGAAGGGAAATCCTGGGTGTTTGTCACTGGCCCTTACCCACGGCCGCATTAGACACGTTTATCGGGATCCAGCAGCACCATTGTGACGAACCTTATCAAATTATCTGCTAGCGGAGCGGCTGCGAGCGAGGAATTAGAAACACCAACTTCACTGAAGAATGCAATTTGCCTAGATCTAGCGTGGCGAATGCTCACGAGTGCGTGCGGCCGGGCCCGGTGGAGCATGGATGCCGAGAGTGGACGCCGCATCCTGATTCGCTGTCTGTTGGGACAGATGTCCTCGTGTCTGTGTGACTTGCGAGGTAGATGTCCCTGCAAGCCATGACAGATGCTCCGAAAGGTAAAACAGATGGGAGCCGACTTAGGGACGGTGCAGCTATGGACGTTTTTAAGCTGGGAAATAATGGGCATAATCATTCTAGAAAGCAAAGGGAAAAGCGCCAGGGAGGGAGAGGATGGGAGTGGAGATGGGAAGAGCGCGTGCCGGCACATAGAGCGCACCCCGAGCCCCAGACAGAGTGCAAAGTGACGGGACATGAAAGAGTGGCCCCAGTGCAGGCCGAGAATGATTAACTACGTCTCCCAGCATTCTGAGCGGCCAACCGCAATCAGGCGCTGTGCTCCGCTATGCAGTGCTTCACAAATAGGAGGGTAGTGTGGTGATGTGAGGGTGGGGGTGGAGTGTGGGGAGGAACAGGTGTGCGCCATCACCAGCACATCCTGATATGCGATCCTGTTACGACGCTCCAGAGTGTTTACCCTTATTGTGGAGAAATGGAGTGTAAAATGCCTAATTAGATACACCTTGTACAACATATTGGCCCAGAATTAAGAATTTGCAATACCTTGGGCATAATAAAATGCCTAATCCTAAAGCTAATAGAATAATCAGCCATGGGACAGGCTAAAGGAGTAAATAGCACTTTTTTGTGGCTTTAGTGCTTTGATTTAGTGCAAGAGCCGACTATGCTAATGCATGTCTATGATGCATGTTTGGGAGAAGAAAAAAGAGAACGTTTTTGGGTGGAATCTGTGCCAGTAAAGAGGCGCTACAATGCTGGATTGAGTCTCGCTGGGACTTTGTTTACTCTCCTTGAAGTCCTCTCATTATTAACTTATAAGACGGTCTTGCGGCGGCAGTGTTTAAAGAAGTGAGCAATGCGGAGGGAGAGCGTTCCTCTGAGCCGAGAGACAGGCCTCGCCGAATAAACCGCCTCGCAGGGACGTACCTGGAGGTTGCTATTGGAGACGCCGTGTCGCTTCACAGACATGCATAATTAACTGGAACTTTAGTGCGAGGAGGTGGAGGTGGAGGGGAGATCTATGGGCTGAAACACATCAAGGCGTCTCTATCACCACAAGAGCTTTCGCACATCATTAGAATGCAAATCTGCCATTTGAAGGACAAAACGCTCATCCGCCACTACAATGGGCCTCCTCTGTCGTTTACACAGCTCGCCTGAGCCCCCATGTCATAGGTACCTGTGCTACATGCTAGAAGACGTGCTCGTGTGGCTGCGTCTCCTTGCCAATGCTCGCTAGCGTGCTATCTCCTGTATGGACCAGTGATTTTGTACACTGACAGCAGGTCTGATCATCAATTATTATAGCTCACTGGGTCTAATGGGCATTTCCCCCCTGCTCTGACACTTGCAGCCCTGGCTGCTGGTGAGAGAGAGAGAGGGCAAGAGAGAGAGAGACAGAGACAGAGAGCAAGAGAGACTTGCTCAGAGGCGCTGTGCACCTGTATGCACGAATGATACCAACCAGCACAGCAGCAGAAGCAAACGGCCATGCCGCAAGACAACATCTGCCTCCCCTGGTGACCCACAAGTTAAGCCAAGTGCGCAAGCAAGGGCACACATAAAGACACAGCTTCACTGACAGCTAACTTCATCCGGATAGGGCAAAAACGGACACCTGCACTGAACCCTCAAAACTTTGGAAACACCTTGCCATCTGCTGGAATCTGAACTTTGTCACCACGTCTCTATTAAATGAGAAAACTCGCAATACCACCAACAATATTATTCCTCATTAATTTAGCTAGACTTTTCCAATGTAGTTACATAATAACATATTAACTACTCAACAGATTGCTCGATTATGTTCAGTTTACCTACGTTTTTTTTTTCAGTCAACTACCAACAAGGACACAAACAAAAAAAACTTTACGTCTAATTTAAACCATGGTCAAATTTTGCCACTTCTACCAGCCCTGCGTCTTGAGTCTCCGAGGTGTGAATACCAGTTAGCTTAGTGTTTTTGTGCCATTATTAGCTGCAAGCATTGCATTGTAGATAAGTAAATCCCAATTAAAACTCGTCAGGCTCCACACTTCAAAGAATGGGCCTTTCATTACAGAGGAACCTTCAATCTGAAGGACAACTGAGCAGTAGCATCTAATGTGTTAGTGACATATAACTCAGACCAATAGAGATGAGGTACTAGTAAGTCTTCATTCAATCTGTATCTTCAGACATAAGAGCTCATGTACTAGTTAGTAATGCTCACTTTCCAAACATATCAAGATGTTTTCCCTCTTTCTTTTAAACACTGCACCCACTGCATGTGCTGAATGAAAGAATGAAAGGTTTGACACATGAAGCTGTGTTGAACCTGGTGCTGATGTGAGCCGCAGGAGAGAAGAAATGCAGTAATGAGTGTGCGAGGCAAAGACAATCTGACTCGCACAGCAGGAAACAAAAGCCTTCATTCATTTACAGCATTAACATTGAATGTGATATGAGTTAAATGTTTGGAATAGTAGTTGGAAGTAACCGTGACAAATAACCACATGTGTCATTATTAGCTGTAAGCATTGCATTGTGGATAAGTAAATCCCAATTAATTATATATATATATATATATATATATATATACATATATATATATATATATATATATATATATATATATATATATATATATATATATATATATATATATATATATATAAAATAGTGTATTATAATAATAGTAAGGTTTAAAGAAATGCAATCTGTATCTTCAGAAATAATGTTCAGCTGATGTACTCGTTGGTAATGCTTACTATCCAAACATTTCAAGATGCTTTGACTCTTTCGTTCAAACACTACTGCATGTGGTGAAGGAGAAAATGAAAGAATGAAAGGTTTGACATATGAAGCTGTGTTGAACCTGGTGCTGATGTGAGCTGCAGGAGAGCTGCACTGCAGTAATGAGTGTGCAAAGCAAAGACAATCTGACATGCACAGCAGGAAACAAAGGCCTTCATTCATTTACAGCATTAACACTGGTGATCCTAGTTTCTTGACACTCTAAGTTGAATTATGCGTCTGTCAACTTGAATCTCAAGTCTGATATTCTCTCTATAGTTTTCAATTTGATATGAATTGTGATATGAATGTGTTATGAGTTGTAGTTGGAAGTAGGAGTGACAAAAACGTCAAATGATAAACCATGCCGTACATATCATGGCTTCTATGGATAACTATAAAAAATATATAAATTCATTAGAGGATGTTTCTTGGCATGAAGTGAAGATGCTGCCTAAAGAAATGATTCAGCACTTTCCCTATACTATGTTCAGCCCCAAAGGCAGTATAAGTACCTAAATGACGAGTGCTGACACCACAACTTTAAAATGCTATATGTGCCCAAACTTTTACAATGGTGAATCCTAAATAGCTATGCATTATCTGAAACACCATTCAATAAGCCAACTGCAGTTTCATATGTGGATCCTCACGAATGTTCTTTTGATGAGCACTCTATTTAAAGAAGCCAATTAATCGCAGGAAAAATCTTTTGTCCAACTTCCCTTAATTAACACGTTTACGCAGAATCAACAGGGGGAATAGAGTTTTCCATGTGGTGGCTGTGTTTTAAACTTCTGAGTGAGCGTGGATTGACAGATGTTGGACAGCTGAAAGCCTAGGGAGTTCCGCTCGACTAGAAATGAGGGCAAATCAATGCAGCCGAGCAGGTGTGCAGAGGAAGCAGGGCAAAGGGACACTGGTGAGTGGTGTGGGTGGCCGCTAGCGGCTCTCGCCGGTGGTCGGCACGGGGTGGCAGGCAGCTGACCGACCTCCCTGATGCTCCGTCGCCTGGAGGTCCCGCAGATGCTCGGGCAGCAGAGAGGCGAACCTGACCATGGCAAATGTGATGAATGCGCCGGTCTGTCTCGGCGGAGGCCACACCACTGCCAGGTCTCTATGTTCAGTGTCAAGCCCTCAAAAGCTCCTGTCATATTTGGTTAGCCCAAACATTTCCTGCGAGGGCAAGTCTAATCCATCCTCGCCACGTCCCAGCTGAAATCCTTTTTGTTTTTTTTTTCGTCCCTCCACTCAGCAAAGCTCCCCATCGTTTCCCCACACTCCATCCACCCATCCATTCATCCGTCCATCCGTCCGCCTTACCAGCCCCCGAGCTCTTTCTTGAAGTCATCCATTTGTCTCAGAATACCAATTTATCAAAGAATCACAGCACACATTGATCACCGGACTACAGGGTGCCACCGAGTAATCCGGCGCTCGCATGCACATGCACACACACTGCAAGATTAAATCCTACTGACCTGTGCAAAGATAAAGGAGTGGCAGCTCAAAAAAAGAGGGATAAAATGCTCACATTCGATTGTCTCATATTTCCCATGGTGGGCTTGTCATTGTTTTCTGGGAAAAAGAAAACTATTTATAGTGCTTCTGTTTACCGACGTCATGTATATAAAATGGAACTGAGCCTGGATGCTTGGGGACATTAAACTAATACACCAGCTTGATTGAGGCATGTAAATTATTTACAGTATAACTCAGCTTGGGTTTTATATGGCCTGTTTAAGGATGGTAATTGAGTTATTGTCTGCTACATCTGTACTGTACTGCAACGCATTTCACAGTACTTAGGCATGACCTAGGCAGAACTCAGTAGAAGAAAATATAGCTGCACAAAAGCATCCACACAGATCGTTACGACGACTGACCACATCAGACTCACCAAAGACTGCAATGGTGTTGTGCAAGACTGTCATAGAGAGACCTAGAATGACTGCATGGCTTCTTTTCTCTTGGTGAAGACAACCAATAAATCAGGGTGGGGCACCATGGTCAGCACCAACATGAAAAAATTGTTGTCACACGTATAGAAGGCCTGGTGTTACCCCATCTCCACCACTACTGCAAATTCTGGAGGGATGCATGGGATGGATTATCACAGGGCACGATTACAACTCCATGTCTACAACTCCATGTCAAGACGTCTGGAATGTTGCAACAACATACTGAGAGATGTGACTTCTGTATGTGTAGCTTTATAAATATTGCCCATATAAGTCTAAATGCAGCATCATTTATTGTTGCTGGTTACCTTTATCGTCCTATTCAATAGCACAGCAATCCCAGACTTCCTTCTGTTAATTTCTTTCTGGGTGAAACAATTTTTTTTGATAAGTGTATGTGCGCAGACTTTTCTAATGAAGCATAAGCCAACTTTTAAACAACAAGGGAACACATTTAAATTAGTAAAATGCTGTGCAAAAGTCAGAGACCACCTTTCATGTACTTAAGCATTATGGTGTTGATTTCTCTGCATCCTAAATAACAGCCACCACAGTTTTTTAGATGACTTGTTTTCATTGTTTTGGAGAAATGTTTTCCAATGTTCAGTCTTAGAACATGGTTGCACTATCATATTGGCTTGTCCTCTAACAGCGGGAAGAAAAAAAGGAACACCTGCGGATTTTTTTTCAGATCTGAAGCCAGAGTAGAGCTTGATTTTCTCCTCCCTCTCACTGATGAAAGCTTTAAGTAATGTAAGCTTTAAGTAATGACCATTTACGCTGGAAATTAAAGAAATGAACGGCAGTCTCTGGCTTCTGCACAGTCTTATATTTTCCATTATATCAGTTGCCTTCGAGGTTTTCTATTAGGCATGCACAATCAGTCAGACAGCTATATCATCTTTACATGAAGAAGGTCCAGATTCAGAGCTTAATTTACAGAAACCCATTAACACCCATATTTTAGGGGCATTTTGAATCAATGGGTTTTCATGGGTTTGTTCCAGGTAATAAACAGTCATACTGTTCAGACAGTACAGGGAAAATACTACTGTTTTTTTCATGCTAATTTGTTTTATGATAAATTAACTGATTTAAATATGTTACAAAGTTATCATTAACATTATTTTGGCTCTCATCACCTGATTTAGCCCACTGTCGTCCCAGGAACTAAGCAAGCAACAATTCGCCATATACCAATGTTGACTATAAAGCAGGTAGCTGAAGACGCTGTTTTTGTTCTTTATTAGAATACACTTTTTACCACCATGCACTGATTAAAAACTAGATCATAAATATAATATGAATAACAATAATATAAACAATCTGTTTCTTTTACACATGGTAGATGCTTTAAAATAAACTGTATTCCACAGTTCTCCCAAAAAATATTTTCGGAAGGTACTCTGAATACAGCCTGTACATGGAACAGATAACTTCATTTCTGTATTCTAAATTTGTATTTTGCATACTTTCCCACACAAGATCTGCCTGGTTAGGCTGTAAACCACTAGAGTGTTCCTTTTACGTGTTAAAGCCATAACCAAGGAAATAACACCGACATTATTGACATTTGCGGAGGGATTCCAAAAACACACACCACCATATTGCTCGGGTTTGCGGGTGTCCACAAGCTCTACGAATTTCCGATAATATCCTCATAACAGAGGATTCCTCTTGACAACAAACAGTTCTAAAATGGCGACAGCATATGTTTGGGGTGATAGGCGTGCTGTTCACAGGATATAAGCACGACACAGGTCAATAATGCTATGGTTCACAGTCACCAAAAATACAAGCCCTCAGATGTTGAGTCTGTTCGGCCTTCAGGGGACGTATTGATGCTCAGTTATTTTGGTCAATAAGTCCTTCTGAGCAGACCCATCTTTATCCTTGATTCTGCCTGCATGTGAAAAATGAGAGCAGGATGAGGCCATGCATTTTAATCAATTCGCTGTGGCATATCTTAGAGAAGAAGTCACACTCCTCCCGGTAGCCTGAGCCGTTCTCCGATCAGATGTTTATCATAAATTAGATATAATTCCTCAAAGATCTACGACCTTTAGAACAGCAGCGTTAAAAAGAGAGGAGGGGAAAAGTAGCGTTTCCCCTCGATGTCAGATGAAGATATTTTCTGGATATAATTGGCTGGTAATGTTGTGAGCGTTAAGTGCAGATGGTCTGGCTATTTGCTGTTTTTTGGGGTACTTTAAAAAGCTGCGGCTGTCCAAAATGACAGCAGATCAGAAATGGCTGCATTCTGTCGGCAATTGGGAAGGCAAAGTGATTTTACTCTCATCTGGCGAAGCCATAATTTCAAGCCGTCTGAAATGAATTGTTCTGAAACCATCAGTTGACATAATTCGCAAATACAATCAAAACCTGATCGTTGTCATGATTGCAGATGTACAATCTATTAGAGAGAAAAATGAAAGAGTTTATAGTAACAGTTGACTTGAGGACCCTGTGATGACATAATGGTCTTATGTTTGTCATTGTAGATGACAGGTATTGTCAGCTTGTGACATCACAGCACAGTCATATCACTGTTTTGACTGATAGACATTATGACAGACTTACAGGCTGACAGTCATCAGATTTTTGCAGCTGACCAAAGCACTGTGTGAAGTGTCACAATAGGGAACATCAGGTGCAGTCTTACAATTCAAAGCTGACATTCAGTCACATTACAATTCCTTAACACAATTCCTCCACAGCTCTTTTTCATTCACATACACAAACAGACAGGCTTGTGCTGTTCTGTAATAGGTCTTGTATGGTACTTTGTTAGAACAACACATCCTGGATGTACAAACTGAAAATACGTCGATATTAAATAAACCTATTAAATAGTTTGTGCAAAATTGACAGAAATTAGTGCAATAAGTAAAAGCATATTATTTTAATCTACAGATAATTCCATTACATTGAAAACCATTTAAATTGCACTGTAATGTTAAATCTTGCTCTATCAGCAATTGAATTTTATGTTGAGGTAACACAGTATATGTATGCTGATTCTGTTTGACGGAATGCAAAGGTTCAGTTGATTTAAAGAATTACATATATACAACATATGTATGAAGTATAGCATTGCTTTTCAGGTGAAATTCTCTACCAGTGTGATGTCTCACATGCCTAACCTGCTACCTGAAAAACTAAAGTTAATATAAAATATATAAACTCACCGGACCAAAAACAAGCACCTTAAAGTTGGAAGTAACTTCAGGCTCCTGCAGAGGTTTTGCATGAGGATGATAGGGCTATAAATACCTGCAGGGTCAGTGACAGGATTCATAAACTGAGAAGAAGTGGTAAAGTGTAGTGAATGTTTTACTTGATGTGTAGTAAATAGATAGCAAAGTAAATATTAATGACTGGCGAAAGGGAACGATTACATTTGGGGGTGCTTAAGACACTAGTGTAAAGAAAGTAGCTGATTTGCAGGTGTATGGAAGCGTACAGCATATATATATATATATATATATATATATATATATATATATATATATATATATATATATATATATATATATATATATATATATATATATATATATATATATACAGGGGTTGGACAATGAAACTGAAACATCTGTCATTTTAGTGTGGGAGAATTGGACCAGCCTGGTGGCCAATCTTCATTAATTGCACACTACACCAGTAAGAGCAGAGTGTGAAGGTTCAATTAGCAGGTAACCACTTATTTATGTCTGACCACTGTGCAGGACTTGTATATGCCATTCCCAAGACGAACTGACGCTGTATTGGCCGCAAAAGGAGGCCCTACACCATACTAATAAATGATTGTGGTCTAAAACCAGGTGTTTCAGTTTCATTGTCCAACCCCTGTACATACTGTATATATATGTGTGTTTGTGTTTGTGTGTGTGTGTGTGTGTCTCTTGTTGCTTCATTTAAAAGATATAAGGGTTGGTTCTGACTTGTACATGTGCATTTATATGTAATAAATCTTCCTTCCACATACACAGATATGTTGACTTGACCTTATCATCAATAAGGCTACTTGACACTTTAATCCTGGTTAGGCTGCTGGTGTTTCTCCTAGCTGTGGAATCCCTCACACCGCTCAATATCATGACATCAGTAAACCAAGGCATTCTTATATTGTCACATGATACAGGCGTCTTTTGAACTCCTTATGCAAACACACGTGGATCACTGTAGCATGCAATGGATCGGAAATTCGTATTGGTCTGTGCTTTGGCTAAAAGCACAACCCTAGATGCATTGCGGAGGAGAGTAAACACAAGACTGCATCAGCCAGTTTTTGGTTGCATACGAACCAATTTTCAGTTTAATCTGTAACCTTTTTTTGGCACCGTCTCTCCGCACATGTAGCCCATCTCCAAAGTCGGCATTTAATTTGATCAATAAAAAGCCAGACTCAACAGTGCAGCGCAGTTCATAGCAGTTTCCAGACCATAGCATCCAGCTCTTCTGGAATTACATTACGTGTAAGAGAAAATAATTCTTGTACAAGCTATCTGTAACAAATGGCATTTAATAAAACATTGGCATATCAATTTTTCATTGCCTTCCCATGTCCCCCCTCCGCGTTTGGATGAGAAAGAGGATTTGGCAACACAGCGTTACGCCTCACACCATGCCCAATCCAGCTGCCTCCATTCCGCAGGCATCTGCAGAGAAGGCGAGGTCTTTGAACAAAGTTTCTTGAAGGATAATGGACTTTTGAACAACATGGAGCTCAGACATACAACCAAATGTCTGAGTCCCTTTATCAGGCTTTTCAAACAGCGTGAACAATTGACGCCTAATCCATGATATATTGCATGTAGACGCTGCATTTAAATGCTTTGATAATGAGCCGCTGTACATATTTCTTTTGGCAAAATGATGCATGAATATTGTTACTGAAAGCATGCCAGTTGGAATGGAGGTAAATCAAATTGCCCCTTTGTTGATGAAGTATCATAAATAGAAGTGGCTTTGGCAGCTTGTCCAACTCTGGCAACTTGCAGACATGGAAGTTGGCCACGTTAGGTCTCGCAACCCTACTTTAAAATGTATGAACGCCGGATGGTTCGGTTGTTTGTTTATATGAGGCATGAGTAGGACAGCAAATTAGCTCGAAAGCTGAATGCTCTTTTTTCTTACCTTCTGTCTTTCCGCAGAGGATGCGTCAGGGTACTCGATTTAAAACAGAGAGTCATTCCCATTTCCGAAAAACAAAACGTGACACCAAATAAATAGATTTAGACCAATCATACTAATTATGTACTGTCTATAATTCTGCTTCTCCTGGCCCGAATGCTGTGCTCCTCCCTTCTTTTCTCCCCAAGATTTTGGAGGTGTTCAGGGCCAGGTGATTTCGATTTTCAGAATGTTGTCAGAAAAATCAGACACGTCGGCTTGATAGCCAGTTGTTAGCAAGTGCTTCTGCGCAGGGTGTTTGAAGTTCTCCCACAGAGTTCAGAATGCTTCGTCCAGAGAGGCAATCAAACGTGGCAGCTATTGATCCCACACCAAGCCAGACGTGAGATTTACTGAACATGTTAACAAGTTCAGAATGGCTGTTTTAATTGTAAAAGTCTTTTAAAGCCAGCTCGAATCCCAGGAACTGGGGATGGAATTCAAAATTTTGAGGCCGCCGCATAAAGCGAAGGTAACCCTGCCAGCCCGTAGCCTCTACGCTGCTGAATTATGAACCTTTCTTCCTTCTAGAGTCTCTAAATAATATCCTTAAGGACATATTCTGAGTGATTGGTAGATTTAAGGCAGCGATGGATATTTTATCAGTAAAAGGTATCTGTTCCTCATTAAAGAAATATTTAATCCCCTTTATAAATGTTAATTAAAAAAAACTAATCTCAGGATTTCTTTAAACCAATAAAGAGCTTAGAGAAATTCTCTCAGTGCAATCATGCTCATGTTTTGAAGATCAAGAGCATTTTAGCAGTTGCAACCAGTTGAAAAATATTAAAAAGGCTACATTTATTTATTTTAATTGATTTTGCTTAAACTAAAAGTACTCTTATTTTCTTTACTTCTCAAACTGGGGACTACTGTGAATGTTAGACGTTTCAAGGACTGTCTTCAGCTTGATGTTGAGCTAAGTAACATGTATTATAGACAAAATACTATAACATTGCTACATTTTGCAGTTGTAGATTGCCTTGCAATATATACTCCTAGGCAAAGAAGGGGCCCACAATAAATGATACATATCCCGTTCTTTAGTGTTTTCTTGAAACAAGTGATTCAAAGCAGACTTAAAGTGACATAAAGCATTAAAATGTATATATTTTTATATATTATTAACATTAATGGTGAAACTGGTATCATAGAGTTTAATAACTAATGTTGTGCTCATTCACATGATGCTTTATAAGAGTCCACAGTGAGGCTACTTTCTAATATTCCACAGATGAAACGATTTCAGAAGTTCACATAACATCTAATGAATACTTCTCAGCTCTCTTTGCAGATTTTAAGTAAAGCAATGTTACTGATCAGCCTTATGACTTAAAGCAAATGAATGCATTAGGTGAATATATGTACTAAGCTTCATGATAAGAATGTTAAGAACAGGAAAAATCTATAGTATATCTCTCTATGCTAGGAAGACTTATAGTGCAATGTTATACCATTATGAATGATTTACAGATCTTTATGAATGCACTTGTAATGCATTACAGATACTTGATTCTTAGAAAGTGGTAACCTGTTGACTAACAAACATGGAGTAATAATAATAAAAGATTCAAACCAGATTTAAGCATGACTTATAAATCAGCTTCTGTTCATGGAAACAAGCACCATGCACAGGCACCTCTTTTGTAAACAGGACACCCTAATTTACCCACGTTCACACTATAAATAAATGTACCATGAATCATGCAGATATTGCAATGCAGCTGAGAAAATTGAAGCATTATAGGAATAATCATATGTAGAGTTCAGGTGAAACCGGTACAGCATAAATGAAAAATAAGATGTAAATAAGATGTTTTGTCTAGTTTCTATGAATGTGGTTATGTACTATGCTTGGATTGATGATATAACTGCAAGACTAGCATTTGTTTGTTTAAATTTACTTTGAAATTTACACACGCTATGATGAGATGCAAATTTAGTTTCTCCAAAGAAATAATTTGAGAATTTGTGAGATTTGCACAGCGTATTTTGAAATAAAAATACTGAATTTTGGCAAATATGAGCTATTGTGATTGGCCAGAGCACTCTTTGCAAAATAGGGGTGTAGCTATGGGGGGCCTATAGGGACCTATGGCCTCTCACCTAGAAGCCAAGCTCAGAATTTCAGTCTTTTCCATGTTTTCCCCTTTGTTTAAGTGTGTTATGTAGATTTTTGTGCATGTAAATGATCTGCAAAGTTACACAGCTCAAAGTACACACCAGAGGGAGAAACCCTCTCCCACAGAAACCACTTTTCTCAGCTGCCTGAAATGCCTCCTTGGAATTCCAGCTCTTTTCTCTGTTATAAGACACTGAAATCTCATAACACAATCTATATTATGCACCGACCAGCAAGCCTGGCATGCCCTCACCCAGCAGACAGCAACTACTAGAGGCGAGAAAGTACTCTGACCAATCAGAACACAACAAGAAATTCCCCGTCTTCTGCCATGCATCAGCCATTTGCTGTAAAAGGTGGGCATCTGGCTAATTATCCTTTAACATGGCTGGTGTTCTCTTAGGCATCATAATAACATGGCATTTAAATTCCATGTCTTCTTTCTTGGCAAGGTAGCTCATCTTACAGGTCTCAGTGTGGGACATATTGCCTCCTAGCTGCCCCCACAACCTATAGCTATCCCCTCACCAAAATTAGAGATGCAACACAATATTGATTATCAAATATCAGAGTACTATAATCTGTGAGACTGTGCTGATTCTCAAAATCATGTAAAGATTGATGACAGACTGTGGGTCAGCTATTAGACTCTTCCATCTCAATCTAAACATAAGAGTGCACACCTAATGTTAGCATTAGCAAACCCATGCAGTGGTGTTAACAATATTTTAACAATATGACTGTTAAGAAAATGCAATATATCAGGTTGCTTATAATATAACAATATATCACTACATATTGAATACATAACCTCTGTATGTTGATTCATATTGTATCGCCAGGTTCTTGCCAATACACAGCCCTAAGCTACATGATATATGCATATGCCCTAAAATAATGGTCACATACTACATGTTCAACTATCGCCAGTACTTACAATTTTAATAAAGAAAATATTGTCCCTGTTGCAATAAAAAAATCTCCATGTTTCCAGTTTTATTTAGATTTTTGATACAGAATTTAAAGTCTGAGTTACGTTTAATATTGTATAGGAAATGAATCGGAATTTGTTCAAACAGTGAGGATATATATGTATACGATTACATGTACTTATATGATGTTTATGTATTTGAAGTAAGACTTTTTTGTTAATATCACTCCAACAGGACAGCGAACTGGTACATAGCACAAAGGTTCATGACAAATGGAAAGACAGAAAGCGTTCATAATTACACCACAATTTGCCTGTACATGGTAATGTAAAAATGACCATTTCTTTACTCATTTAGTACACGCTTTCTCAATCACACTACTCAATAGAACAGACAGCTGCTTAACTCACTCCGTAAGAGCTTTCTTACATGACACTCTACTGTCTCTTCCAGGGAAATAAAGGAGATTTCAGTGCTTTGACTTGGCCCTCCAAATCAATAGCTTGTCTCCTCAAGAAGACTATCAATGGCATTTGAAGCAGACAGAACACAGGTTCCCCTCCAGATCACCTCAATCGCAGGAACACTTCTCTAAACCTCCAGCTGTTATTACGACCACTGAAATCCCATTTGACACAACCAGAGACCCTAAAGGGTCAAAGTTAAAGGAAAAGGGAAAAAACTGAAACTCGGTAAAAGGTACTTGTACTGCATGTGAGGTAAAACTGGTTGTACGTCATTTAGTTGGTGCACAGAACAGCAGCTGGAGAAAGTTCTGTTTGCCTGTAGCACAAATCTGTTAATTCATTTATTTTGTTTTGCTTTTTTTGAGATGTGGGGGTGGTAGGGGGGGTGGTGGCAAATTAACAAACGAGATCTGGTGTAAATGCTACTGAAATAATCACTGGTGTCCCAAAGAAATAAATATATCTAATACTTGTATGGCTGGCCAGCCTGAGTGCTTTGCTGCCATTGACGCTTTCAGATAGCACAGTGCAATAATTAAACTATGTTGCAGGACACTTTCTTCCTGAACAACATATTAGAGCTATAAAGTCCTTAATTGCAGAAATCTGGGGTACCAAACTGACAGCCAAATTAATGATTGTTGTTTTGGGAGTAGAACTGTTGCTACTGAGCAGCTAAAAAAAGAAGAGGAACACGATGACTGATATAATTAATGTAACATAGCATTAGCTTAACTGCCATTTCTGTCCTTGTAAAGAGCCACTGTTCCCTTGGTGTTCATAGCACTCCATCGCTAATTAGCATTGTCTTTGTGTTGGACAGATTTCAACTTCACGAAATGCCATCATTCTGTGTCAAAATGTTTCCAGAGAGAAATTTGGTGAGCAATAGAGATTTACACAACCCAGTGTAATTAAGCACTACATTCATTAATGCTAATTATAAAAAAAAAAAACTTAAATGGCTTAAATGAAAATGTATTTCGCAGGGAGCTCCAGCACTTTTCTGTATGGACCCTGACTCTGCTTCATTATTAGTGTAAGTTGGCTCCATTGATCACAGATCGGTTTACACAAATAACTGTGCATGTGAGCGTAACAGATAGAGAATGAATGGTCAGTCTTACTGCATTTGTTTAGATTATTCTTTACTAAATACAGTAATAAAACCAAAAAGTACTGCACAGAAGTCAGAGAGTCTAAAAACAACAACTATTGATATAATAAATGTGCTTATTTAACCATTTCCAAACCTCGCCAGCCCAGCTTTACCATAATAATACCTGGTTTGGCTAATTCATGTTTTTTTAGGCTAACTCAAGTGTGCCAGTGATGGAATTTAATAAATCTATGAAAAGGTTGGGGGCACTGAGGAGATATCTGGCACCAAACTTTATTCTGGATCTCTAGAACTAGAAATAACCTACTTTTTGAGAAAATATTAACCCAGGTCCCTCTTTATATGCAGTTTCTTTACTGACTGTATAGTTACACATTAACAATGCATGTTAAAAATGTAACTACTGCTGTCGAAGTCACTGTTAAAGATGCAGAAAAGAAGTAGAACAGCTTGTGTAATTACATATGTGTATTCAGGAATGAAGTAAAAGTTTATGTACACATCACCAGTAGTTCCATTATTGTTACATTCATTATTATATTGTAACAACACAGTTATTACAGACACTTTATATAAAATGGGACCATAATTCTGGCTACTTTTTTTTTTAATAAATAAGACTACTCAGTGCAAAGTAAATGGCTTTATGTAAAGTGTATAGCTGCCTAAGACCAAATACTCATGTAAAATCACAGTGGGACAGAGAGAGTGGAATCTAAATTAGTACAGCTTCCAGGCTTCTCCCACCTCAGTTTTTTTAAAACTTACTAAAACATAAATCAAGCCAGAGTCATAACCAACCATAACCTACATAATCAAATAGGAATGGGTCGAACTCAGCTTGTTTCTTTTAAGAGTGCTTTTTTCACTTGTAATACGAGGCCTAGCCAGTTTTTGACTTGATGTTTGTTTATCTCACATTGCATTTGTGCTCCATGCATATGGGGTGGGGTCCTACAGCATTTGAACAAGCAAAGACTGACACTCCCTTAGACATTCCTCCTGGCTCTGATTGGCTGATATAACTCTTTACCCACTTTACCCAACACTTTAACCGCGATTTACACAGAAGCCTCAAAAGCTAAGTAAATAACTTCACTCTTCTCACAATCCAGACACATTCAGTTATGCTGAGGTGGCCAGGTCATTGTTTCTGGGAACACTGTTAGCGTTCTTCTTGACAGCTACACAGATGCATTGCATGGGGTAGTCTTTTCACAGTGGAAGGATGGATGGGAATCTCTCAGGAACAGAAGCTTTAGTTACTGTTTATCTGATGGTGGCAGTGTTGATGATCTACCCGGTCTTGTATGATTGTTACGAGTCCCGCTTTGATATATGTTTTAATCTTATTTTGAACGACTAGGTCAGAAAATCTTCTATTCACTTATTTACCTTTTGCTTTTCCCCTGCTTATGCAAACACATTATTATATCTCGAATAGCTCAGGCTTTTATATAATAATGGACTGTATGCACTAAAGTCCTAGGCATCTATACACTTTACTTAAAGCCATTTACTTTCAGAGTCATCATATATACTCTTAAAACAGTAGCCAGATTTTTGGTATCAATTTATATTAAGTGTCTCTAGTAACTGTACAGCTACACAATACTAATGCATGCAACTGGTGAACAACTGGTGATTAATTATTTGTTACAGATGGATTATTGAAGTAAAGCATATTCAATTCAGTTCAGTTCAGTTCAGTTCAGTTCAGTTCAGTTCAGTTCAGTTCAATTCAATTCAATTCAATTCAATTCAATTCAATTCAATTCAATACTAAAGCTGAGGTACAGTTACCATATGCAAGAGGCTAAAAACAGCTTAGTGTAAGTGTACATTACATTACTGTAAATTACAGTATGTTGAGGTTGACCCAGTATGTTTAGGTACTGTAGGTTCATGTGTATAATGAATAGTGGTCTCTGACTTTTGTACAGTACTAATATATTCAACCCAGCCCAGCATTAGGCTCCTTTCCTTCAACAGAAAAAGAAAGATGATTGTAGGTCAAACTGCAGTCTTACATATTGCTCTCTAGTAAACACTGCTATAAAAAAACAATACAGAAAACAACCAATAAAGGAGCTTCCAATAAAACTCTTAACCTAAACATCCATGAACATTTGCAATAATCGTATTACTCCTGGAATGAATAAAAAGGATTGGTTTATTTTCACCGCAGATTTAGATCTTAGAAAGACAAGACGTAAGCCGGCCATATGTTCCAGATTAGAATATCTTTTATCTCTCGATAGCCGGCACTTCGCTAATGACATGCGCCGTGCATTTAGCCACATGCTTTTAGCCAGTAAAACGCACACTTCCTGTGCAGAACAAATCCCTCTGAATGCATATAATATTGAATTGTTGGGGCTATTATGAAGTGTCCAGAGAACAAACTGCATTATTATCAAGGATTCTATGTGAGGGTTTAATGAGGCAGACTTTTTTCCCTGCCCTTTAATCTGTGCAGTGATTTATTTCATGTCATGTGAAAAGCAGCTTTATAAGCAAACGGCCAATAACAACATATGTGTTTGTTAAAATAACAACAGCGACAACAGCAAAACCTACATTATCATACGGTTATTTGCTTGCTAGCTTGGAAATGTTGTTTTAAGTGACCCTGTCACTCCCTGGGGCAAGTCTCTTCGTAACCCAGAGATAAAGTGATGCCAATGGACTTCACCAGCCAAAAACGACCAAAGAAAGACGGGTCCAGACGCTGGTTAAAGACGTAAAGGGGCGCGCTGCAGTAGTTCAGAGGGGGGAGAGACCTATAAATAGCTATTATGTAATTAATCTGACTTATTTGGAACGAAACAAACTGACTCATGTGATCATGAAGCACACCATCATGGGATGCTAGCTTTAGAGCACACTCCTCCTCTCATTGCTTCTGTAAGGCGGGCTGGGGAAGTAGCACTCCTAATACAATTAGCTTGAATCCTGTTTTTCGCCAGGCTTTTGTTTGACGGAATAATTTATGATCATCCATGAGCACAGCAAATTAAAAATTAAAGGTGGAGTTCTTAATCCCTCAAAAAAGAAGAGGGCCAGACACACCAGATCGAGCTAAAGCGCATGCTTTCAGATGTTTTCTCGGTCTTTAATTCACAGAACGAGCTCAGAAGTAGTCCTTTATGCTCTGTTTGTAAACAGTGAGCCCAAGTCGTATCCGGAGTTACACTGCATCGGTACACATGCATTAATCATGCATTTTGTCTGTTTTGGGTTTCTGTACCATCGTTACCCTCTATGGGTCCACAGAACTGGTGCACTCAGAAACCTTCCAAAGTTAATGAGCAAAGCTTTTTCAGAAATTGCACTCTGTGATAATTCCAGCTTTCAGGAGCATATTAAATAAGATCCGTATCTGCCATTTCAATATAAGTCATCTCCGACGTCCCGCATTTGTTTGCTCAAGGCAAATGGCATAGTAGCGTAAAGAATTCTCTGAGGAGGGCCGGCGACAACAAATATGCAGTGGCCACGGTTGCCATGACGATGGCTATATGAACCATGCACTTTTATGCATTATACTGTTTGATGTTAAGTACAAAGGTTTGGTTAGAGCCTGAAGGGACAGTTAAGAATTCAAATTGTTAATTGTTTGAGACGTGCATTTCCCCGCGTGCCAGCTGTTTGGGAGTGTGAGAGGAGGAGGAGGTGGAGGAGGAGGAGGGGGAGGAGGAAGGGCGTGCAGGGAGAGAAAGAAAGAGAGACAACAGCAGCCATGCTAATTCTGCCAGGGCAAATTGAGGCTTTTAGCCAATCGGCCAGAGGCCGTGGCAAATTTGAGCGGCACAGAGAGGTGTGTGGTGAAGATGAGCGAAAAACGGCACTGCTGACAGTCTGATAAAGTAAGCCCGAGGAAGGGAAGTGGAAATGGAAAGAAAAAAAAAACAGGAGCCATAAAGCCAACTGCCTCCTCTCTCGTAAATAACGGCAACATAAACGTCATATGAACTTTATTTCAAGAGCGGGTGGTCTAATAAAGATGCTGTTTTAAAAAGAGGAGTGCTGAAATTCATTGTCATAAGAAGGCCATATCCTCTGCTTCTCCCACTGACCGTTACTCAGGGCCGGTTGACATGCAGGACCTTGCCACACCACCTCGGAAACATAAAGCCCAGGTGGACGACTTGCTTTATCCATTCTGTTTGAATCACCTTTTCTCTGGTCTCTGTCACACTGCGCACAGAAGTGCACATCATGTTTTATATTTATTGTATGTTTCCTGTAAATTCTCTGGAATTTCAGAGTTTTCCTCTAATAAACGCTGCACTCAGCAGCTAGCCAGTGACAAACGTGAGCAAGTTCCATGTAATACAAGTTTACCAGTTGCAATGTATCAACACAACTGCTACCACACCCTCTGGTAATCAATGAAGTCTGTCAAGTTGTTCAAAATATAGTCTATGTTTAAATGAGTATAACATTATGACATTATGGAAACACTTTACAATAAGGACACATCTATTAACGATGCTTAAGACCCGACTGGTCTAGACTAGATAGTTATGTAATGTAGCAATGAGTCAATAACTAATGATCAAAATAAGAATTAACATTATTTTAGATTAAGATTTAGATGTAGAAGTTTCTAATCCATACTAAATGGAAAGTAATGAGAACTGTGTTACCATAATAATGATAAGTCAGGGGCAGTAAGGCATAAGCAGAAAACTTCACGGAAGGCTATTATAGTTCTATTATAATTTCAAATACAATCGTAATTAAAGTTTTTAATATGTACCTTACAACACTTTGCATAGGAAAGTGTTAAAACCTAAACGCAGAGGAGTACAGAGTTTAAAAGTGCATATTAAAATCATATGTAATATATACAAAGGTTATATAATATTAATAAAGCACTGCTGTGCACTTAAAAAGCAGTTCTTAAGAGACACATCCAGAGAACTTGCCAATAAGGGTCACAAAAAACATTAAATAAGCAACAATAATGCTTAAGAAATATATCCCAAACAATAATGTATGCTTCTGGCAAAATAGGCCATGATTAGTTTGAACAGTAAAACACAAAAACATGCAGGGTAGGAATACTCTAGGAGCAGATCAGTTTAGCATTTAGTTTTTATTTATTATTATTTATTATAAACTACTTAATAAAATCAAAAATAATGTTAGTTCCTATTTATATCATTAACTAATGATTCATTGCAACATTATGTAACTGCTTAGTGATGCTTATTACTCTCTTAGGTACCGTTAAAAGATGTATCCTTATGGTAAAGTGTGATCAGTCTACCTTTAGCGAATAGACAATATTTAAAGCAACCAACAATAAATTAAACTTGGCTACAGCACATTAGCCAGCCAATAAAACAGACTGTCCGTACTATGCCATGGCTATAATGTATTGCCATGTCCCTATTAAAGTTTCCATGAACAGGATGATTTTGACCCTGTGGGTTCACTGGGTTCACATCTCGCAAGGACATCAGGTTGTAGTTTAGCTAGCAGTAAGAACTGCAACTGAATAGTAGTTGGTGTAGTTGGTGTAGCTCAGTGGATAACACCACTGCTCTTCAGAGAGCCAACACCACATGTGGGAGGCTGGGATTTGAATCCCGGTCTGGGTGACTATGCTGTCCTACACCAACAGGAGTCCTTGGGCAAGACTCCTAACACTACATTGGCCTACCTGTAATATGATTACCCTTGTAAGTCGCTCTGGATAAGAGCGTCAGCTAAATGCCGTAAATGTAACGTTCACAAACTGTATGGTCAAGTGTGTTAGCAGGTGCATCGCAGTAAAACATGTATCAGATTAGCGAGCTGCAGCCGATCTCTCACTAAACAGTGTTCACTGGGTCTGCCAAGGTCTGTAATCTATGGATAGGTGTGTGGACAGTGTGGCATTTCTGTAAACAGCTAGAACTGTGGGTCATTACCCCAGTACCCTGAAAAGTGGCAGGTCGAGTGTCGGCTTACCCTTGTGATTTCAGCCACCATGATCTCTCCCAAAAGTTGATGATAGCCACTCAAACACAAAAGTTATGATTTGGAGACCAACTTTACAGAATTTACTATTTTTATACATGCATACTTATTAAGGATACTTTATTAAGGGTACTATTAAAGGGGCTTGGGTCTAGAATTGGCTGCTTTAGCACAGTTCTGTCATGTGCACTAATACTGCATTCTGTACATGTGTTCTGCTTCTGAGCTTTTCAGGCTTACATTAGATACTTCTGTGCTTCTTTACAGAATAATTAGTATTTATATTGTAACTGTTATTACTTGTGGTCCGGGAGTAAGAACACTGTACAGTGAAACTACTTGTTTCTTTGTGCATATGAGGGTAAACTCTTGAATATTGAATCTATTATTAATATCAAAAGCAATCATGCAGGCAAGTTAAGAACCTTAGAATTACAGTTACCTGTAGCAACCTGTAACCGAAACGTGATAGATGACTAATAGAAGCAATCTGACACATTTGAATGTTTAAAAAATCTTAATTTAAAATGTACATTTTATACCATTTCATTACAAACTCTGGCACACTCATAGCAGCTTCCACCATTCCACCATTTAAATGGTTTTGGGCTGTGTGTGAAGAATTGAGGGTGACTGAAGCTCTGGACGGATCAAGTTTTTATTCTTCTGATGGGAAACAGTCTTCGGTCCTGGCAACAAGGAGTCCTCCGGAATGGGATGTAGTGGCTGTATTGAAAGCAAGTGTGTGAAGTGCACACTAAGAGTCTACTAAAGGTATCCCGCTGCATTTACTGATGCACACCACTTTGTTTCACACTGGTGTGTTTTTGTTCGAACTGTTCTAAGACTCTGCACCTACATGTCATGCAGTAACATCAGTCTGTGATTGATTATTTTGCATGTCAGTCAAATGGCTCCTCCCTGTCAAAGCAGACAGTTCTTGCCCATAGCCAGCGACAAAACACTCCAGACGAGGAGAAGTCTGGCTTGCGAGACAACCTTTCCGCAGCTCCGCTGCTACCATTCCTCTCTTTTTCTTCCTTCCTCTCTCCCTCTCTCTCTCTCTCTCCCTATCCCTCTCTCCCTTGTTCTCACTCTTTTCAAATTGAGACGACAAGATAAGCGATTGCCACAGCCACGGCTGCCTGCTGCTCATTGATAAAACCATATCTAATCCGTCTCGGGCTCCCCTACGCTTCCAATGCACTCGTCTCCCAGTCTGTCAACAGAGCGCAGATCTATCTCTCCTTTTGAACTCTCAACCGCAGTGTCAGGTTTTATCAGTGAACTTTTGGGCAAGAAAATGGAGGGCTGAACGTGCCGAGGTTGACTTCCATCTTCGCTGAACGCAGGCACCGCTAGGGTCCTGAGGAAGACTTGTCAGCTGCTCTGTTTCAAAGGCCCCGGTGCTCAACCCAAACCTTATTATAAATACATGACAAGACTTGTATCAATACAAACCCCTGCACAATAGCAAATAATCTGCAGGATAAAAAGTGCATGACTTTTTTCTCTTTCTTTCTCTCTTTTTTCAAGCAGCCCTGGATTGCTCGTGTTTATTCATGAGTCTGTCAGTTTGCAGGCTTTCAGTCTCTCAAATGCACAGTGGGTTCTCAACCACTGCTTTGACAATACAATCAATGATACATTTTGTGTACAAAGGAGCAGAGTGAATAGCATGTTTTTCATGAATCTGTAATTAAAGCCTGGTTATGATTAAAAAGCGAGCAGCATTTTCTCCATATTATTTGTCTTCCTAATATTTGCTCCATTTTTGTAACCTGATATCAGTCCAACTTCCACTGAGGGAGAAAAGGGAAGAAAGAAAAAAAGAAGGAAGCATGCATATTCCCGGAAAAAAAAATCCATTTTCACAATTAGCCCAGTTCTCACATTCCTTTCGCTGACTTTACGGAGTGTTGGAAATGACCGTTGTAGAATATTAATAAGCTCCAAAGCATTTACAGCATATAAATCAGTGCCGGGGCTGTACTTTTCTCCCTTTTCGCTTTATACAGTGCGCCTGAAAGACCTGATTATATGCCTGCAGCAGGGCCGATGCACAGCAAAAGGTCATTATCATAGACCGCAGGCTGGTGGGACAACAGCTAATCTAAGAGAAAAGATTGGCGATCATGTGTATGGAAATAGCCGAGCAGGGGGAGCCACACAAATACATTCATCCTCGCACTGACACCGTAGGTTCTGTCAGAGCACTGCTGCAATGCAGAGGGGGGAGAGGACGCACTCGCAGTCCAGCCAGAGACGCTATTGTCTCATTTACGGCCCAGGCTGAAAGGATATCTGCAGGTGTATGCAAGGCAATTTATTCCTCCCCTGTCCTGTCTTTAAAAAAAAGCCAGTCGTGTCGCCTCTGACAACCGGAGCCATGCTATGGTAATTCACCCATATCACTGATGTGTAGGCTGGCACAGGATGAAGACATCTATGCTGATCAGAGTCACCCCACTGTTTCTTGATTATGGCATGGAAGCGGCACCCGAAATCAAAGCGTCCGCCAGTGGCTTTTGACAGTTCTGCCATATTTCAGCCCTGATAGTGCAGGCTTTACATCACCAATGTTTGCGCAAAAAAAGCCCACCAGAGAACAACAGAGGCGGAGGAGACCCAGAAAGCTAGCACCCTGACATTCCGAGTCAGTCACATTAATGGCCGTCCGTTATACAGTATCTCAGTGGCACAAATACTAACCAGCTCTTGTGCGCCTCATTAAGCAATAACAACTTGAGCAAATAAACACCCTCCCCCTGATCGAGCGCTATTTGCTCGGTGCTATTACACAGGACCACGCAGCGTTGGCTAAGCATGGCCTGCCTGTCGTTGACGAGCCGCTGCGTGCTAGGTACTACAGGTGTTCAGAGACTCTGCTATTTGTGTTTGCATTTGTACAACAGGCAAAATGGTTTGTAAATGCTCTTGGATGTAAACTGAAAGTGGGAGAGAACGTAATTCAAAGTATCCCCACGTAGCATTTCATTAGCAACAATGTTAACATCAAACGTGTCTCCAAGGCTGTCACAATTATTTAAGCTGATTGACTGGGTTTCATAGTTTGTATAGCTCCTTGGGTTGAGGCACCCAAAAAAAACCCAGAACAAAACAGAAATGCCATTGTCGACCCATAAAGTGAGCCTTATGGAAATAACAGAAGTTGTAATACTGTGTTTATGATGACAGTAAACAAGATCTTCCAATGCTGGAGTTCACAAAATTCCAACCGTGGCAACGTTCCCTCAAACGTTCCGCTGTTGACCACAGTAGTGAAATAAGCTGGATGTGGTTATGTCAAAGCCATAAATGCTGAAGGCCTCATTGTTTAAGGCCAGAATAAGGAGCATGTTGTGTCCTCCAGTCCTATTTCATTAAATAAGCACTGCTGAAGAAACAGAAAGCTCACTTCTGATATTCAACAATTTTTGCCAGTAACAGCATCAAAATGCCGATGGTAATTTCAGCATCTTAACTTTTTCAACATGCAGCATAAGTTCGGACTGGTGCTATAAAACAAAACATCATACAGCAATGTAACCTTAAAGCCAATTTGGCCCTCTTAGGTTTGCATACCAGGCCATAGTCAAGGAGTGGCCAGCACCACTCTTAACAGGAAGTATGTCCACTCTTCTGGCCACACCAGTTATTAAAATGAAACCGCTATTATACAATATACAATAAAGCAATCACCAGAGAAGTCCTCTTCTACTGACTCTTAATGTGTTCTTAAATGTGCCATGAGGGCAGTTATCGATAAGTCATAAGAGTTGAATGATGGTGCCCACAAAAAGCAGCTTGTCATGGCTCTGGTGGTCTGCTGTGCTGAGCAAACTGACGAGTGAATGCTAGTTGAGGCCTTAATGTTAGTCCTCAAAGCAGCAACTTCTTGCTGCTTTGCCTTTAAGCTTGAAACAAGCTTAAAGGCACCTGAATACATACAGTCTGTCTATTTATTTCTGTCTAGACACATTTCTACATCACTGTAGTGCAGTATATTTGTTTTATGTTATGCTGTAGATCATACGATGTTACCCAATGATGCAGTAAAAATAATATAAGATATTTTTCACTGAACCTCACTTTTACTAATGTAGGCCTAAAACTGTACAAGTACAGGAGAATGACAGTAACTGCTGTTTCATGTGAAGTAATCCCATCTCACTAAAATACTGGGTCTAACCTGGACATCCCATGCAAAAGGTTCTGACTATTTCCCTGCTTCTGTATTTGAACACATTTAACAATAACGAGAAAGATAAAATAAGATTTGTAAGTTAGAATCTTACACCCATGACCTATGACCTATGTGATGCAAAGCATGTGCAACAACAATACTAGTCTAACAATACGCTGAAGACTACAATAGTACAGATGTGAGCGAAATACTGACACTATGTAAAAAAAGATGTTCGCTAACTTCATTACCACAACACCGCAGTGCTGACCATGTGAACTGACAAGGAAAAGTAAAGTCTGTTGGCTACTGGAACATCACCAGAGATGTAGGACATTTAGGATCTTTAGATTCGCACCAAAGTTAATCTATGCTATGCTAGAACAAACCCCTACTCTCCGCCTCTACTCATCTTTGCGAGTGTGTGCGTGTGTATTATGGCCAGATGATGCTCAGCACTCACTGGACTCGGGGTCAGAGTTGCCATCGCCCTCGGTGCGGCTGTTGGGCGAGGTCTGCTCGTAGTACTCGTCCTGAGGAAAGCCCAGAGGCAAGGGCTGGGTGGTGCTGCTGCTGCCGGGCTCCTGCTCCCCCTGCAGGCCAGCGGTGGCACTGCAGCTCTCTTGAGAACCGTCCGGGAGGTGAAAGGTCACACGCCGTTGCGTCTGCTAAAACCCAAACACACAAACACATGACTCAGCCTGAGTTGGATTGGGTTCATGGTGGTGAGTCAATTTGAAGGTGCCTCAGTTTTAGAATGTTAGAACTGAATACCCTGCAAAACAGAAAAAGACTAATACTGGATTTTCAGTCTGCTCATGTTTTGATAATATAAAATTCTCTATTGTAAAACTAATAAAATACCATAAAGCCATAACGCTTTATTGCCTATTTAGATAGTTTTATTGCCTATATTCCACTACTGTGAAAACTGTTAAAGTCACCCACTGTGTATTATGCACATCTTTAAAGTGGATTAGATTAGATTAGATTAGATTAGATTAGATTAGATTAGATTAGATTAGATTAGATTAGATTAGATTAGATTCAACTTTGTTGTCATTGTGCAGAGTACAGGTACAGAGTCAATGGAATGCAGTTTTCATCTAATCAGAAGTGCAGAAAATGCAGGAAGTAATCACAGCAAGCAGTGCAAGGATACAATATGGACAATTTTTGTGGACCAGTGGAGTGGTAGAAAAATCAGATTTAACATAAATATAATACATATACAGAATGAGTAGAGAGAATATAACATAGATTGTATGTACTGTAAGAGCAACACGAGCAGACTAAAAGATACATGACAATGAGTTTTAATACAGAATACATATATCCAGATGCATCATGGGGAAAACATTTTTTGAAATAAAAGAGTATGATGCAGTGTATAAACCCAGTTTAAGTTTCACGTAGTCCTCAGAACACATTTACAGTACTTACAATACAAGTACTGTATATCCCCCTATATACCCCATAGGAGTTTTCTCCGGAGTTAGAAGGGAACCAGGACTGCTTTCTGAATGAGTCACAGTGCAGGGAAGCAAACCAGATAAAAGGTCTTTGCATATTACTGCTGTCTGAACAAAATCTCATTTCTTGTGTTTTCAGTTTTTTCAATATTTGACATATTTCAAAAACACATGTTGCCCTTTACATAGTGTGTAAAATTTACAACAACTAACAGGTACTTTGAAAAATGTCTGGTTCCATTGACTTACATTAAAAGGAAATTATTTATTAATGTTTAAATATTTACGTATGTATATAAGTTTTTCCTTCTCGTGTAAAAGTATAAATACAAGGTTGTGTACTGAAAGCTGCAATATACAGCATCATCTTAAAGTCACTGTAGCAAAAATAGCACTTTATTTTTGTAAGGGAAAGAAAGAGATTGTAAAGTGGCATGTAAAATATAATATTACAGAGTTTTTTTGTACATAAAACACCACAAACATCATAAATGTTGGATCAGAAAAATGTAGGACACGGACCGTTTAACAAAGTAATCAAATCTAACCGAATGGGATCCTGGTGAAAGCTGAGATTCCACACTGCATTGATTCATTTCCGAAAGTTACCCCATCATGAACCATTTTCCTGAACATCTAGACTGATGCTCAGGTCTCACAGCTAAAAACATGCCTATGTGTTTCAGCAGCGGTGGAGCTCAGTAAGCATGCAAGTCGATAACAAAAACCTCTGGCAAGAACAGCACAGAGCGATTAACCATATGTGATGTCCCTTGTTGATATACTTCAGCGTGCTGGTTATACTGTGTAATACGCAACAGAATGCCCAGAAAAGTGGTCGAACGCGCCCTTCTCACGTTCCCCCTCTGGGTATTCAGTGTCTAATTGATAGAGACTGCCCACAGTCATGCAGAATGGTGATTCGTTTTCACCAGGCTCCAGTGCTTCCGACCCACTAGCCCAATTTAGAGGGAGGAGGAGGATGTGGATCAAGTGGCCTTAACCAGGCAAGGCTGAGAACACTATGTAGATTTTCTCGTTCAAAGGAGGAAGCGCTCCTGTGCCTCCTGGGAGTTTGGATGCAGAGGTTTGAATGGGTGACCTTTTTGCAGACACTCAATTTGTTGGAAGTAGGAAAACAGCCAAAGGCAAGCGCAGCTTTGCTTGATTCTCTGTGAAACAGAACGGCCGCTGTGTTTTCTTTTTTACATCTTATAAGCATTAGGCAGCAAACTGAACAACAACCATTTATTTCCCCTTTCCTTCTTGTTTTCTTTTTTTTGCTTAGCTCTGGATGGTTCTCTGTAACAATGTTATGGTGGGAATAAAAATGACAAAATACATGCTCGCGTTCGCCGCCCTAAATTCATGGCAATGAAAAAGCAATGATATTGAGATATGTATTTGTGTTTACTTTTATGAACCATCATTTTCCCAAAGAGGAACATAAAGTCTGCAGTTTGAAGGAGGCATTTGGTGGCAGGCGACAAAAATCTTGACTAGAGAAAGGGTAATTATGGAAACAACAAATATATAAATTATTAGATTACACAGAAAGAGGCTGAGAATATGTACACATATCATCAAAAGAATAGTTGCACAAATAGCTGCATCCAGAAGGAATCAACCCACAGGAATGAAATGTGGTCGGTAGGTTTGACATTGTTAGTGTGAATGATTCAAGTGATTCAAGGATGGGTCTTATACCTATACTTGTACCTGACTGACCCAGACTACAACTCCATGCAAAGACATCTGGCATGTTGCATTAACAAACACGGTGACCCACGCCATGTCGAGAGACACTACTTCTGCATGTGCAGCTAAATAGCTATTGCACACACTGGTCTAAATTTATCATCATTGTTCCTGGTAACCTTTATCTTCCCTCCCAATAGCACAGCAATCCCATACTTACTTCTGGGTGCAGCTATTCGTTGATGATTAGTCAAACAGGTCAATCCAAAGGCATTACTACCATGTCTTAATTGCTCTTTATGGGATCATCATTGAAAAGCTTTAAAGCCTTTCTCGTTTCGCTGTGGTAGAAATAAAATTCTTATTGTTGTTTAATAAAGGACCGGGCGAAAAAAAAATTATTGGCACAAATACAAGCTGCATGCTGCCAAAACCACAGATCTCCAAACAGCTTACCAGTTCAATTAAGAACTATCGGTGGATTGACTATACTAAATCCTTACAATTAGCACGGTGAATGCTGAGTTGCATTATTGGCTGCACTATATCCGGTGATATTTGCCACCTTAGAGATTCATTCAGATGCTGAGAGAAAGAAATCTCCCACTGTAATCATGGATTACGCTTTAAAAGGACCTTTTATAGACTTATCTGCTGAGATTGCCTGTGCTCTGCCTACTGCAGACTCCATTCAATTCATTTCATTCAAGTGATAATGATACTGTCTCGTTCTGACAATATCATAAACACTAATCTCATTTAGCATTTAGAAGCTGGGGGGAGGGATGTAATGAGATTGGAACTAAAGTTTGAAGAACGATGCGCCGTCTTTTTATGCCGCGTAGCCCGAAACCTTTCCTCAAAAGACACTACTGCTTCCACGAGAGCTCTCTTAGTTCTCCGATCAGTGACACGGGCTGATGTTCCTGTGACCTGAGAGCGGGGTGTTTCCACAGACCGCTTTATCTTTGATCCGTGCTGACAGAACAACAGGATGCTGCCGTGGAATTATGCCGTCTATAATTCAGAGGTTATGCAAATAAAATAAGGCAACAGCTAGACTCCACCAGCTGCGCTTTCATATTTTTCAGGGCCTGTCATGGAGATAACAAAGTCAGAGATAAACAAAGATCCGCTGGCGGGGAACTTCGCAGATTTGGTCTGTCGGTGAGACGGCAGGCCAGGGATGAGCACCTCAGATCAACACAAAGTGCGAGTGAGTGGAATGATGTCTTCTTTCGCCGAGAATTTGTCTACTTATTGTCTGCTTACACAGATACTGTGTCTGAGTCATGAGTTTGCATTGAGAAGTTACAGAACTGCCTTTTTCAGATGGCCCCTGTCAGATTACAAACTCGTAACCTCATTTTTACTTCATCTGTCAACACCAGCTGCCCTCTGTACTCTGTACCGCTTACTCTTTACTAAAACTGTAACCAGAAGTCCAAAAGTCTCAGTACTCTACCTTAACATTGCCTGAAAAGTCACTCTGTATGTGTATATACACACTGTTTACATTCTAGGTATTGAGCAGCTAAGTCATAGGTATAGTAAACTCCAAACCAGTTCATTCATTGGGATAACATGATTAGGTTAGGTTTTGAGACAAGTTAACTAAACTACACTGAAAGGCCAAACAGGTTCTAGATAAGTGGTTGAGCATTTGGTACAAACCCTGTGAAATTAGCACTGTGAAATTGTTTGGGGTAAAAAGAGAGTACATTATTAAAGCAGAAAGAGTTTTATATGATTTTATTTCTCCTATTTGCTGTAAACAAAGTCTTAATGTGTTTCCTATTTACTTTTCTGCTTCAAATTTAACGTTTGTAGTTACCATCTTGTTTAATTCATGGTGAGTTTTAGGCTCTAAACTTTCTATACTAGCTGAGATATATTATCCAATGGAACATGACTGTAATTCGCTCTGGATAAGAGCATCTGCTAAATGCCTTAAATATCAATGTAGATGTAAATTGATAACATCTTGTAATTCTTATGATATCTAGAACCTGTTGGGCATTTCAATGTAATTCAATTAAACTATTTCAGAATTTACACTTGTAAATGGCAAATACCTAGAACTTGTTACCACAATTGTTGGAAAACTGGTTACCTTACTTTTATTTGGTCAACAACTAAATAGTTTGAGTCTAATTTAGGTCCACAAATTTTGGCAGACTTTCTTCTGAAAACTGGAAAAAATAAAATGTCTTAGTAAAAAATATATTTTCCCTAAAACAAAATATAGCAAAACATACTATTTTCATTGATAGCACATGTATGTATGTATATATAACATCTAACTAGAAAAGATCTAACCATATATAACCAAAATATCATTTACCAAACCATTTACAACATTAATTAATTAATAATAGTCCTAAAAAATAATAATCCTAAAAACAAGCCTTGGATCATGGGTTCACATGTAGGTCGATCATGTAATAAATAATTCACTAATGCTCCATTAATACACTGACCCTCTAGAGCCATGAACAAATCATTAGTTAATCAGAATTTGAACATTTCAGCAAATTTTTTTTTTTAAATCACTAGGTTCATGCAGTTACTGGTCGATTAAAAAAACATAAGGTTGTTTCAAAGCTGCAACCCAGTTCCCCCCAGTAAAACCTGGCCATGCCCTCCTCTGCTTCTGACACATTGCTATATTAATAAATAATGAGTTGTACAGCAGTAAAATCATGTTCAAAACTAGAAAACTATTCATTCATTTCTCTTTGCATTTTCAGCAATGGACAACTTTCTGTAATCTGGGATTAATTAAAGGAGCACATATGAAAGAACCACATCTATAAAGTATTAGCTTTACTTTAGCTACTACAAACTACAACAGATTACATCTAATGCAAATCTACTTACTGGATCTTTGCTTAACACACATAATCTGGAGTATTTAGCTCTAATATATTCTGCCATAACTCACTGCTACTTCAAAATTATTTGTATACATGTTCCAATGTGCAGCTCATTATTTATAGATGAAGGGATATGCTGGATGGGTCTCATTTTAATAGCCAAATATCTGAGAAAAAGTCTATAAAGCTGAACGTCTTTGAGCAAAATACTCCTGTGCATCTGAAGCCCCCGTGTGCCAGCGCTGGAGCAATACACGTGCGTCACCTCTCTCATGAGAGGGTTAAGGTGTGTATGTATTGTAAAGCATTATCACTTGTTTAAAGAACATGCCAGAAATCCATAAGGCAAACACAAGCTGCTAGAGGAGATATCAAGACCAAACAAAGCCTGTCGAACCAGATAAAACACTGCCATCAAAAAGTATGTGCGTAGAGATAAAAAAGAGGAGAAATAAGCCAAGTTTTGTAGCGAGCCAGGCCCTGCCAAAGCTCCTCGCTGGTGGCAACCCAGGCACTGTGCAGATGGAGGCGGGATTGGCCGGTGAGAGGATTAGATGGCCCTTATATTAACACACGAGACGAGAGGAGAGAGAGAGAGAGAGAGAGAGAGAGAGGGAGAGAGAGAGAGAGAGAGAGAGAGAGAGAGAGGAGAGAGAGAGAGAGAAGGAAGAACATCAGCCACCTGCACCAGAGGGAAGTCACAGATCAGTGCATCGCCGTGTCCTCTATTCCGAGCAAAGTCAGAACGTCAGTGTTATTCAAAAGAATCCCCTTTTCATGCGAGCTGGCAACTGCAGGCTGTCCGGCCTCATTTTGAGTGACAAACAGTGGCCGCTTAGGAGTAGATCACCAGAGATTGGCCGCCTGGCTGAAGACCCATCTATCCTTAGGGCTGAACTGAGCTGTGAAAAATCTATTAAACCGAAAAGGGTAATTCACAGTCAATTGCTTATAATACGACAAGAAAGGAAGAACGAAAACAAGACCAGTGTCTTTCTAGTCTGAATGCATGTACATCAGATAAAACTGGGGGCAACTGGGAGCAGATAATAACCTTTACTCATATGGAACAATAAAAGAAAAGAATATATGGTGTAGGTTGCTGATATTTTTCTTCACCTTCGCTAAAAGTATTTTATATAATTTGCATTCAATATACAGAAAATACTTTAATATGCAGAACTGTGCACAAGTCAGACGCCACCCTTCATTTATTTAAAGTTTAATCCAAACCTCTATTAAACAGCTCATTCATTAATTAAGAAGCTGTTTAGTTTTCCAAGTCAGAAAAAAAAGCTGAAAACTTATAAGCCCAGAGACAAAACAGACCTAATAGTGTGTACTACCTCCGTGAGCACGAATAACAGCTGTGATCTGATTCGGCATGGACTGGACCGGTTTCTGGATGTAGTCCACATCACTTTTCAGCTATTCTTGCATCAAAGACTTGCACAGTTGGGATTTGACAGTTGGGATTTGGCGGATGCCTTCCCTGACACAATTCTGAGGAGAATTTCCTGTAGACTGGGATTTTTTCCCCCTGCTGGTAGACCCGTATGACCGTATCTTCCTTACACCTGCAAACTCAGCTACTTCCTTCACACTATGGCCTTTCACACCCAAGGTGACTCATTTTTTATCTGGTGAGCTCCCAAAGGTGAAACCTGGAAGTACTGTTTATCTGATGGTGACAACTGTAGTGGTCTACCAGGTCTTGCTGCATTGTTAGAGGTCCTATTTTTATCTATATCTGTAAATAATCGCTTCAGTTTTTACTGTTGTACCTAGAGGCAGCCTGGAAGGTAAATAAATAAGTGTGGTCTCAGACTTTTATCTATTAGTATTTGATTTGTCAACTCTTTAAAAAGAAGCTGTTGGTGTCCTGCTAAAAATGGACTGGCCACCCAAAACGGATGGCGGGAAACAGAAAATACAACCAACTTCTGAAACGGAATTTAGGAGGTGTGGAAAAACACAGTATATCTGCAGAAAAATGAAGGCAAGCCTGCTGAAAAGAAAGGAAGCTGTAACAAAGGCAAAAGGTGATAAATACTGATATTATAGAGTACTATAGAGTAAATACTAAAATACTGATATTATAGAGTATTATAGAGTAAATACTAAAATACTGATATTATAGAGTAAATACTAAAATACTGATATTATAGAGTATTATAGAGTAAATACTAAAATACTGATATTATAGAGTATTATAGAGTAAATACTGAACTACTGATGTTATAGAGTATTATAGAGTAAATACTGAAATACTGATATTATAGAGTATTATAGAGTAAATACTGAAATACTGATATTATAGAGAATTATAGAGTAAATACTGAAATACTGATATTATAGAGTATTATAGAGTAAATACTGAAATACTGATATTATAGAGTATTATAGAGTAAATACTGAAATACTGATGTTATAGAGTATTATAGAGTAAATACTGAAATACTGATATTATAGAGAATTATATAGTAAATACTGAAATACTGATATTATAGAGTATTATAGAGTAAATACTGAAATACTGATGTTATAGAGTATTATAGAGTAAATACTGAAATACTGATGTTATAGAGTATTATAAAGTAAATACTGAAATACTGATGTTATAGAGTATTATAGAGTAAATACTGAAATACTGATGTTATAGAGTATTATAGAGTAAATACTGAAATACTGATGTTATAGAGTATTATAGAGTAAATACTGAAATAATGATGTTATAGAGTATTATAGAGTAAATACTGAAATACTGATGTTATAGAGTATTATAGAGTAAATACTGAAATAATGATGTTATAGAGTATTATAGAGTAAATACTGAAATACTGATGTTATAGAGTATTATAGAGTAAATAGTGAAATAATGATGTTATAGAGTATTATAGAGTAAATACTGAAATACTGATGTTATAGAGTATTATAGAGTAAATACTGAAATACTGATGTTATAGAGTATTATAGAGTAAACACTGAAATAATGATGTTATAGATTGAAAAAGAGATATCATATTTCTTTGTTGGGGTTTCTGTGACAGATATAAGTATTTCCCAAATCTGACACTGAACTTGTGCTCTGTGGCTGCTTTGACTGGAAATGAAAGTGCGGCCTCTGAGTTTTGCACAGCACTGGGTATGTACAGCTAACCATTATTTTCTGACAAACAGAACTTCAGTCGGTGTTGATCTTGTAATCCTGCGTTTGTGAGTAATGTTTTATTCATTATAATACCGCTCTGCAGCATAACAATGGTACAAAAATGTAATTTTCCCATTCTTTGCCATCGTCATCTGTTCTCCTGCATTGTAAAATTGACAATCTTCATGAAAAGAGGAAGGCTTTAAGTTGAAATCTGGTTGAGCCTGAAACGCCTGAATAATTCATAGCTACCTTATGACTATTTTTAAGCCCTTTAACCTCATAGAAGAAGCAGGGATACAGTTTTGTACGTCATCTCAGCTTTTCTCCATTTAAATGTGTCAGGGAAAAATAAAAAACTATATATACATATAAAATTCACTTAGTCAGTTTTGCACAGACTTGGGTCCAAAGAACCTGGACAAGCAAACTGTTAATACAGCATAAATGCTGCTCTAATTTTGCAAAGGCTAGACACAAAGCATGCCCCTTAAAGTCTCCAATGTATTCCGTCTTCTTAACTGTTCTCCATCCACTTCCCTCTGCTTTTAATACGGGATCACCATCAGTTTGATTTCGCTGGGCAGCTTAAAGCTCGTCTTCATGAATAGAAGATGAGAGGCTAACTAATATGGGGGCCCTCATGCAGAGTGACCCTGCGTGCTGTTGGAGCCACTCGGCTTCTCGCCTCCACGCAAGCAAGCACGGGTGATCTCCCACAGTGGAGCTCCGTGAAATAGCATTACGGTTAATTTTCTCGTTTGCTGCTGCTCAGAAGCCAGCAAGGCACCAAACAGGCAACTCTCCAGATCAGTCCTCAGAGCTACTTGGCGGAAAAAAAAAACCCATATGTGCCCCAGCTCCTGACGCTTTTTCCCCCACTTGCCTCCTGCTAATAAACTGAACAACCAAGGCCTACACATCCGAGGCTACATATAAATCCTCCTTTCGGACCAGCTGTTATTTTAGGCAGCTGTACAGACATTGAAGTTTATCATTCCTAGCCCCAATTCAAGCGCCTGACTCAGCAGATGGGGAACAAAATGCAACCGTGTAAAAGCCAGTGGCAATAGATAAAATGATATATATGCTAACTAGCGCCTTCAAACGCTATTATATGGAGACAAATGACCTGCAGGAACAAAGATCAGATGTCAGCAATAGGCTTGTATTTTCTCATCTGTTGAATGTGAAAACTGAAAACGCTTTTTCTTGTTTTGCCACAGGGCCTCATGAGATAGAGCGATGACATCAAATGTAGAGATCAATCTCCACCGGTTGAAAGAACACCGCTTCCACACCAGCGCGGCTTGTGGGGACAGCAGGTTATGGCAGCACCTCCAAAGCTTTTCTGAAGGAGCCGTGTCCTGCATTTTACTTTGTACTGACGTCCCAGAAACAGTGATAACTCGCTTTCGCATGTTCGCATGTTTTCTGACTTCTCTTTATCTCCTAAAATGAAAGGTCACAAGTGTGATATATGTAAATTATCTCTGTTCTGATTGGCTTCCATGTTCAAAAGTCTTGTTAATGTTTGTTTGTGTTTATTCTAATGTTGGGTTATACAAGCAAAAAAACACTGTAGCCCATATAAATGATTTGCTTATTTGGCTTTTGCACATATTGAGGTGTCTTTAATTTTTCCAGAGTTGTATTTAAACTGCAAAATGATAGATGTAATGATTAATTTAATTTAGCCTTTAGCTAGAATAGCAGCCAGCAACTGAACACACCAAGCTGCTGTGTTCTCTAGCCCCTCCTACAGTGTGCTTTGATCGGTGTGCTGTATCACTCAGCAGTAGGGTCTCATGGCTGATATTTATATCTCATGGTGATATTTACTGAGCTTCAGCAGGATCTGATGCTCAGAGATATAAGATTGGGTAAACAGGGTGCATCTATCTATCTATCTATCTATCTATCTATCTATCTATCTATCTATCTATCTATCTATCTATCTATCTATTGATTCCCTTGCCATAAAATGCGCTATTAAAAAAGATACATGCCTCCCCAATCATGTTTCAGGTATTTGGAGCTAAATGAACATAAATAAACTAAATAGCAAATGTGAAAAAGGAGGTTTTCTTTGACATGTAGTGTATATAATCCAGTAAGGTTTTTATGGTGGCCAATTTAGACATTCAAGAAAAGAAAACAACAACGTAAACGTGAAACACTTTTACTAGTATCAAAACTGTTAACAAACTCTGAATTCTGATGAAAAGGTGAGTTGAAATGAGTCATTGAAATTTGGGATAGTCACGAGTTTGTGGTATGTATTTTTGTCAGCCATTTTAGCTATTTTTTTGATCTTTAAATCCTGCGTTTGTGAGTAATGTTTTATTCATTATAATACCGCTCTGCAGCAAAACAATGGTACAAAAATGTAATTTTCCAATTCATATGTTCTCCTGCATCGTAAAATTGACAATCTTCATGAAAAGAGGAAGGCTTTAAGTTGAAATCTGGTTGAGCCTGAAACACTTGAATAATTCATAGCTACCGTATGACTATTTTTAAGCCCTTTAACCTCATAGAAGAAACAGGGATACAGTTTTGTACACTTTTCACCATTTAAATGTGTCAGAAAAAAAAAATATATATATAAATATATATTAAATATATATAGATTGTAAAAGTGTTTTGGTACTGGTAAAAGTGTTTCATCTCTTGTAAATTTGTTTTTACTTTTGTAATTTTGTTTTCTGGAACATAATTTTTTTATTCGTAAATTTGTTTGTATTTTTGTTTTCTGAAATGTTAATGTGTTTTGCACTCCTCGGCCACGGTTACATATATACAGTTTTTATTTTAAAGAAAAGCTTTATTGACAAAAAAATGAGGAAATTTTGTTTTTACATGGAATGAGCCATTTAAAATGGACATGCCTCACCAATCATGTTTTATGTATTTGAAGCTAGAACATGAACCTGGAGAGCAATAGAATTAACTAAATGCCTGAGATTAGAGATCACTCTAATCATAACTTTGGTGAATGGCTGACCCCAGGTTAACTCTCTGTGATAATGAAAAGACGCGATCGTCTGCACTGGAACAGGCACTTCAGAGGCTTAAAAGACAATCTCAACAGTGCTTAAGGCCTCTTCCCCCTGGTGGAGCACTCTGAGTCACAATGCATTTGCAAGTGACATTTGCTTAAAATAAATGTCTTTTGATGGAACAGAAATCGGAAAATTGCTTGTTAAAGCTAGGATAGGTCTTACAGGGCCCTAAAGGAAGAAGGAAAGGGAAAACAACTGTCACTTCATTAAGCATCAGAGAGCTAATGCGTGGAAGTCATTACCTACTGCAGCTATTGCCATATTCTCCATTACAAACCGATGGTGACCGGTGAGAAAGGGACTTTTTTACGAGTGAGGTCGGTGACCCGGAGAACTGAGCTAAAGCACGACGTGCATGCAGACGCGACTGTAAGGGGGTTGTTAGTCTCTCAGAAGCTTGGACAGTCATTTAAACAAAGGCGTAAGAGGATCAAGCCAAGACAGTTAATGAGGAAGGTCAAAACACATGGCTCCAATTATCGTCTTGTAAGGACACAACGTGTGCCTATAGGAGACATGCTGGAACGCTGACCATCAGATCCAAGACAAGTTACAGCTGAACTTTCTATACTCTCTTAAAACTACAGGAGCCAGAGGGGTTCTCTGAAGTGATAGCATAAGGGGAATGCTTCTGGATAGCCTAAAGAACCTTTCAATGGATGCTTCAGTTTTATAGGACCATTTCTGCTAATGAGATGTGTGAGTGTGAAGACCCGTTCTGCTATGTGTAGACTGCTTGTGACTTAACCACTTAAGTCAGTTTTGCAACACAATCAGTACATGTGCACAGCTCAAATGTGTTAGCTACTAGCCTGTAATGCTACGTCAAACAACACAACTATGCTCAGTCCCTGAATAGCAGTATTTGCTAACATTACAATGAACCAGCATCACCAGGAGAATCTTTTTAAGGATCTGAATATATATTTTGTTGCTGTGTGTGCACCAATAGAAAAGGCTGTTGAGCAAATGTTTGGTCTAACAGCTGTAAAGTGCAACATTCACAACTAGTAGTCCATAAATATAAAAAAAACACCTCTACAGTAATGCTAATTTCTGCTAGCACCCAAATGGGATTGTAGTAGCACTAAGCTAAAAGCGATTCATATAAACATTATCTGGAAGCTTGAGACATTTGACGTTTGTTTTTTGTTTATTTAAAGCTTGTTGACATACAGGGGTTGGACAATGAAACTGAAACACCTGTCCTTTTAGTGTGGGAGGTCTCATGGCTAAATTGGACCAGCCTGGTGGCCAATCTTCATTAATTGCACACTGCACCAGTAAGAGCAGAGTGTGAAGGTTCAGTTAGCAGGTAAGAGCACAGTTCTGCTCAAAATATTGCAATGCACACAGCATTATGGGTGACATACCAGAGTTCAAAAGAGGACAAATTGTTGGTGCACGTCTTGCTGGCGCATCTGTGACTAAGACAGCAAGTCTTTGTGATGTATCAAGAGCCACGGTATCCAGGGTAATGTCAGCATACCACCAAGAAGGACGAACCTCCATCAGCATCACGTAGTGACCTGGCCACTATCCTGCAAGAAGAATGGCTTAAAATCCCTCTGACCACTGTGCAGGACGCAGTATATGTCATTCCCAAAACGAACTGACGCTGTATTGGCCGCAAAAGGAGGCCCTACACCATACTAATAAATGATTGTGGTCTAAAACCAGGTGTTTCAGTTTCATTGTCCAACCCCTGTATATTTGACCTAGTTGCAAAACTTTAGGGCAGCATGATGGTTCATTTCTAACATCTGACTCAAACAAATGAATCAGGTCACTCCTTCACTCCTTCACTCATCTGTGATGTACTGAAAGGCCTACACCATCATTATTTGAACAAAGTTAATCAAAAAAGAACTGTTTGAGCCCTCTGTCAGTTCTTAACTGAACTCTTATTCTGGTGGATAACACATTAGGCCTTCACTTCAGGTCCCAAAGGCCTAACCGGTGGTTAAGCTAGATTGTATCTAGATCCAATCCTGATTGCTAATGCAACATGCCAGTTGTCTCAAGGTTCCTAATGGTGTCCTGTGATAATCCATCCTATGCAGCATGAATATTCTCACACAGTTCCTGCAGATTTAGCAGTAGGGGTGGAGATGGAGTGACACCGGGCCTTCTGGGTATGTGATGCATGACAACAAAATGTTCATCTGACCACAGTGCCTCAACACATGGATTCGTTGGTCATCTTTACCAAGACAAAAGCGGGACTTGTCACTGAAGATGATTTGCTTCCATTTCATTCCATTCTGAGACACTCAATAACAGTAAGGGCAGTCGTAGTGATGTTCTAGGTGCATGTAGTCCGATGTTGTGCAGCTGTCTTCTAATGGTGCTGGCACTAACAGGATGATTCATGGTGGGCATCACTGCTTGCTGCATGTCAGTAAACATGTCTGTTATGTCAGTCAGGTACAGCAATAAAGCCTTTCCTTGCTTGCGTCACATGCACGTCAGAACGTGAAACTTCAATCATTAGCAAGTCTCATGATATCAATGCTACCCACCAAGTTCTATTCCTGTGGGTTGATTCTTTCTGGGTGCAGCTATTTGTGCAACTATTCTTTTGATGATGAGTGCATTGATGAATTTCATTTCATATTAATTTCTTCTCCCTGCTGGTGCATGGGCCTTTAGCCACAGTAATTTAGCTATTTGCATGAAAGAAAAGGTAGGTGCATTTCTGTTGCAGAGTGTGGAGAGCGTGCAGAAAGATGTTTACGGTCCTGACAATGAAAGGGATTGATGGAGCACTGCGCACAGATCAACAGAATGAAACACGGGAAAAACTTTTGCTCTGCTTTTGATGTGATATGTATGATTACGTATCGATTTCAGTCAGAGAGCAGAGGCAGTCGGCAGCCAGCTGAGATTACAGCGTAAGTGCGGTGACATACCTCATAGTGGGATACACTCCCCGCTCCCAGCAAACCTGAGACAGGCAGCCACTGACACGCTGATGAAGACATCCTCGTATGTCAGAGCGAGAGCAGTGCATATCCAATGAATGATCAAAAATTCAACAATAAATAGTGACATGCCTCCAAATTGGGAACAAAAGACGCCTGTGAGGCAGCAAAATAGCTTTCTCTCCTGGGGGAGCCCGTAATAGCTCGGAAGGAGATAACTGTATTTAATTTTTAATCAGCGATTTTTCTGCCTTTGTTCCGTATATAATGCTCCAACAATACCATATTCATGGAGGAGAGGAAGGAGCCTGGTGGAGGAGAAGTCGCGCTGATGAGGAGGAGTGGCTAGGACTGCGGGAGGTGCGAGTGACGCTTATGGCTTTTGATCTGCCGGAGAACAGGAAGTATTCATGTCAACAAATTAACAAGCCGCGGCTCGGAGTCCTCAGAGGCCGGTCGTGGGCATGCACTTTGGTGACTGATGCGGCCTGTCAGGTTTTCAAGGCTACAGGCGGCGTGGTTACAGCAAGGCCCGCACGTCATGTGGGACAAGAGTGGCGAAACTGTATTCCTACACACGCTGCGGACATAATCACTTCTGATGTAAAAAACAACGTAAATCCATCAAGGAGCTGAAATATTTACACGTAGACCCTCTGGTCTGCCCACATAGAGAAGACATAGAAGACTCCAGCGGGCACGGAGCAGGCGCCACTGGAAAAGCCGAACGGAGGGTAGATGCTTCCACTAAATTTCCCACTCATCCACTGAGCTATGGAACAAGAGGGTACAGTGCTGCTCCGAGCAGAGTAGAATAGAGCAGACATGAAGCTAACAGTTTTCAATGCGCAGGAGAGGACTGCATTTTTGGGGGGCCGGAGAGAATTTGCTTGCATGCAAAAGCTTGCTGTTTTCGAGCGCGTCTAAAAAGGCAACGCAGGATATGCGCCTTAAGGCCCGAGCACCATCAGATAAACTTTAAAAGAAAATGCATTTGTGTCTTCTGTGCGAGCTGAATTCCATTCAATTTAGAAAGTAGGACAACAGAGGAAGCCTGGCTCGGCGGATGATAGGCCAATAAACAGATAAATAAATAAACACGGGCACGCCGCCTTGTCACAAAAGACCATATATAGTTCTTCTCCTGCCCACCAGCGCCATTCTTTGCACAATTACCTGCGATCATTTAGCAACCTGCCCTAATCAACAACTCCTGCCCACGCGTCCAGGATTTATCTGATAGAGGCAAAAATTACAACCTATTTGTTTTACAATTAACTTGACACGTTCGATGCGGGCTGGGATCGGTGTGGCCAGAGGGAGAACACAAGCTTCCATAAACATCCAGCATCAATGAGCTGTCAGCGAGGCAGAGGGGGTGGCGGGGGGTGGTATTCGGAGGCGCTTCTTCCCTGTGACATGGTTCGGATGGGTTCATCAGTAGCTCCTGAGACGCCTTTGCTTCTGTGAATTTATTGCCCTTGAATGACGTGGTTGTTTCGAGAAGACAAACGCTGCTGCTCGACAATCCATCTCCAGGCAGAAAATAATAATCAACAAATTAATTAGCTCATTAGGTTAAAACCACGAATGGAACTGCGCTCTCGCGGCGGGGAGTCCTTTTAGCGTGAGACGCCAGCGCTGCGAGTTAATGCGAGCTTCGCCCTTGCACCGGGGTGACCAAATTTCTCTCATTCAGATTTAACTGCCAGAGCAATGTGCTTAAAGGGGGTGCAGAAATGAGACCTGGCTCGCAGACTTAAAAGAACTTTTGCTCTGGAGTTCCAAACAGTGATTTCACACCCTGCACATTTTCTGCAGTACACGATAGCTTTGGTGCGGATATATTATAGAATCAAACCCATACAAAATGTAGGGCCGGCTTGGTCGTTAAAAAAAGATCTGTCTTCGGACCACATTCCCTTGGAACGGCGGGGTATTGTGAGTGGATCAGGCCACGTAGAATTAATCGGAGCTCTCTGCAGCAGGGCCAAGTAGCCTGCTCAGATTCAGTCTTGTAGGTGCCCCCCTCACTCCACCACCATACTATATATTAGATCCGCGGCTAAAGAAAGGGTCAGCGACCCTGGCCTATCCATGGTGCCTCTCCAGACCAGTGCTTTCAAAGCTCCCACGCCTATGCCTGCAAGAGGAATGTGGAGATAAGTGCATTTGTTGGCAAAGCACATCAAAGAGCCGTAGCGTGTCTCAGTGAGCCGCGGCATAGAGGCATGAACCGGGCCTTTGATCATCGCAAGCTTTCTGATCATTAAAATATTGGATTAATAATTGATTAAAAACACCAGGGCTTATTGTGTTGTGTCTCTAGATCCCAATTTATTTCAACCTTGAGACTGATTTTTTTTTTGTAGCCTCCGAATGAAGGAACGCACTGTATAGATATGACTCGACTCGGTTGGCGGTAGCTCGTTGGTGTAATCTTACATTGCCGCAAAGAGATTATTGTTTTTCATGACTTCACATTAACCTTAAGCATTTATAGCCTTTTAAAAGTGCCGGCGAGAATGAGCTCGCTCGATGCGCTCTAAAACGATAATGGCGCAGTGGAGCTTTATTTTTTCGAGTAATCACGAAGAGCGGCGAAAGCGTCTAGCAGGTCATCCCTCTTCTGTTTTCTCACGCTGGGAAAGTTCCATAAACATTCAAATGGATGTAATATTTTATTATTCTTGGAGGCTGGCTTTAGCCTCTAGGGGTCAGAACTTCAGTCCCTGGTGTTCACACCATACTACAGGAAAATAATGGCAAATGTATTCTATCAAATAGGATCCATTGGAAAGGAGCAAATTATTCGGGCTACATTAGGTGATTTACACAGAGTCATAATGGGGTAGAACGGGCATGACCCATTCTTCTCCGGCAGCTTGGGCTGTAATACCTTCACAGCATTGCTGTAACACCTTGTGGATGGTTTGAGTACAGATTTTAGACTGAATGTCAATAAAGTGTATAAACCTGAAGGGATGCTGTTAAGCATGCTTAGCTAAGGAACACTTTCCTATCCTTACAGTACACTTACTGATTCATAAGGCTAATCATGCTCAGGTTATTACTCTACTACAGGGGTTGGACAATGAAACTGAAACACCTGGTTTTAGACCACAATCATTTATTAGTATGGTGTAGGGCCTCCTTTTGCGGCCAATACAGCATCAGTTCGTCTTGGGAATGACATATACAAGTCCTGCACAGTGGTCAGAGGGATTTTAAGCCATTCTTCTTGCAGGATAGTGGCCAGGTCACTACGTGATGCTGGTGGAGGTTCGTCCTTCTTGGTGGCATGCTGACATTACCCTGGATACTGTGGCTCTTGATACCTCACAAAGACTTGCTGTCTTGGTCACAGATGTGCCAGCAAGACGTGCACCAACCATTTGTCCTCTTTTGAACTCTGGTATGTCACCCATAATGTTGTGTGCATTGCAATATCTTGAGCAAAACTGTGCTCTTACCTGCTAACTGAACCTTCACACTCTGCTCTTACTGGTGCAATGTGCAGTTAATGAAGATTGGCCACCAGGCTGGTCCAATTTAGCCATGAGACCTCCCACACTAAAATGACAGGTGTTTCAGTTTCATTGTCCAACCCCTGTATGTATATCTACTATGTAATTATTTTGTAACTGATGTAGTTAATTAAAGTGTGGACACTATGATACTTCTTAAGGGGGTTAAAAAAGTGTGTAAGTTTGCACTTAAAGTCACATGATCACATTTTTCTTTCTTTCACTAAATTCTGTTTATAGCTTGGATTCACATTGCAATTACCATGATGCTCCATTGCAACTATGAAGATAATGTAAACATCAGTAAACATATTTGTTATATAATATTTGTCAAAGTATATTGCTTAGCAGATAAACTGAGCATATGTAAACATTCCCACCTCCCTTAATTGCTATTACTATAACTGTCAAACTTTCAGTTCAGGACATCTGGTTACGTTCACAGCACTTGTGCTAACAGAGTACTAAAAACTTTGGCATCATAAAGACAAATGCAGAGGCACAGAAGGAAATATATTACAAAACTGGGGCTTTATGTAAAGTTTAATTAGGAAAAACTTAACTAAGTGATCGTAACATAATGTTGTGCACAGTTATTTATGGTTATATGTCCCATTAAAGCTGCACTGAGTAAAATTCAGAGATCTGGAGACCTCTCTGGTAGTAATAACTGCTGTAATAACATGGTCTAAAAAGCTTCCATGGAATCTGACCAGACGCCTCTGGCTTGATTATTTCAGACTTTACTGGGCGATTCACAGAAGCACACAAGACACCACTTCTTTCCTGCTGACTCAGTATTGCTACTTCTTTTATTTTTAACAGAATAAATAATACATAGTGCTGCTTTAAACTCTGTGTTAGCAAATACTGTAACCTAGATAAAGTTTAGTGTGTATAAGCGCCAGCATGAATCTGGGTATTATAAGTTTTGACATTAAGTTGTGGATCTGGTTATCCACCTGGTTCGATCTGAAACAGTGTGTCTGGATTAAACGTCCACAGTCACACTTTATTTGCTCTCTAATTGTAATAGTTTGTAATAGTACTGGTATGTAATGGTCTGTTGTCTGCTGCTGGAGTTTGTGCATCAAGTGTCAGAGGAAGGGTACAGACATACTTGCGGTCTGGTCATGCGACAATCAGCAGCATCATGAATATAACTGTTTACATATATGGTACATGTGTTACTGGAGGCTTCCTCTAGAGGGCAGACCACTCCGATTGGCCGGCAATTACCATAGTGCACTGATATAACACAGCTGCCATTTTGATGCAGTAGAGAGCCTACGCTGCCCCTAGCGTGTTTGTTTGTGCAGCACCCGTACATATTCGTAGCTAAGGACGTGCAAGATGCAGGATACATGGATGCATGAGGCAGCCATCTTGCGAATGCAAAGGTGTAGTTAACAGCAAGTATATCTCCACCCAAAGAAGCACTTTAAGACATTTGCGGATCATTCTTTTGCAAGTTGTTGTTTTATTGCGATCATAATGAATGCTATATTCATTTTTTTTACATTAGTGAATAGATTGTGGTGCCACTTGTCATGGTTGTGAGGGTCTTAGCCATTTTAAAAAGTGCGGTGTCTTGAGGCTTATTGCCTTATTTAGTGCTACACACTCCGCTCACAGCCACTTAGAGCTATTTTTTATTTGCTTTGTTGTTGTCAAAATCAGTCACACTGAGGGCTATGAACCTGAGATCCTAACTGCTAGCTCAAAGTGTGTACTGTGCACAGAAATTTTTTTATTTGATTCCTAAAATGTGGGCTTCAGTGCAAGATTTCTCCAGGAATTCCATACGCTTCTTCAGCTGTGAGGAAGCTGCCGTTATAATCAGTAGGCATGTTAATCCATCTCCTGGTCTCCTGGTACATTTATAGCTCAGTGCATTATTCTGATGAATAATGTCTTAGCACCTTCAGAAAGTTTCACCACCTGAATGTGTTTACAGCCAAAGACACCTGGCGTGCGTTCCGCGATTGAACTTTATCCAAGTTTTATTCACGTCAAAGTCGCTCGTACATTTATTACTGGCGATCACTGAGCACTCCGTTTATTCAGCATACATGAATAAACATAGCGGTCGCACTCGTTAAGTTAGCCATATGGTTGAGGTGTTTTCAGCATTTGTGCCTAGCTGTGTAGGGCTGTTGTTTAAGATGTCCTTGCAGAGGTCACAGCCCTCTCGCGATGTCTGCCATGCGAAGGAAACATTCACTTCGGGCTCTGGGTCCTCCAGGGACCACTTGTGTGGTGTTGTCCTTCAACTGCTCTTGCTCTCTCCCAAACCTGTCTCCCTGGACCTAATACATTGAGGTGCCATTATGAGCCAATTCCAACCCTCCCCCACCATGCCATGCTCCCAGTGTGGGGTTGGATCAGCACTGTTGATGGCTGGACTAAGTTCATGCCACTGGGAACTCAAGTCCCAACTGTGCTTTTCACTTTACGCCCCCATAAAGCCGAGCCCATTGGTCAAATGGAAATTCTTATTCATCTCAAAGTGGCCATGAATGTAGGACGAAACCTATAATGAGCCTAACCTTCTTCAATAACAGTCACCCTGCACTGCCTTTCTCTGACGAATGATGTTCTACACTGTTCAACCTTTCTAAAAAAAGGTAAAAAAATGAAAAAAAATAAGGTTTGTGTGGAGCTCAACTCTCCCGCATGCTGCAATGAGGACAATGAGCTGTTCTTTTCACTCTAGAGACCAAATATAGAAGCAGAAAAAGTGAAATTATTGAATGTAAGCTACGTACATATTGATCGCATCAAATAACAGACACATGGAATAAATTGATCAATAGTGCAACCAGCACCGGTCATAGCGCACAAGGAAAGTAAAACTACTTGAATAAGCCACACAATAATATTAATTATACAGTATTTATATATATATATATATATATATATATATATATATATATATATATATATATATATATATATATATATATATATATATATTAACAATTACGCCGTCACTAGCCTTAAGACACCATTAAAGGTGTGAGTCTTATAGGTTGCCCTGTGCAACACACGGTATATATATATATATATACATATATAATATAGACAGTGTTTTTAGATATGTTAATGATGTTGTCAATAAATAATACCAGCAAATGTCAACTGGTTTAACTGGTTACATGAATAAAAACAAAGCAAATATACAGTTCAGATCAACAACAGGACGTTTTGAAATGCTCATTTTTATCAGGGCACTTTAACCGTTGGAAAGATATATGAGGAATAAGAGGAACAGGGACTCACCACACATGATGTACATAATACTGTATATTCTCTGTACACACCCAAAATAATGCTTCTAAATAAAGATCCCACCCACTTCCATTTTCTGTAAACAGCTGCACAGACCCTTTAGTATAAAGGAGTTGTTTGAGATTCAGCCCCAGTGCACAGTGGATTGGTGCGATACAGAACCTGTGGTGGAATTTGGTGATATAAGTGATTATAAAGGTTCTTGCATTTAGCAGTGTCGTGTTATTGTATGTTCATTTTATACACAAAGTCAGTTTAAAACGTAAAAAGGTCTTGAAATTATGACAAAGTACAATAATGAATAAGTCTAAAGTCTTTTTTCCTACCTACCCCACAGTCTGTGGTTCTAAAGGAGCCAAGTTTTCTGGGGGGAATACTTTATGTACTTTATCATGTTATCCAAATCATGTTTTTAAACAGTCCATGAGGTCTGTTCAAATATTTAAGCTAGAATTAAATTCACAGCTTTTCAATGTAGCCTTTATTTGACCAGCATTAAATTGGTAGTGTAATATGTATTGATTCCTAGGTAACTTTGTTTCATTTTCTATTTTATTATTTTACTTTATACTTTAGGATACAAACAGTGTATAAAGGGCACTATATAAGTAACACACATTATTATTATTATTATTATTATTATTATTATTATTATTATCATCATCATCATCATCATCATTATTATTACTATTATGATTATTATGTTTGGTTTGACACCTGCACCAGGAACGAATCCATTCCGCGTCCTGCACTTGCCCAATAAATCAGATTCTGAGTTTAAACCCTCTTCCTGCAGTGCGTGCCCCACTAAATTCTTCAGCTGCCTGCAGGCTTATTAGTCTAAGCAGCAGCGAAGCCTGAGAAACAGTCTTATCCTGCCACAGGCGCAGGTTCAGGTAACTCCACTCATGACTGGGAGCTCTTTGGCAGGGAGAGCAGTGAAGGGGCTCGGCGCGCTAAAGCAGCGAAATGACGGTCAAGCACAAGCTGTCGTAGCGGCTCAGCCTTGCAGAACCGTCTGACAGGCCCTGGACTTCCACCTCAGCTGTTAAGTGGAGGTGAGAGGATCATGTGGCCTGCTATCAGACAGTTACCCGGGGAGCCTTGTTTATGTGCCCATATTTGCTGATGTGAAATACGGCACAGCTTTGAGAGTGCAATATCTCACTGCACCTTGCGCTTACAGAAGCACGCACACAGCCACCCACGCATACGCACGCACACACACACACAGATGAATGGAGCATATGCATGCGCATGCATCTCCTCAAACGCTAATATCATAAACAGTCATTTAGGACAAATGAAGACTAATATAGAGACCCAATTCAACAGATCCCCACGACAAGGCTTAGCATCAGATGCCGTAATTATCTGGCAGCCATTGTGTTGTTATTATTATTAGTATTTTCTTTCATAGGCAGATTTTTCAAGCCTGGCGGCTTTTCCTTTCTCAGAATTTGCTGAGCAAAAAAAATGAAAGTGGTCTGGAGGGTTAGGGTCAATTTCAAGAGGCCGAGCTGTGAAAAAGGTTCATGCAGAAGTGCTGTCACCACACACCAAGCACTGGATCCATGCTAAATGAGGTGTTTTACCCTCTCTCTTACTTTCTCTCAAGTATATATCATTTCTCTTGCTCATTGTGTTTAAGCACTTTGTTGGCACTTTTAAAGGTCAACTTCTCACAGCTTGGCTAAGTATGTTTTGGCACATAGCCACTTCACATTTTCCCTCAATCTACCAAGGTACAGAAATATCCTTCTCTGCTGAGTATTCATATCACAGAGGAAGTCGTAGAGAAAGAAAGAGAGAGAGAGAGAGAGAGAGAGAGAGAGAGAGAGAGAGAGAGAAAGAAAGAGAGAAAGAGAACCACTTTTAGTCACTTCGTGCATTTTTTCCTTTTAAAAGGTCTTTTCAAATTCTCCTTTAGGGGCTGCAGGTAGCCCTTTTTGTGTGGATTCTAAACTGCCTATCAAAACCGATGTTTGTGAGTAGATGGAAACCCATTTTATTATGATTTCAAGATCATGGATGATGAAATTTGGGCAGTGCGGTGGCACAGTGCATAGTGTTGTCGCCTCAAAGCATAAAAGGCCTGTGTTTGGTTCCCAGCTGGGCCATCCAGGGCCCTAGGATGGTCATAGAGTTTGCATGTTCTCTCTGTATCTGCGTGGGTTTCCTCTGGGTGCTCGGGTTTCCTCGCATGCATTAACAGCATGCAGCCAGGTGAACTGGAGATGCTAAACTGCCTCATAGGTGTGCTCATTAATTAATATGATAGGCTCCGGTACCCCTCCGCAGCCGAGAAAGATTGAGTGGATTAGAAGATGAGTGAAAGAATATGATACTGGAGGAAAGACTGGTGTTGCACATGTTGGAGATGAAAAATAATGATCTGATTAACAAATAACTAACAAATAAACAGCTGATTAACCCATGACATGTGACTGCACGCTAGTGGACAGTGCTTAAGCACACCTCAGTGATGCAGGCTCAGCAGCAGCAGTAAAAGTGCTCATGAAACAATCTGTACTGCCTGGATTCCATAGTAAGAACGTGATCATATGTGCCCCCTAACCCGAATGCTGAGCCAGGCTTCCCTCAGCAATCATTCATCTGCTGCTATATCATCGCTTACAGTTCTGAGTTAGTCCCAAATGTTATTGAAGAAGTGGAACGACCTGCTGGACCTAATGACAGGATTAAGCCATGATTAAGTCTTTAGCATAGCAGCCCGCAAGTGCGTATGTGTGTCAGTTAGCCCCACCTGCAGTTGGAAAGGTGAAAAACTGAAAGGCTGTGCTACTGGCAGAGTGAACAGCTGTGATATTTACTGAACTATTTACAAATGAGACAAAAGACTTTAGAAATTGAAAAGTGAAAGAACATTCCACAAAGTTTTGGTGAGCCAATGAAACTACTGGGTGCTTACATGTATTCACCGCAGGTTTATCCAGATATGTGTCACTTCTGTTTTGAACTATTTTGCACAATACAAATATTTTAAATCAGTTTCAGCTGCTTCTTATTACTATTTATGTATTATCAATTACTAAATAAATATATAACAACTAAACAAAACATTGTTCTTTGTAAGTATCTAAAATACAATGTATAATTTAGCAAATAAATGCCATTCAGTCAACCTGAGTATATCTAATTGTGACATAGAACATATAAAAATATAGAATTGTGTAAATATGAGGACTCCATATAACTATATACTGTATATAAAAAACAATATAAAATAAGTATACAGTTCATATTGGTATTGGTATTAATGTTGGGTGGGATTAATTTCCCATTATTAACAGTTTCCAAAGGTGGGTTTAGCATTCAAGTTGAATGTTTTTAAACAGGCTGCATAAAGGGTTTCTCATTTTTGCTACAGAAGGCTAGTATAATGACTATAGAAGGATACTATCTATAGTATAGTACTAACAACTGAATAATTTTTACTCAACTAAAAGTTGAATAAACTTAATTAATTAGCTTATAACAAACTAGAGAATTAGTTTTAGGATGCACCAACAAAACACTTTTTACAGTGTACGTCCATGCAACCAAAAGTCTAAAAAAAAGCCTAAAAAGCCAGTAAATTTTACTCAACTCAAAAATTGACGTTGACTGAAAGAATACTTTGTTCAAAGTCCCTTTTTATTTGCTGTCACAAATGACTTTTTTAGTTGGACCAACTAAACACTTTTTACAGCGTGTACTCACTTTTTACTATTGATATTTTTAATGGGTGATGTCCTCGTTTTTAGGCTTATTGTTAATGATCACCATTAAGAACAGCTATAGGTCAAAAGAATGTGCCTTTACATCTCTAGTGCATATAGTCTTGTTCTGCCTAAAACAGAACCGCTTTTTGTTTTTAGCCATGAATCTGTCAATAGAATGTAAACTGGCCCTCAAAATTAGGGCTTTAGGCACATAGAATCACATCCAGTCATGTACACCCACTGTACAGCACAACCACAACTCCAGACTTCTAAGGGTAAATGTAGGAGAGAGAAAGTTGCTTGTGCTTTCTCTGATGTCTGCAGCCAAAAACGCAACCATTAGCCATGCAATACTGCCAAATCTTTCAACAAATCTATGGGAGACCACTAAGCACTAAGTGCATACCCCTGCTGAATCAGTAAAAAAAAAAAAAGAAGGAAAAAAAGAGTTCACACAGTCCAACTCCCAGACCCAGACTGTGCATAGCAGTGCTCATGTTCAAGAGGACTTATAGGCCGCACTGCTGGGTTTTAGGTGGCATTCTTCCCAGTATGCCACTCAGAAGCCATGCAGAGAGAAATGCAGTAGGGTTTTGAAAAAGAGCAGCACTTTTACTTTTTCTCAGGTCAGCATTTAACTTACAGCAATTTATTTACATGATATAAATGTGTTAAACGGCATGTAATTTAAATGAGTTTTTCAGCTGTTGTTTTTCAGCTCTCTTTTGCGAGCAGTAACTGTGTTGATGTATCACGTTTTCTTCACGTGTGAATACATCACACATTCGAACCTCGTAGATCTAAAGCATAGTTTACCACGTACCATTTAAAACTCTACTTTTTGTAGCAGGTACACATATACAAGTGTTCCAGTGTGGCCCGGAACAATGCGTCAAATGCACTTACATTAGCAAATAGCAATTCACAATTTAATAACGGAAGGTGAAAAAATAACAGTTTTGAAGGCATGTCAATGATCTTTATGTATTGCATATGTGTTGCACAGATATCTACTTGAGTTAGCATGCTAAACAGTTAGATCAGTCCAACAAGTCCAACATGAATAAGTAGCACTGCTCTGACAGCGTATTCTAATCTCCTGCCAATCATGTTGAAGGTGCAGATCCTGGTTAGATCGTTTAAGAACAGGTAGGCAATAAAAGCAAGACTAAACGCAGCAATGGAGTCTTCTAGAAATCTCTAGGTACCACTTTAGCATAAGGCTACTTTTATAAAGAGTATATAAATGGTTTAAAAAGAGTTTATTTATGGTTATTTATTAGGTCATAAACAAGTAAAAATCATTACTAAGCAGTTACAACACATAAATAAGACTTGCATACGTTTATACTGTTAAAGCTCAGATTTTGATGTTTACTGATCTTTCAGTCCACATAAAACCAGTCAGCTTCAATACATTTTCATATACATTCTATGGACGAGCTTATTTTAGCATATTTTAGTCATTAATGTGTTATAACTGCTTATTAATACTTTGTAAAGTGTTCATGACTTAACTAATAATCTTTATTGATTAGTAATATTTTATGTAATATTTTTAAAAACAATTTATAAATCCTTCATAAAGGTAACCTTATTCTAAAGTGGTACCAATGACTATTATTAGACTGTTGTCCCACTCTCAGCAAGAAACCACATTAAGCAGCAAACAAGCAGTAAGCGATTATTATTGTTTTTTGTAAACATAACATGCTGGAAAAATTGGAACATGAACATTCAGCCTGGGCAAAAATAACAGTGCATTTTATGTTTTATGCATTATGTTTTTTTCCTAATCTGTGAAACGAACTGCAAATAAATGGCATCATTAAATTAAATATTTAGCCTACTGTACAGGCTGAAGTTATAAGCAGTGCTTTAACGCAGACAGCTGTTTGAATGAAGCACAACAAAGAACAACCAATCAGCACAGAGTTCATTTGCATATATATAGGTTTTAAAGGAGCTAAATGGTACATAAACCCACACATCCCCTATAAGTGTAACAAGTGTTTCCAAACTTCTGAGCAGTGTCACCAGCTTCTGTTTCTTTATCCAACACCACCGATTCACATCAGTTCATGTTGGAGCTCAACATGTCGGATGAGTTCCCCCAAAGTCACTTAGGGTCCAGAATTTCACGTTAAATTACAGACTTTGAAGGGAATTCTCCCCTCAGGCGCCTCCATCTCCGCTGACTCTCTGCGAACATGCAAGTTTGTCTCAATATGTTAGCACATCGGAGTGACATCTCATTTAGCACATGTGGACCTGTTGGCTTTTCATCAGCTTATTACTATTAAGTGGTTTGTATTTCCCTGAACAATTCCTCGGCAGGCCACGCTTAAAGACCTGTATTGATCCTCATGGTACACACCAGCCCCTCATTTCATTAGGCCTGGTGCTGTTAATTACTCCACACTCTAACCTTTCAGTGTTTCATTTGGACCGACAAATTAGGTGAATTAAAAAGGAGTTGAAAAAGCAGCAAAAAGCCTGACGGTGTAGATCCCTGCACTGGCAGTGTCAAATTCCCAAGCGGCGTAATAATTAAAAAAGTTCATCAATGTTCCCTTTGCTCATCACATTATGCAGAGGTTGGGCTCGCCAGTAATAGTTCTAGAGGATTCATTTAGGAAATTAGACCAGTTTGATCTGGTTCTTCATCAAGAGAACAGCCCTGTGCTCCCTAGGAGCTTTCTGTGGATAAACTGCCACCTCTTGTTTTGGAAAATGAAGGGGGGTTGGGGGGGATGCGGTGTACCTCCAAAACATACAGTGAAATCTCCTTAACGATTTACGGGTGAATTTGTCCCTTTTTTGTGGACGCCCTCCAAAAAAAGGTCTCTCTGTGGAGTTCATGGTTATTCAGCCATTCAGTAGCATCACATCCAGTCTGATAATAACTTCATCACAATTGGCTTGAGATGCTCAGGGGTGTTGAATAGCCGGTTGCAGTGGGAGATGAACTGAATTATTGCTTGATTTAATTATGTATTAAAATTCAATTAGATATGCTTTCAACTAAATTCAAAGTGAGTTTTGTCAAGCCGTCCCCTGAAAGCACACTCGGTTGAAGGACATCCCCAATAATAATGCGGCGTCTAACTTAATAACGGGCGCGTGCTGAAACCATTGACACGAGATTTGAAGGTAGAGGATGGAGTGAGGCATTTCCGTTGAGGTATTGCGGAAAGGGTTTTGGCTTTTGATGCTTCGCATTAATAGTCTATTGGACGGAGGCGATATTAAACAACATTTTCAGCAGACGGAGCGACCTGAAGTAGAATGCGTCATGATGGGACGAAGACGAGGCAAAAGGTGAAGCTTTTATGAAGTTATCGGGTCTGCTAGGGGCTAGAAAAAAAAGGTTATTGGTATGCTTGAGATGAGCGTCTGGACCCTCTGTAACTTTTCGTCCCTTGCCCTTTCCCCTCCATGCATCCTGGATCGGCTCATCAAAAGCTAACGTCAGACCTTGTTCTACATGTGGCACTGATTTATCCCACCAAGCACCTGGCTGATGTCATTTCTGCACAATAGCTAAGGAGAACGTCTGGAGGTCACGAACCGAGCAGCTTTGACATGGGAAGGGGGGAGGAGGAGGAGGATGGCGACGGGAGAGGAGCGCAGACCCATAGGTTCTTCCGCATGACATTTAAATTGTTAATGGTTTAGATCTTTCTCCTATTGAGTGACCTGACACTTTTGTTGGTGGAGAGTGGCACTGCCATTGTCTTCTCTCGATAATGTGAAAAGCCCAGTGTATTAGGGCTCATGTTGGAACAAGAGGAAGATCACTTATCACTGTCACTTAGGCCTCGTCTGGCAAACAAGACACCTGACGGGGACGCTGATTAATGATGCTGGATAACTTTGTGAGCGCAGCACGAGCGCCACACAGGTTCCATCTGATTCATATTTAAGCATATGGGCGCCATATGGATTCGGGTGTTTGCGTAAATATGGTGGCCCACTATGGTGAATCTGCAGGTGTCATATTCAGGGTCTGTTTGAGTAACTGTAGGTGGTGATTATCATTTAAATGATTCCGTGTGTGGCAGATGTTTTCTCATAAGCACCAAAATATTACATGAAAAAAAATATAGAGAATACTTTATTTTTGTTTTTTTTACCATTTATGCAAGTATATCTTATAGGCCTACATTCTGCAATGCTAAATCTGAGCCCAGGGTTTTGATTCTTAAGTATAAGACACATTTTAAACTACACTAATTGAAAAGAAAGTTGCAGAAAATCCCATATTTGTGTTGTAGATATGGTGACCTGCTGTTAAAACCATCCCAACCCCAGATCATTAAAGAGTAGTACTCAAGCTGCCCTTTCAGTATAGGTTTTCACTCTAAGCACATGCTAGTAACATTACAAACAGCCTCTAATATTTAGAAAGGATTTAGAGACTGCCACCTAATGAGGTTTTTGGAACTGTGCTGATTTGGTATGCTCTAAGACAGTATACATAACATTAATTGACTGTAGTTAATTACACATGTAGCATACCATCACTGTTCAGTGAAAAACATGTGTCTCTATTTTTGTAGATTTTTACTTTTGTGTATCATTTGAACTTAGCAGCTGCTGTTTACACTGTGTGAACATTTCATGATGACTGGACCAACAGAAATGGCCCAAAATGGCTTTGAAAAACTCCATTGGCTTACATTAAAATTAAACTAGGTTTTTTGCCCTCTCCTGCAAGTTGCCTTTTTGGAGACACTTGTTTTTCTTTGAACATCGATAATATATTGCTAATTCATGAGCTGTAATATTCAACTTGCCCACCCATATTGCTTTACTTGACAGTGGTGGACAGTACGGTAAACAGTGTGGGTGCAAGAGAGAGTTATGGTCAGTTTCCTGGTGCTAGTTTGCCCATACTCATGATCATCCACATTACACTAACTAAATATTAATATTATTATCATGTTTAGCAATGTTAAGATAATGTTAATCCGGCACGACAAGACTCTGAGGGTTTGCATCAAGATAAATTTACTGTTGTGTGTTTGCCATGAGTCTAACGCTTCATATGGCAGCTGTGTAGTGTCATTTAACATAATCCAGCATAAAAGTGAATATGATATTTTAGTTATTTTCACCCTTTTTAAGCCTAACTCTAAATATTACTGGAGGAAGCCATTAGTCTGTTAGCTCTACGCTGAGCTGGTTGTCCACTTTTTAAGAGCTTGTTTAGGATGGTTTTAAGCCAATTACCTCTAAGATGAGTTTGGACATACATGTATTCGATTAATCAAATTCATTCCTAGTTTGCGGTTCATCACAACCTTCCCTTTGGGCCCACAGATGTAAATTAGAGTTAGCGTGATGCTATTTCCACCCTGCACCATATCTGAAGGGCCTCCAATTTAGAGGTTGTCACAGATGTGCAATATGTTGTGGTTCACGCCTGCACAGTGGAAAGCAGAAAACCCTCATTTTGGGGCCATCTCTGGTGAGAATGTTTGGAAGGTGACTGAAGCTATACGCCAAAATCTTTATTTGATAGACATTAAAAAAAAACAGCTTTGCTTGGCCTTTCAAATCCAGGCTGGAGTTACTAATCGAAGACATGCTCGTTAAAGCAAGCAGGGCTACCAATTGGAGAAATTTCCCACTGTAGCTTGGACGTAGAGTGCTAAGATTTGATTAGCTCAAGCTGACCGTCATTTTGCCCAGGCTGGTCCGAACCACTCAACTGTTTATTTACACTTCTGATACACTTAGAGGTATTGACTTGGCTCTAAGTCCTCTAACATTAATAGCAATGGTTATTGATTGCTAAGATTGATTTTGGGCTGATGGAAACAGATGCATAATCACGGTGGACTTGAGTAATTTACACAGAGAGAGAAAGCATGGCGGGGCGATCTTAATAAGCCCAGACTAATTAACACAATAACAGCCAGCCATGTGCAGCATTTCAAGTATTCATGGGCCTCTCTTAGTCTCAGCGCAGGTCTTTCCTTATTATTCCAGTGTCTTTTAAGGTTTGTAATTGCAGTTGGCACGGAAAAGATGCCTGCCAAGAGGCTTTTCGATATTACAAATGAGGACCAACCTTCTTTCACAAAATCTCTGCTCTGTTCGCTTTATTTGCAAGCATTTGCGAGTGTCTCTTTGCATAGAGGAAAGGCAAAACAATGCAGTCCATTAAGCTGAATTCAGAAACAGAAGGTCATGCATTTATATCTTCAAATGAAATTGCAGTAAAAGGAAAGTAACAGACGGCAAAAGCCAACAGGCTTGATCGTGCGAGAAGGGTAACTAAGGATAAGAAAAGAGAGAATGTGTAAATCTGTGATTTTAGGCGAGTTCCGTGCTGTGTCAAGCTGGATTTGGATGTAGTCGTTTGTGTGAACACAGTAAAAAAGGGGGAAGTGTGCAATCCTACCAGCAAAGGGGCTTGTAGAAACGTGACATTGGAAAAGGCTATCACAGAACTGCCGCTTGCCAGCACTTCACAAAAACAGGTACTCAAACTGCCCTTTCAATATGGATTTTCCACCCCAGGAACACTAAGCACATGGCGGTAGTATTACAAACAACATCTGATATTTGGAAAATGCACTGGGATGGACATGCTCGTATTCTGCTGGCCTGGCACTTGCTATTGAGCGCGATGTAGCCTCGGCTTTGCAGGATATCCCTTTATATCCCGAAAGCCAAGTGGAATCAGCATCCCACATTGAGCAAAATGTGTCCAGTAAAGATCATAAACAGCATAAAAAGCACTGACCAGCACACCTCACAGTACCCTGCAGAAAAAGGTTCAGAAGCAGAATTCACTCGGAGCAGAAAGAGTATTTTAACATGTCCATCCCTACATTTTAACCCACTGAAAGAAAAACGTGTTGATTTATATACACCACATATTGGCAATTGTTTGTATTGATCATCAAGGACCCTTCCCACCCCAGCCACTGCCTGTATAACCTCTTCCCATTTGGCATCTGTGCCAGAACCCGTCGGCTTAGGTCCAGTTTTTTTCCATCCACCATCACGCTGCTGAACTCCACACCTCACCACTAACACTCCTGCTCATATGCTGCATCCCTAACATCGGCTATATAACAGACTGTTCATTGTTTACTGACACCACACATATGTATTACTCTGTAGTAACATATACAGCACATATTGTGTGTTTATTGCTTATATATGCACTTCATTGCTTCATTGATTTGCTGTCACTACATCCAGACTGCTGCTCTCAGCACTGTAATATACATATACAGCTCCACACAACGTAAGGTTTATGTAAGTATGTAAGGCATAGTGTGTGTATGTGTGTGTGTGTGTGTGGGTGTGTGTGTGTGTGTGTGCATGTGTATGTGTGTGTGTGTGTGTGTGTGTGTTTTGTACAGTGTGTAATGTTGCCACTCCCTGTCACACAGTAAGCCTATTTAAATAAAGACAAATTCCATGTATGTGTGAACATACTTGGCCAATAAAGCTTGATTCTGATTCTGATTTCTGATTGTACTGTGCTGAGCAAAGACAATAAAGTTGAATCTATCTCACAAATACTATACCCACTTCTGCTAGAGAACTGTACTGTAGATCTGTTTAAAAGAGATGAGAGTTTTTTCATGCAGGGGCCCTTTTCTCGCTCCCTTAGCAGAACACTACTGTTTGTTTAGTAATAGCTCCTTAGTTTTACCCCTTACTTACAGCGTGCTGAAAGCTGTCTGCATATCAATACCCTGGACACAACTAGCTTAAACTGTGATGTTCAATGCATCTTAGCTGTTAGTGTTAGCGAAAGCAGAACACTAGTATAGGATGGATTATTCAAAGCCTACTTAATTTTCCACAGACAAGCAGCTTTATACAGCTGTATATCATAAAACCAATTGTAGAATAATAGATATTATTGCTTATCAAAGGCCTGTTAACTTTACAGCAGAGGGCAAAAACATTCTTAAGTCCTTATACTAGTTAGATTTTGGAGCGTTTATATCAGCCCATAATTATGAACAGTTTATACGACAAATGGCAAAAAAACGACAAAAAAGAAAACAAACAAAAATGCTTTATTATACTTAATGTATTATGTGTATTATATTATACTTGTTGTTTTATTGGACATCAATGACATTTTGGTTAAATGCACTTGTTTAATGTACTTTAGCCAGGCTGGGGGTTTCCTCTAGAGCGGTAACCGGATGCAAGACGCAGTGATGTTAGCACTGCATTCACAACTGCATCTAAAACATTTTATAAATTATTTAATAAAGCATTTCAAAGGAGAAAGTTTCATTAATCCTAAAAATCCATATCTGTGGTGGCCCCTGTCTTTTGGGGCCCTTTAGAATCTTTTTGGTTGTATCCCACACCCGACCCTGGCACTATCTATATTATGATAATAACCAAAAATCAAAAAACTGGCCTGTTTTTTTTTATGAATCTAACATATACTTATTTACAGCGGGGATTATGTTGAGAAAGCATGCATTAGGCCAGTTTCCTCTGGTTTGTTGATGAACTGTGTAATGGCTTAAAAAGACTGGAGCCTTAAAGTTGCTATGTGCATCTTCAGTCATTTACAGTCAACAAATTAAGCCTTATTAACTGGTAACTGCTAGTTTAAATCAGATATTAAATAAGCTCTAGCAGATTATTTATATATTTATTTATTTATTTTCTGAAACCTATTTACCACACAGCTCTGCACAGAAGCGAATAAAAAAAGAGGACAAAGGTAGAAAAAAAAACATGAAACAAATCATGTGTAGAAACACATTCAACATCTTGTGCCTGCACAGCATCAAGGACAAGATGATCTTTGTGGTCGATTAATTTACAAGGACATTAAGGTTTATTTGAGTCACTCTCTGTTTATGTTTTGATTAACACTGACTGGCCATTAATACCATATGAATCATAATATGATGCCGTCGGGGCCAGGAAGGGTAGCGCATGAAAACGCTCTATTAAAATGGAGCCGTGACTCTAAATGTGGCCCGTGGCTTAAGCGTATGCAGCGCAGAGAAACTCTGCTGTGCGTTCTAGTCCAGACCCCACACTGTTTTCTGGCGGCCGCTAACCGCATCAACATATGTTGTTCGCTGTGCACAGTGTTATGAGCCTTTAGAGTTCGGTGCAGTCTGAAGCTTTCCAGAGCTTGGCCATGTTCATAATCAGCGTTATGTCTAGGAGCAGTAAACCATCGGTCCCTCATGGACCCTTTAGAGCTCAACCTGCGCAGGAATGTCTCCTTAACTCCTTATTATCAGCCCCACGCACACATGCTTTCAGCTGGACGGGGAATGTTAACAATGACAAAGTCAAAGCAATATCTGTTCCGGATTGGAGGCGTCGAGTCTAATGAGGTCACCGGGCAGTTATGATGTTTTATTCCTTTTGCTTTCCAACGCCGAGACTTCATTCCCTTCTTGCAGCTTGTACAAGACCCAAATGAAAATACCAGGCTGAAATATTTAGAGCAGACGGAGAATTCTGGGCATCGCCATGGCGTCACCAGCTTTTTCAGTTTTTTTTTTTCCAACTCAGCTCTTACATCCTCTTAATGATCATCATACCGATGCAATTTCCTCCCACCCCTTCCCGAGGAAATTTCCCCTCCGAGGGCTGGAGAGAGATTTCGGAATGTCATAAATTCTTTGTAATAAACCGAAACCGCAGCAATTACGCCACTCCAAAAAATATTGACATTAAATATTAGAGCAAACAAAGTTTCTCGGCCATTCCGTCTGGCACGTCTCAGGGAAGGAAAGAAAAAAAAGGGTGGCTGGGGACATATTTAAGAATAGTACACAAATTATTTCCGAACTTGGCAGCGTGAGTTCCCATGAATAATAGCATAAAGAGGCGAGGGAGGGAAAGGTTGCGTGAAGGTGAGAGGCATTAATTTGCTTTTAAGCTTATGGGAGATTCCTGCACGTTAGCCCGCGCGCCACCACCCACTGGAAGAGACACAGCACTGTTCGATGGGGTGTCTGTGACTCAAACTAATTAGCATTTCACCCCACAACAGGAAAATAGAAAATCACTGCCTTTTCTGATAAGGGGTCATTACGGCACGTTCTAGGGGAATACCGGTAACACTTTCTAGGAATACCATGCCAATAAGATGCCTTTGACACAGTGCATTCATAAAGCATTACAAATGTGACTATAAATATTTATAAATATGCATTATACAGTATAGCCATTATGAATTCTTAATGTTATGGATTATAAATGGTGTGTCCATAGGGGAAGGGGAATGCAGTCCCAACTCGTATAATGCATTATGACTTGCCTGGTCAAAAACATATTAAGCCTTTTCATGGTTGTCAAGGCTTACACAAACTTTCCTTTAGTTCAGATCGTGTCACTTTAGGTACAGTCCAAACAATAATTCATTTAACTCCTGCAGTCAACATCATACATACTTTATTTCAGGTCATATGCTACTCGAAGAAACCATGATGTGGCTCAGTGTGTGTTTATGACTAGGCTATAGGTTACAAGGCATCATGAAAGATGGGACTGTAAAGCTTAAAGCCTCTACAGGCTTACACTAAACAGTTCCAACTGATGAGAATATACTCTAGATGTATCATGATATTATATTTTTGCCATGTTGCCACCTCTAATATATATTTTATATTTTATAGTTTCATCCTCCTTTATAGTCGTATTTTGGAAGTTTTTAATGTGGACTATATAATTCCATGAGTGCTATTTTGACGTCTTCTCTTGTATTCTAAGATAAAGCATTAAGATAAAAGTAAGAACACCTACTATGAGTGGCCGAACCTTCAAATGATACTGTACAGGGGTTGGACAATGAAACTGAAACACCTGTCATTTTAGTGTGGGAGGTCTCATGGCTAAATTGGACCAGCCTGGTGGCCAATCTTCATTAACTGCACATTGCACCAGTAAGAGCAGAGTGTGAAGGTTCAGTTAGCAGGTAAGAGCACAGTTCTGCTCAAAATACTGCAATGCACACAACATTATGGGTGACATACCAGAGTTCAAAAGAGGACAAATTGTTGGTGCACGTCTTGCTGGCGCATCTGTGACCAAGACAGCAAGTCTTTGTGATGTATCAAGAGCCACGGTATCCAGGGTAATGTCAGCATACCACCAAGAAGGACGAACCTCCACCAGCATCACGTAGTGACCTGGCCACTATCCTGCAAGAAGAATGACTTAACATCCCTCTGACCACTGTGCAGGACTTGTATATGTCATTCCCAAGATGAACTGACACTGTATTGGCAGCAAAAGGAGGCCCTACACCATACTAATAAATGATTGTGGTCTAAAACCAGGTGTTTCAGTTTCATTCTCCAACCCCTGTATGTTCAAGTAAACAATAATGTTGTAATGCACTGCCATGTATAACTGTAAAAACTTTACATCAGGACATTACAGGATTCCAGCGAACTGAGATAATCACATCTATCTACTTACACAGGACATACAACTTCTGTTTTCAGTAGTAAAAAACAATACTGTCCAAAACAAAACGTTCAGTTTTAATTTTTCTGCATTATTTAAACAGTGGCTGTCCTTCACACTGTGTGAAACTTTAGTAGTAGACTGACCAATAGGAATGCTCCAGAATTGCTGGGAATGAAATCTCTTTGCATTAATTTACATTTACAACGTTTTTGCCATCTCTTGTATAGTTGTAAAAGCTCCAGGCATGTGAGCATACTGAAGTGAGGCTCTGCTTCAAATTCTTACAAAATTAAAAGCAAAATGTGTGCTGTGGGAAAGTCACTCTGCAGTTCATGCCAATGAGGGGTCTGTATTACATGCTGAGCATCAGATGTGAGTATATTGCTAAGCTCCATCTGCTAAGGCAGAATTGTTTCAGCCTTGAATTAGCAAAGTGAATTTGAATCCACTGTTAACGTTAGCTATATCCCTAAACAGAGGAGCTGTCATTTGCTGTTGTTACCTGCTTTCTAAAATAAAGCTCTCTGTGCTGCTAACTGTTACAATGACCAAACAACTACATTGTTAACTGGAGTTAACACACCCCTGAGCAGACCAGTAAGTCCTAAGACAGACCTAGCAGGAGAGCAGATGGGCAGGCAGGTGAAGTACTTGTTTTGGCCAACAGAGGGGGTTACGGCTATCTACCAGCCACTTCTACCTTTTGCTGAGCTAATATTAGAGAATACTGCTGCGTAAAACCCATCCAGAAGCAAGTGAGTCTGCAACAACATCTGCTCGAGACATGAGGTAACCCAGGGATTCATATCAGGGGTGGGTTTACCATGTGTCTCTCCAGAAGTGGAGCTAGCCCAGGGGTGTGTTTATGGTCTTAAGTCATGAGTCTCTTTTTTCTGTGGTCACACAGATCACTCTTTACTGCCGATATATATACAAATATATAAATATATAGATATATAAAAATATATGTTCTATACCAAAATCACGTTGCACATAAAAGTCCTCTTAAAAAGAAACTGAAATAGTACCAGGTCCACCAATTAATTCTTACACATTATCTTCTTCCCTCTCACCTATAGGTGTTGGGGGGAAGAAGTTATACACCTTGTTATAGTGTATTGTAATGTTTACAATGTTCAGATGAACAGATATCATAATGTATTAAGAAGCTTGGCATTATTACATTCTGAGAAGGTTTATGCCAGGCATTGTAAGGTACTATGTACAGTGTGTAACGCTTCATAAATGCCATAAATAGTTTCTATCCGTCACAGAATATAATGCGTTATGAACACCACTTAGAATGCATTATAAAGACAACTCATTCATTATAATCATGGCTGTTGTACAGACACTTACGGATGCGTTCTAACTAGTTATGACAGATTCTTACAGACATGGTAATCATAGAAAGTGTTACCTTTTCCTGGAGGATGCTTTGATTTTAACTACAGGGACTGCCTTACAAGCCATAGCAGAGAAATAGGACGCATAATAGAATGTCACACCACACAAATCACACGTGCAAATGATTGATTAATTGCATGACAGCTAAAGGCAAAAGTGCGATAGTGGTGTGTGGACTATTCTTTGAAATTATGCAGATAGTACAGCAGCAGAACTACAGAAATGGGCTGCATTGTGCATCTACCCCTCTACCACTGATGTAACTGAAAACATAAACACCCCAGCTGAATAAAGAGGGGCATGACGGTGCGGCATCTTTTCCGGTCAATATGGAGGATCAGGTATGTATTATAGGAATGTGATCACTGGAGCGTTATCTGCTTGTCTCCTACTTCAATTACATTTTGAATCAATGCAGCACCCATGTCTCTTTTTTCATCTGTTCCACGCATGTGTCTCTTTTCATTTAGCTAGTCTTTGTACTGTTTGTGAGCAGTAACTCATCTATAGAGTGAGTCCCGCAGAACGTACATCAAGGACTAGAGAGCTTGTCTGAGTACAAAGAGTAGAAAGCTGACACCGATGTCAACTCATCGCATTGCATTGATGCATAATGAGGGGGATAAAGGACTGCTTGAAAAAGAACTGCATAGTAAAGAAGCTGAATAATGCTCCGCTCATGAATGTCGTAATTAAAAGAAATATCTTATTTCTTCGCTTAAAAGGAATCCGAGCATTTGAAGGGTTTGCATTTAATCCGGCTCAAACGCGCACCCGCAAAAACAACAAGACTTTTTGCGCCGAGCTCTGTCTAAATTAGACTCTGATTAGGTGAAGTTTTCCTTAGGAGTTCTTCTGAGAGCCATCAGAAACAAGGAAAGATGAGTGCATCATTAAACGGCACAGGAGTTCACCTTAACAGCCCCTCAGAGCCAGCCGTCTCCCCGCACACAACACAATCAGCTACTACCTATGTCTAGGTATCCCCGGATTCTCTCACCTCCCACTACAAATTATCCAATAATGGCGTACAATGAGATTACGGTTAATGCGCTGATGTTATGCTAAAGGCAGCTTGTAGTATCAAGTGATGTTAAATGCAATAAGTAAGCAACGGCATAGAGCCAGTCATTTGAATCCTAATGGCTAGTGTACTGTGAAATAATATCAAGCTTTCTGTGAGCAAGAGCTTTCAAAAAATTAAGAGGTTAAGCTGTGCAGTGCAGAGGCTAATGCATGGAAAAAGCCTATGGACCCTAGCTGAAGCAAAATCCAGAGAGTACAATGACACCCCATTAACGGGATGGAGGACACGAGGAATGCCCATCTGAACAAATAGATTTCCAGGTGGATAACGCTGCGAGCCCCTGACTCCAGGCTACCTGCACTCTGCCAAACGCACTCATTTGACAAATGATTCCGTATCAAAGGGCCATGCACTGATTCGGGCTTAATTGATTGGACTGGAGACGGTGAAATCCCTGATTGGTTTAACTAAAGAGAGGCTGAAACATGCCACGGCTTCAGAGACAGCCCGACAGTCTGAGGTGGGACAGGAAAGGGAGGCAAGGTGGTATGGCTTGCCATCTACAAAAGCTGATTAATATTGGAAATATTTATGAAGAATGAGACAAATTAATCTTGCTCTAATGCAATAAATCACCCAATCCGAGAGGGTTTACAGCCATAATTCCAGGGGCTAGCATTCCTTTCATCTCTTCATTAGCAGGGTCAAACTGAAACAGAAGACCTTCCAAGGGGCAAGTCTATAAATGCAGTGCACTGAGCACAGGCCCAGTTTTAATATGGCTGTAAAAAAAAGAAAAAAGCCCCTGTGCCAATTAAAGTGGAAGGGACAGGCACCACATTAACACTTTACGTTTAATTAACAAAGAAGAAAGAAGCCATGTACAAGCCTCAAAAAGGTGAGGAGGCCGTAATCAGATAGTTACACCCATGCATGTACTGGGGAAAATGTGTAAAATTATTAAGTGACAGAATAAGAAGATATATGGTGCTGCATGCATATAACACATAGCATATAAAAAGCAATATTCAATACCCTGTGCAAAAGTCTATGACTATGTTTGGGTACCATTCACATTTGAAACTATACAGTACAGTTACCTGGTACGTGGAATTCGGTAAAAAAAAATATATTTTAAACATTTTACAACCCTCTCTACCTCCCACATCCCTCTCTACCTTCCACACCCCTCTATACCTCCCACTCCCAAAACCGGCCCTACAACCAGCCTGTCACAGTCTGTCACCAGGGCACAGTGTGAGCACGCTGTCATGTGTGTCTCAGAAGAAGTGCATGAGAAATTCTTCCCAAAATCTGGGAGTCATAGCGGCGAGTATAGTTTAGTGGGATGGGGAGAAAAAATAGGGTTCAGGCAAATTCACAAAATGGAAATGCTTGTTTACCATAAATAGCATGCTGGTAAAGACTTTCAGTGCATCCAGTGGCTCAGTGTCAACTAAAAATGCAAAGTTAATGTGAAGCAACATAGCAAAAAAGCTTATCCAACCAGCTAATTAGCTACCTGGAGCTGCCCCAAGCTTTGTTGCCTATGGAGTGTTTGACTATGCTAATGTTAGCTATAACTACAGGATCTCGACTTTCAGCCTATCAAATATGGTACACTCCTCAGCTTTTAGATAGGTTATCTGTTTGACCAGAGGTCTCTGGGTTTAGATGGGTTGCCTTTCGCAGCTTTGGGTTTCACATTACAAATATTGCAGGGAATGTTGTCTGTGTGAAGTTTTGAACACAGCAGCCATACTTGCGTCCTTGTCATTGTCCTGACTCTGTGCTGGGCCTGTACGGAAATTCAGCACAGACTGTGCTTTTAAGTGTGTCCGCCCTTTTCGTTTATTGAACCCCCTTTCTTTTCAGGAGGCATGCTATCTGGAGATATTTTTCCACAGTAGCTCATTCTTCTCATGAAGTAACCTCAGGCTGTAAAACCTTACTCCACTGCTCAGAGGACCAGTTCTAGTGCAAATGTGTTCTTTTTTGTCTAGTTCTCTTTTCTCAGTAACAGCTTCTTGACAGCTCCACGTCCTTTTAGACCCATAGTGGTGAGGTGTCTTCTCACAGTGGAAGGATGGACAGAAACACCTGTGGACTATAGAGAGCTAGGAAGCTAGAGTGGAGTTCTCCTTCAAAGATGAAAGCTTTATGTTCTGCACAGTTTTTAATCCCATATATATTCACATTTTCTTTATAGCACCTAATAACAGCTGGAAATCTGATATGAAAACTGTATATTTTGCACTTAATATCCTACAGCTTTCTCTGTATTTATGTAAGTGGATTTTAGATATCATCACCCCAGTGATATCGTCTTTAGCTCTTTAGCTGTTTTTGGTGCACATGAGAAGGACCTTTGCAAGGCAGCTAAAGTGTGTTTGCTAGGTGCTTGTAAGAATGTCAGTGGCTGGTTTAAAGTAGGTTAACTGTTTTCTGGACCAACAACTATATGAATCACTGGTTGACAAGCACTGTCACCAATCTAGCACACTCAAGTAAGGGTAAGCCAGTAGCATTACTGTAAGCTGAAGTTGCATCTAGTGATGGACGAGGTACATTAATATATGTAGTTAAGTTAAAGTAGAGATACCCAAGGTAAAATACTACTCCAGTGAGAGTAGAAGTTCCTCCTTTTAGACTTCCACTTGACTAAAGAGTACTAAAGTATTTACCTTCAAAAGTACTTAAGTGTGAGGAGTAAAAGTAGCATGGTTTATTATGGATGTCTCATAAATCCATAAATCATGCTAATCTCCTATTATGATTTCTGGAGCAAGACTCTTAATCAGATCATTTTAGGTGAAGAGACTCTAGTGTCACTCTCGATTCACCAATCTTTTAAAAGAAGGTCATTAATTAATCCAACACTGATGTCTATTCAAATTATCACAAGAACAAAACACTGAAGGAGAACAGTCTCCATTAGCTAGAACCAAGCCCTGTCCAACAGGTCAAAACAGGCTCAAAACAAAGTGACCCTGATTGGCTCGCTTCACGCTTCTTTCATTTTGATGCACATGTTTATTAAATTTTACGCACACATAAGCCAAAAGGAAGCATAGATGATGCATGATGTAGAGAAGTAAAGATTTGTTTTTGAAATATCAAATGTATATTTTGAAGTGGAAACTTTAAAGTTAAAGTTAAAAGAATGGGACCCCAGAATGGAAATACTTTAGTAGAGATGCACCAGAACAAACTACCGTGTGTATGTATAGAAACTAATTACATCGACTGAGTTAAATGTACCACCGCGGGTTGCATCAGAAATGTGCACAACCGCCATTTAAACTCTTTAATGTCAAAACAAAATGCAGATTCTGATGACTGGCCAAAATATTGGTTCTGATTTTTATTTAGGACAGAAACCAATCAAAGCTTACTTTGAAGGGGAACAGAATGTCATTGGAAACCGTTGCTCAGAGGGACACATCTGTAACTGGTTGGGTTTAGTTTGGAAGAATGAAAGAGTACAAGATTAAGTAGATACAAAAAAAATTGAGCAGACAAATGAAATCCTGACAGACTTTGTGTTAAATATATATACGTCCTGCTTTGTTCATAATGCTGAGAGATGGATAACTGGTACCTATTAACAGTTTTGGCAGGAAATGATGTAAAAGGAAGGGTGTTCTCTGGTTTTTGCATGGTACTGTGTAGAAAAAGAAGAATTTGCTTGATGTTTGTGTTATGAGCAGATGACGCTCATTGGCCCATCATCAGTGTATTTGTCTTGAACAAATGGATAACCAGAGAATTGGAGTGAGCACAGAATTTCCAATGAGTAGACCCTGTTTTTGGCTAGTACATCAAATATGGCTGCTGTACCATGATCAGCAATATTTCCATGGTGACATGGCTAGAGGCTGGAAAGCATTTCCACGAGCTGCTTGTATAAACAAAGCAATTCAATGCGCTTTCTCCGAGAAATGCTTTCCACCGTCTCACTCCAGTGACTGCTCGATTCCATCCAAATCAAGAGGCAACATCTGTCCTGATTCAAAGTGTTAGCCTGCTAGCTAACTAGCTAATTCAGTTATGAAATGCGACACCGGCCAAGGCTTCCTGTCAGCTCGCTAAGTCGGATGCTCCAAATGAGGTATTCATCATGGCCAAGAAGTGACCCATTGCATGGCGTCTGTTCCATTAATTCTATTGCCATAAGCGTGTAATTAATTTCGAATTAGGCCGCATTTTATGTCATCTGTGTGATTACCGTACATATGAGTTGTCTGCATACAGGCTTAACCTGCAGAATTAACAAAGCCCCGGTGAGTCAGCCAATGTTACGTACGTCCATGAAACCCGCACAGATGGGCACACGCACATTCCAAGCAAACCACACACGCCCCCACACACAATGCAACCTGCTGTATGGCAGAGGCTGACTGGCAGCATGGTGTACCTTTTCTCTGTTTGACATGGACATGCCGTGCGCTCTGGTGACAGGCCCAGTGCAGCTCCGCACCCACAGGTCACAACTGACCTTTCGGATTGTGATTTTTTCCAGCTCGGCTACATGTTTGTCTTGAAGATGTCCGCCAAAGCATCCCCAGGCACCACAATGGGGACGGCGATGTGGGGGCAGGCATTTTGCTGCTTGTCTTCCAGGATCACGCCTACTCGCTCTGAATGGCGTATGCAAGCGGACCCCCACCCACCCCTCCTAAACCCGGAGCCTGCTGCCTTTAGTTTTACATGCTACAAAGCTTAATTGCTGCATGACTAGTCCCGTTGTTTAGGCGCTGGAGGGATTTCCATTTATTATCTGGTATGAATCATTATTAAGATGTGCTTATTCACTGCCGGCTTCCACCTCATTGAAAATGCTGTTTTTGAGCCTGAGAGAGGGAAAGAAGGAAGTGCACCAGTGCACAGTCATGTAGTGCAGATTTCAAACGGGGCAAAGAAGCAGAAAGGATCTGGCATTATGGAGAGCATCTCTATCAGAAGAAATGTGCCCATGTTGGTTTTGGAAAAGGGGTGTGGGGGAAGGAGGTTGCTACGAGGGGGTGTTACGTCGTTCCCACCAAGCTCCAATGGCTGCTGGTGCCAGGGTTCAGCATGCACCACACACAGGGAGGGAGGGGTCAAATCCTGCTCCATCTGCCATCTGATTTGTGGGCCCAACATGGGGGCCAGAGCTATGCGCTACTTGCACAAGTCCGCGGCAATGCGGAGGTTAAGCCTGGATAGAGTTCAAAAAAGGCTTGGAATATCAGGCGGGGTCATCAGCCGAACCTCCTGGAGAGACGTGCCTGCTCTAATGTCGGACAAATGATCGCTTCCCTCAAGTCGGGAGCACTTCATCAGCGCTAAGCACCGAGGTGTGCCGTGCTTCACGTTCCGATAGAAGGGCCGAAATTGGGAGTCTCTCCATTTCCACCATTGACCCTACTGTGAATAGCTTTGTCGGGGGAATGAATTACTGAAGAGGGGACAAAACGCATAATGTAAGATATTATTGTGTAATTTAACAATGCTCAAAGCCTCGGGGACTTTTCACAATCTAATGTATAGCCTTTGGAGTACAATCGCTATGGAAACCGAAGGCCCTGGGTGACCAAGTTGCCCACCCACACAGACAGCCGTTAATCATCTTCACTGCAATACTGGCACAGCAGAATTTGGCCAATGTGTCAAGCAGCAATTATGTATACTTAGTGTTGTCTCCACCCCCTCCGCTCCTCTCTTCCTGACTCTCTCACTCTCCCCCCGTCGCTTTATCTTGCTCTCTCTCCCTCTCTCTCTCTCCCTCCTCTCTCCAGGGTATCTCTCGCGCTCCTCTTCCTGCCTCTATCTCCTTCTCTCCCCTACTCCCGTTTTATATAATCACCACGCTTTTAAAGGCTCTCTGTTCATTAGCTCCCTTTCATCGAGGATGCATACAATACTGAGGAAGAAAATAGGAATGGTCTTAGTGCCACATAATAAGACATTCCTATTATATAAATCATATCCGACCATTTAGCCATTATACTTTCATTCTGGGCTGAGTGACACACCAAATTACTCCACCGCTCCATTGCTTTCTTTGCATATTGGTTTGTGCAGATCACAGACGCTAATGGAAAGCGACGAGACAGAGATTATGTTCTGCTGGTCGCGGGGAAACCGTTAACGCCATCACAAATCTGTGGCATCCCTTCATTACCTCAGTCCGGCTTGGCTGTGCCAACGGGAGCTGACAGCAACATGGGAATTGCAACGCTGCCCATATTTCAAGGACAATGTATACGGACCTGGGCGGCCCGCTGTTGACTCATAGCGCGTCAGCACTGTACGGAAGGTGTCATTAGAGGTGATCTCGACAGGCGCAGTGCAGGCCCAAGTGAAGGACAGGCCAGCAATTAGAGCCTGCTTCCATGTCAAGCAGGCTCAGGACAAAGTTGATTGCCTTTTTCATATATGTGCTATAGCGAGCGCCAGTGTCATTTCGTGTAATGCGCCAAGATATAAATAGTTCGCGGCTTGCCGCGGCAAACTCCCCGTCACTAAAGATGGCGGTCAGTGCATTAAGGCAGTACACTTAAGAAGTAGTTCGAGTCTGACCACTCCGTGACAGGCTGTCAGACATGCCACTTTCCTCCCCGTTTTTTTTCCCAGGCAACTCCAGCTGAGTCTTTACTCTTGACCCTGCTAGTCAACCAGAAAAGGACATGAGCATTTTGACACATTTGGGGTTAGCAGACTGAAAATAGTGCGAGGTTTCACAATCTAGCACATTAGCACGTTCGCATGCAGAAAAGGCAAAGAACTGAGGAAAATATTGCGAGAACAGCCAAGGGAGCTGGAAAAAGAAACAGAAAAAGAAAAACAGGATGTGTGATTATTTCTTACTCCTCCCAGTAATGAGAATGTAACTGGTTGTTATTTCTGTTTTGCTCAATCCCAAACCAACACGCATGAAATCACTGATAATCCTGTCACTTGTAAGCTTGCAGAAATAAAGCGGTATAGTTCAAAATCTTGTTTTCAACTCAAGCAGGAGATAAGACACTACTGAGGAGGACATATCTGAGGTAATAGGCTATAAAGAAGGAAAATCGGGCCCCATTCAAAAGCAAAGTGATCTCCAAAAGTGTGAGGAATTGCTGCAAAGCAATGGCCTTCAACCACAGTGCTAGGTTCAATTAAGAAATGCCAAAAGTGATGACATGCATACAAAAAAATATGTTCTTGATTTTTTACATTTTTACATTTTTATTTTGAATTCTTTATGATTACCGGCAACCACAATGCAGTTATAACACTTTATTTGAGCCCTGATGCACAGCATGGACACCTCTGTGCAATGAACAGCTGTATCTGCTTTGAGCTGTCATTAAATAATATGTCTTTATAGACAGAGCCATGCTGCCATTATAATGGCTAACTAGAGTATATTCAGCAAAACTCTATGATATACGCTGTAATAACCACAAACATCATGGGCTCTGTTATGGCAATTACCAATAATGGTAACATGATGTTATTATATTACTGAACAAATGATAAACAGCATATAATATTTGCTATGACATGTTTATAGCATGGTTAGGTCAGTGCTGTGAAGCACATTTCATGTAATGTGATACAGATGTGTCTCATTGGTGGGCCACACTTAATCACAGCAAGAAGCAGTTCACATGAATGGAGAAATGGGTCAGATAATTACTTACCTTATGGGGACAAGTTGTGGGGACCGCAGGAAACGTCTTGTCCGGGGTCTGACTCTGGTTCTACGAGAGAGAGAGAAAAAAAAGGGAGCAGGTTAGCTCATTTCCTGCACTAAAGACATGAAAGCACTGCAGTAAAGCGTTGTAAGACGATGTTGTGTTTAGAGGCAACAAGGTGACCTATTGCCCACACACTAATTCTAAAGAATCAAAAAAGCCAAGTGAGTGAGTAAAGGTTAAGATCATTAATCTCTGGAGGTGGAATAAACCCTTAAGTGATGGTTACATAGAGTCATTCGCTGCTTCCCCTGTTTTTCCTCCCACATGAATGACTCCGCTAATAATTATAGCATTTCCGCACAACATATGCACCAAGTCCAAAACAGGAATTCATTAGGCAATTACCATTTTGTAAATACGCCTCTACATCAGACAGATACATGAAATACGACACTAAAAAGGTTACGCTTAGGTAAGCCAACAAGGCAACAACAGATGGTCCTGCTGTTTGTGATTATGTAGGATGCAAGGCCTTTGCACAGCGACAAAGGCAGCGGAGGGAGAAAACTGCTATCTTTACAGTGACCTCATATGTGAGCAGCCGGGGGGTTGGGGCAGTTGAAGAAGTAGCACTCATGACAGGGAATGAGGGCCCCACAAACTTCTCCCCCAACTACCTCTGGGAGGCCCAGTTGATTCCAAGCAGGTGCCGCCAGTCATTTCCTCATATCCAATTATCTTCCCATGGTACAACTAATGCACCTTGACACTATTAATGGCTTCCTTATGGTATCACCGAGAGAGATGAAACATTGAACTGTCCGGGCTTCAACATCTATATTTCATTACCACTTAGAGGAGTCAGCGTGAAGTGTGGGGGAACTTAGCTTCACACCCACAGCCTCATAAAAGAAAAGCCCCTCCACAGCAGTCCTCAATAGCCCTTACTCAACAAGGGGCTTTTTGTCCCTGCGTCTGAGGCGGCCAGACTCCGAGAGAGCACAGGAATGATAATCCAGCTTATTAATTTCTATGTAGCTGACCAATTACTGCCCTGCACCTCCGCATCTCCATATGTTTCCCCGAGGCAGCAGCTTTCCTCTTTAATGAGCCTGTTTTAAACAATACCTGATATTGTAACCTGAGCAGCGCTGACATAGGTAGTCAAGAAGGCGAGGCTAATAACGTACACCTTCCCTCGGTCGCAAGGGCAGCTCAGAGGACGTGTTTATTTAAGAGAGCCGCTGTCAGCATCGTTCGCTCTGACCTGGGCCTGCTCTGCGCCTGCAGAACGAAAATCTCTAGTTAGCTCAAAGACTTCTACCAACCTGGGTGCGGTGGAGTAAAGCTTAAAGCAAAGCTGTAAATTTACCTGATTTAAATGGGTCCACACTGAGTAAATTACTACTCCTGGTCTACATATTTTTTGCAATGATTTCTGAGTATACTTTACACATATGGAAGTAATGTGCATCTTTGAATCTTTTAAAATTCAACACATCACTATTCACAAAACTGCTTAATCACTTAAGTAATTTATTTTCAGTCTCATGGAGAAAGTGAGGTTTTCCACAAGTCTCCAGGGATATTTTTTTCCACATCTCCAAAGTTCAGTCTTAGAATTTGCTTTCTCCAAATAAGCAAATCGACCAAAAGGATGTTGTTGGTTATCTTAAAGACTCTACAAGCTTATGTTCAACAGTTCCAATTGATGAGATGTGTGGAAAAATACATATCCTATTATACCACATATACTGTTAGACATATGTATACATATACAAATACATATAAATATACATATACATATACATATACATATACATATACATACACTCATGTATCACAGTGTTACATTTTGCCACTTCTAATATGTATTTTATTGGTCAAATAATATATTTTTTTGCACAGTTTAAAAGATCTAGTTACCCTTTCAACTTTGTGAATATTGATGATGAACAGACCAATAGAATTAGTCCAAAACTGCATAGGCCTTGTTATATCAAGCCCCATTCCAAGTTAAGAAATCTGTTTTATCCTCCAATACAGTTTAGTTTTGGAAGTTTGTAAGGTGGGCTGCACAGTTTCATGAGTGTTATTTTATAATTTGATGTCGTCACTTTTATTCTAAGTAAAGCATTACGCTAAACATAAGGAAAGCTTCTATCAGTAGTCGTGTCCAAGCTTTTGGCTGGTAGTGTACTTGTGGATTTTTACAGTAAGATCGAACCATTACTTTTCCCATATCTTCCCAAAATAAGAGCTTACTGTTTATGTAGTGATCACACTTTGGCTGCTCTACCAGGTCTTGCACAGCTGTTAGGTGTTCTTTTTTACTTATACTTCTTAAATATTGTTTATGTAAGTGGACTGCTATGAGTTGAATCCTCCTTTCCCCTATAGATATAAATGACTTGTACTTAATGGACATTTTGACTGGAAATTAAATAAAAATTGGCTCTGACTTTTAAACAGTACTGATGCCTAGCATGATTCCATCTCATTAGCTGCATGATACTGTATTTATAAGGACTTCATTTTCTTTTATGATTCACTAATAAAATGAGTGCTAGATTATGATTATGGTCCTCATCATAATCATGTTGAAATCTCTCTGCCGGAAGAATTCATGATAACCCGTTACTTTTTTCTGCTGCGTATTTTTTGAGCACCCCACGGGTAATTACTCCATATGACAGGTACAGTGAGTAGAGCGCATTAAACTTGTTCTATATGTTTAAATAATACATGATCCCATTAAAATATGACACGAGCAAAAACACACACATATTGGCCTTCCCAGATGCACACACACACAAACACACACACACACATACACACACACACACACACACACACACTTCTCACTGAAGTTTCATTCAGCTGCAGGTACACAGGCACCATTAACAGAGCCAGTGCTGACCTGATGGGTTCAGTGTCGTGCCCTCTGTCTGATATGCAGTGAAATTATATGCTGCAGTGAAAAGCTCGGGCGATGCAAATTCCAACTAGGCGGGTCAAAGCTGACATCTCCAGCAGTCGGCTGTTATTTCGAAGAGCTGTTAACACCGCAAAGCTGGTGAGAATGGAAGAATTGTGTTGGAGGTCTGATTTATTTTTTTCCCCTCTCTTTTTTTGAGGGGAGGGGCATTTCCATTCTTGTCAACCCACTCCATTATTTATGCAGTGCTGGTAAAACTTGTGAAAACAGGCAATGGCGCAGCAGGTTCAACATGTAATCAAGCAAACAGAAAACTGAGTGCCTCCATATACAAACCCACTATAACCCTGGTCTGTGCGTGGCCTCACCCTTGCTGCTAACTGCAGGACACAGAGAGTACACAGCTAGAAATAAAGGTGCCAAAACAGGGTTCTCGCTATAGAAGAACCACTTTTGGTTCCTTTCAACCAAAAAAATGGTTCTTTAGAGAATCACAGTGTAATAATTCTTTAAAGGAAAGGGTAAAGCTTTTAGGAATAGCCCATAAATTGGTAAAGTCACTTAAAAAATTGTAGGTGATGAAGGTTTCTTTAAGACTTCATTAAGCCGACAGTTCATTAAGGTTCTTCACGCCTCATTAGGGTTCTTCACTCTCAGGAATCATGTTTTCAAACATGATTCCTTAGGGAACCAACAATGGTTCTTTAATGGCCTCCATGGCACCTTTATTTTTAATAGTATACTAGCTTACATGGACTGCGTTGTCTTCATTTCTACTATTTTACTGAAACATCATACTTTTAAACTTAAGTAAGTTTGGGACTAAATAAATCTGATCTTATATCAGTTCCAGGATAATTAGCAGTGAAGCCAGGAACTAGACATCTTCGGCATCTCTCTCCTAGAAAGCAGTTACACAATGTGTTTATGAATGCCAGCATATGGTATGCAGACGTTCGAACGCCTTTGGTCAAATTACTTGTTTTGTTAATTGTCCAGACTTCTCAACTGATGTTCTCTAGGGAACAAATGCAAATACAGCATTTTCTGCATTCATTTGCATAGATCTATCTATCTATCTATCTATCTATCTATCTATCTATCTATCTATCTATCTATCTATCTATCTATCTATCTATCTATCTATCTATCTATCTGTCTATCTATCTACCTATCTGTCTATCTGTCTATCTATCTATCTTTAAAGTCTTCTGTAAAGTTGCTATTTTGCCCCATTTTGGAGACACTTGTTTCTCTTTGGACAGCAACGATATGCACATGTAGCCTGACCCGACACGACATATGTAACAATTATATGACATCATCATATAATATAAAAAAACACATAACAATGTGATTATGTGTCAAATGCTAATACATTTGTATTCTGTGTATGAATACATTTTCTTGTCATGCTGTTCTGTAGTTTCAGCAGCTGGACTGTTGCACTGTCCAGCTCTTCAGGAGTGAGGTGTGTGTGTGTGTTACAGCAAGGAAAGCACTAAAATGTGCAGGACAGTGGGTGTCCAAGACCAATCATAGGCAAAACTGTGTTAGGCTACTCTTACTTCAGTCAATATTTCAAGCCCAGCTTCAGGCTTCTCTTCCCACCTCTGCATACATATTAAGTACTGTTCCTGTTGAGTGTCATCCTTTTGTCTTGCCAACTGTAAGGGATTTTAGTGACCAGTTAACAGAGGATGAAATATCTGTATCTAATTACTCTAAAACTGTGCTCATCAGTATCATACATTAGGTACGTATTCAGTGACAATACCAACACTACGCAGGACTGTTTATATTAGTAGATGTTGCTACTGCATTAATATAACTTCTAACATAACAAACAGGACTACCAGTAGTGAGAGAGCCCACCTAAAAGAAGTTAAGTTACTTCAGAACTATTAATCTCAGGATGCAAAAATGACAGTCAGTTCCTATTTGTACTGAATTTCCTTGAGCAGCTTATTGGTGATCACGTCAATAACAGTGGCTGGCCAGGTCAAACGGATCCAGCTCCAGTAGGGCTCTAGTTTCATATTACCTATCAACAACTCTATGATCAATACTGAATGATATGTTGTACGCTTAATAACTGAAGAGTAAAGATGACGAACTTTTTTTTTTATTAGCTGGACTCTTTCTTTTTTTCTTTTCCGCAGAGATACACTGAACGGAATCATAATGTCTATGCCAGCTGTGCTGAAACCGACTGATGCTCAGTGTGCCGCGGCTACAAAGGGGGGTGCTGCTGTTGGAAATGACAGCTTCCCACAAGTGCACCAGGACATGGAGGCGCGCTGCTCCTGGCGTGCTCATTTGCTAAGCAGTGTGAAGCCCTTCTTTTTTTGAGGCAGCTCGAGTGCTGAGAAAAGTCTCAATTAAAGCTTTGTAATAAGCCAGAGTTAGAGACAGGTACATGCCTTGGGCCTGAATTGCTAGTACAGTCACATCTGGCCTATCTACAGTACCTGCAGTCGGCCAGGCAATTCTTACATTACCAACACCACCATGCCATCATATGTATGGTTAGAGTAGTGCTGCATAAGAAACAAATGGATAAAATAAAAGCTAAAAAGTCTCTCATTAACAGAAGCACGCTGCAAGGTTCATAGGGATGTATAGAAATAAACTGAACATTGGGAGCCAAATTATATGCTTGGACTAGCACTTCAGACTGTGCAATCAAAGTCCGTTACACTAGTTCTATGCTAATTTATGAGAAACCACAGAGCTCTCAGGAGGTTCAACCTGCTAGGTGTCTGATTATATATATATATATATATATATATATATATATATATATGTGTGTGTGTGTATATATATGTATATGTGTGTGTGTGTGTTTATGTAAAAAAAAAAGTAAAAAGAAGAAAAGAAAAGCAGAAAGTTGAAGCTTTAAATGTCTCTAAAATGTTCCTCAATAAAAGCTGCTGCACTAAATTTGTTATGAATGCAGTCACACGACAAGTAGAAGTTTTGACGTGTTTTGTTGTTTTGCTGAGTTAATTTCCTACAGGGATCTTTTCTACTTGTCCAACATATTGGGGGAAAATATATGATATAAAGGCAACATTATTATTATTATGTTACATGTAATTTATGCATGTTACATGTAAACCCACTGGACAAAACATTATTCACCTGTTACTGAAATGTACCTAATAGTGGTATTTGATTTTGCATGAATGAGACAAGTTTCTGGATGTAGGCCACATCAATGTTTAGACACTCTTACATCAAATAATTAATTCCCTGGTACATTTCTGGGGATACCTGCCCATGGACTGGGATTTTAGCCACTTCTGGTAGACCCGTATGACCTTATGCTTCCATATACTATACACAAATTCAGCATTCAGTATATACAACATACAACATGTGAGCAAATAAAACAACTTCAGCAAATAAAGTTAAGTTATTGAGTTAAGAATAAATTAATAATTCATTATTTTCACTGAGAAAAGCAATCAAACATATCAGTTGATGAGGGCTGGCTAAACCAGTACAGTGTACGCAACCAGATTCCTGAGACACTGCTTTGTGATAGTTTGAGAGGATTTTTTAAAAACACCATTATCAACATTACATGGAGATGCTCTAACAAGTAATTTCACTAGTCATGTTTGCAGGGTAGACAATATGACCCCTGGGTGACTACTGTACACAACACTGGAGCTGTTATGTTCCTCTACAATAAACCATTTCACATCAGGCCACACTGAAAAACTTTCTTTAGGATTCAGTGGTTATATTTTATGGATATAGTTGAAAAATCGGTGAAAATCCCATTTAAGGGTAATATTCTCAAAGTGTTCCAAACTCCATCCATCTCTTTCAAACAAAAAGCTTGTAATTGGCCCCCAGGCAATCCAAGCAGGAGTTTTTCAGAACCCTAACTTTTTCTTTGCATGTTACATTAAAATGTGTGCTTCTTTTAGATGCAGGCTAGTCTACTGCTTCATACCTGAAATCAAATTAGTAATCATGTCCTTTTCCTGTCGTGGAAGCTAACAAAGATAATCCATCCCTGTTCACGCATACGACTAAACACACAAATATGCTGTCTGCGCACACACACGTACACACATACAGAGAAACACACACACACAGGCCTCTCCCCAGGCGGTAATGAGTTTGCTATGTGTTTTAAAAGGATTAACGGCATTAAAAATCACATTTCATTCTCTCAGCAGAACAAAACAAAGCTGTTCATAGAAAACATGTTCATTTGTTACTGTTTTGGAGAAGCTTAAATGTAATGCATGAATATTTTATCATCCGGCTAATGCAATCTAGCTGTGCATGAGATATGCATTCATTATGAAATCTGAAGAAAAATGACAAAGAGACACAGTGTAGACCGTCTATGCAACTACAGTAATGACAAATGAGTTAATCAATTTGTCATGCGACGGTAATGCTCCGCGCTGAAAAGGCCTGTATTTCTGCGACACGCCTTGAAAGAAGACATAAACAATTGTGTTTTCCTCTCTTAGCAGTCCCTGGCCAGATTTAAAAAAAGTGGACCAAGATGAGCTGGGACAAAAGCTTTAGGTTTGAGAACTGGCACAAACAAGCAGCAGAGTAGTCTTTTTCTTCCAGGCTAAAAGCCATCTCTGAGAGGAGGTGCGAACGCAGTTACATTAACTTGTCTTCTCCAATACGCACCAGGTGGAGCAGATTCAGCGACCTCTCAGACGAGCCCCTCTTTAAAAAAGCACAAACAAAAAGCCCATTCACTGCAGACTCAGAGGCTCAGAGCGAGCACGGGCCTTTTCTGGCACTGCCGGCACTGGGACGCCGCCTGGCCCAGTAACATTCCCCTCACACACTGGGAGGCTTTGTGCGTTCCACTTCCTGGCTGCCACTCAAGAGCGCCGAACATTAAATAAGTCGCATTCCCATCAACTTGCTCCTTGTTTTGTCACCTCTGTTTACGACAGACGCCGTTTAATTTCGAGGGAGAGGGAGGAAAGGAGAGGGAAAAAGAAAGATGTCAGTATTTTTTCAGTATTTCTCTCAGTGGGATTAAAGTGAGGCTGTATTTCAAGGATTATCAGATGCTTTTGATCATGTGACCCCCACTGTTTTTGATCTCGGAGAAATAAAGAAGGAAGAAAAAAGAAACACGTAGCTCTCTCCCCGGATCCCATTGCTGTTGGCATGGCATAATATGACAAGAGAAGATGACAGCTCAGAAGAAAAAAACCATAAAGCATGTAACAGGCCTCGAAATAGCCTAGTTTACCATGAAACACTCGCACAAACCAGGTTTAGAGTAGCTGTCAGCCGCGTTTGGTAATAAGCCTGGTGAACGAGGCCCGGATTGCTGTTGGATTGGGCCGGGTGATGAAGTTCAGCATTATTCTGTTCGTTTTTGGGGTGTTTTTTTTTTTTTTTTGCCATTCCAGACATCCCTCCCTATTTTAGCAAGAGAAATGGAGCAAGGTTTCTCAACACACAACAGCAGATCTGCTCCGGAGTCCCCAGGCACTGCTATCAAAGCGCCTCTCCACAGCTGATCATTAGCAATTTCAGAGCCTTAGGCAACTCTAGGCCCCCAGACCGAGCAGTATAATTTAGCGGCTGTCTTGGCCATACAATCAAAGGGCCATACTGTACATTTATCATTTCCAGACAAAAAACAGGGGGAAAAGAAAAGGGGTGGAAATGGGGGTTGGCATGTGACAGATATAGTTGAAATAAAAAAATAAAAAAACCTGTAAGGCAAAGGAACCACGGAGCGTTTTCCTAAACATCCACAGAAGGATAAAACAGGGTTTTATTGCTCCCCAGGACCATTTCCAATTAATTCCACCGCCAAATAAAGTCCAGGACAAATCAAAAAAATGTTTTGATGTGGCTTCAAGCAATGAAAGCTTTTTATTTGAGTGGTCTACCTGAAATCACGATAAGGTGTGGTTTCAGGCACAAACCATCAAAGCCAGATTGAATATCCTTTTAATAGCAGGGGGAAAAAAATAAATAAATAAATACTAGGCCGTCAAAGTACCCATCTGCCACATTCTGAAATGGGTCCTGTCAGTCACTTTCAGTCTAAACTCATAGATTCAGCCTGATGTGGCCTGACAGGTAAGTTATATATTTCTTTTTCTTGGAGTCTACATTTTGTGTGTCTTGCTGTTGCCTTATGAATATAGTATACTTGAAGAGGGACATGTGTGGATATATAAAAACCCAAACTTCCACACGAAAAATGACCCAGTTCTCATCTTCAGCCAAACGCTAACCCAATTTTCAACTTCAATTCAATGGCATGCAATATATATGCAGAACATATCTGGGACGTACTTTTTTTGCTATGTTCTAAACATTTGCATTCAATTACCTCAACAAGCAAATATTATGGACAACTAAGGAAGTGTGAAAGATAAAAAAACAAAACATGCAAAGTAACGCTTGTTTAGTACAAGTGGTGACCTTGAGACTAATTTAGAGATATATCTTTGTATTTTAAGAGCATGTAAATGAACTATAGAATGATAACTTACACTAAAAATGGTTCTTCGAGGGTTCTTTTGTAAAGACAATGAAATGGTTCTAAACAGCAGATGTAAACAAAGTCAGAGTGGTTTGGTATGAAATGGTCTCTTTTAGAGAAACCTAAGTTTGAACTGTTCTCTGTGGTGGTGATAGGAGCCATCTTTTATTTATCACCAAAGACATATTCCTCAATGAGTTTGGCAATCAGCAGGTATGACTTTTAATGAATTTGATAAATATTCCAATTTAGAAAATTAAATAATTTTTATTTTGTGTTTAAAATACCTCCATATTACAACAAAACCCTGCTCATTTTTTCTTTGTAAAGAAAGGACGTTTCTAAACACACAGTTTCTCCTAGGTGAAGCCTATGAGATGCTATTTTCCAGCATTCTCTGTTTTTTCCACACAGGCCTCATCCGAATACTAATATGAGTCTGTATATCCATATGTCCGGATAAGCATGCCCAATTAACGAACACGTATTCAAAACTGCATACAGACACAACCTTGCATACTAAAGCGATGCTCAGGCTTTTTCCCCCCTCTCTTAATCCTGTAGTACCAGATGGAGTGCATATATGCCGCACAGGCGCACTGTCTGCTCCTGTCATGCAGTCTACGGAAGAAACAAATCCCCATACGGAACAACCCTCGGGTTCTCTTAGTGGTAGGCCAGAAACAGTGTCCAGAAAGCAGAAGGGAAACAATTGCACTGTAATTGCAGCAATGATAACAGCTCCTGAGCTAGTAAATAGCCTTATCACTCATACCGTTAACCACACTTGTTGAGCACTTTTGTTGCGGATTACACTTTTCCAGTGGCTGGGGACTTGCGGTGAAAAGCCGACTGCGTTTGATATATGACCACATAACGTCAACATTTCAAAGCGCTGGTTTGCCTGGTATTGCGCTATGCTTTAGTGATGAGGTTCATTTGGTGACTGTTATTACAGCTCGGTTTGTTCTGCTAGTGGGCACTACAGCAAGCAGAACATGTTAGCTGCTGTTAATCAGGTTTGTGTTGTTGTTTGGGTTTAGTTCTTCAGGATCTGCCTTCAGTTGGGTCAAACAACACAGTTTTACTACATCCTGCATTGCGTGTACCGTACTGAGCACAACTCAGAGATCATCCTTCATTAATGTAATGTTCATACAGTTCATTAAATATGAGCTATCCTTGCACAGAAAGAAAGACAAAAGAAAATAGGTGGAAAAATAAGGAGCTTCCAAAACTAAAAATGGGACTTTTAAAAAACAAAAGAACTGGGTGGACCCCAAAAACTGCCACTATCAGATAAACAGCATCTAAAGCTTTCATCTTTTAGGAAATCAAGCTTAATCTGCCTCAGATCTGGAAAAATCTGTAGATGTTCCTGTCCATCCATCCACTTTGAGAAGACAGCTCAACACTATGGGTCTGCAAAGTGGTGTAGCTATCAAAAAACTGCTTGTGTTCCCAAAACAATGTAGTGGCCATGTCAGACTCAGGCATCATTCACGGTATTTAGGAATGCTTGGATCATGAGAAGCAGGAAATACAACCAACTTGTAATATAGAGCTTTGCAGGTGTAAAAAAGAGCCTCCACAAGTCTCCCAAAAATAATTGTAAACCGTAGACACATTACATGCTGACATGTTATTGTAATTCGATGTTTAGTGGCTTTTGTGTAGTGCTCTGCTTTTTCCTGCTGCTCCAAAACTAATAACTTGCACTTGATGGCCATTTGGAGTGTAAATGAAAAACATCTCTGGCATACTGGATACAAATTTAATAACATTTGAGAACCTTCCGAATTCCTCAATGGCATTAATGACATTGCAAGTCCCCTTTCCCCTAAACACTCCAAAAACTTCTGTTGCAACCTCGTGGCTACACAGCACATTACACCTCCAGGTACGCTGCACTCCTGCCTTACGCTGCACGTTGCATAACGATGCGACTTTGGCGTGATTATGCATATCAGCCCTTTACAGTAATCACATGCGTGTACCCATTGGAGCAGCGCTTGTGTGTTCAGCTTGTGTAAATTTAGTTCAGATTGCCCATTTGGTGCGGCGCGTTCTTTCCTGGCACGTGCCCGTCAGTGTCTCAGACCGATTTGTCATTCCAAGCCCGCTTTGTGCGCTGCCAGCACTGAGATGATGGCCATGCGCTGCTCTGATCCTGGCAGCACCCAGGGACAAGGCCAAGTGTTCCACGCGCACTCCGCAGAGGGACGAAAGGGCTTCTGCCTGCTGATCCCCGTCTCCGAGGGAGAGGAACAGAAGAACCGGCTTTGCTGAACTTCTCCGAGGCACCGGCTGAAGAGCTCAGCCTCTAGAATGTGTGCGACAAGATATAACTCTCTCTGAATGGAGCCTGGGCCCTGCTGCGCTTTGGGTCTTAGCTCCAAAATGTTAACTGGTATTTGGATGCACTGTCTTTAGGAGGTCCATAAAGAAAAATAATAGTACTTTATTTTTTATTCTTTTTTTCCTGCTGATGCTAAAAAATAGCAACGTGTTTTGTTATGGGATAAAAGACGCCACACAAAATGGCAACAGTCCATTATGAGGCTTGACCCAATCCATTAAGGCTATTCACGTCCTTATGTTGTGCTTTAAAAGCTTAAGATGAGCAGTTGACTGGTTTACTTTGCTTTACCAAGTGGATTATTGTTCTCTGCGGTTGTACTGGTGATTCTCTACAAATCAGAGAGGTTTATTTGCATACTGTCTGCTCCAATCAGTGACTTCTAAAGCTGTAGACCTTGAATATGCTGCTGGCTGGCTTCAGACAAGAGTAAAACTCACTAAGGCTACATGTATGTCGGGTACTAATGGTCTGATTTCTAAGGGTTTTATGAAATATGTCACCCTGGCTGGTCCTATTATCCTTATATTTCCTGCCTCATAGCAGCTCCAATATGTCCCCTGCTCTCATTTCATTTCCATTCCTTATTGCTTTTTAAGGTTTTGAATCCTTTATGTTCAATCAAATGTCAGAGACCCTACACAGCCTACTCAGTACTGTAAAGTCTAAGGCCGCTAAAACCACAGCTGGCCTGATTAGAATAAAGATTCAATTAAGAAACAAAGGAAAAGTCCAACTTTGAAGTGAAATTAGTAACCACGTATGCAAATCGCTGCCTCTTGGCTTAATTACATAGCCAGTCAGTCCATCGGTGGAAGTACGTGTGAAATTATGATCTTTAAGCTGAAGGACAAGAAGTCCAGCCTTTTAGACCTTAGTGATTTATGTGCTATGGAGGCTTATCTAGAGGCAAAAAGCAGGGATTATGCACGTTATCAAATAACATAGTCTTGGAATTCTCTCTGAATTGGATAACACATTCAGAGGCATGAACAAAACAGCTGTATTCTTGTCCAACTGTGTTGCAAAACACATTGTTATCTAAAACATATTTTAAACCCACCAAACAAACACTATCCTGAGAGCTTGTTTTCTTGATTCCTGTCAAAACAGAATGAAGCGGACACTGGGTTCACCTCTTGCTCAAGCCTGAAGTTTCTAAAAGAGAATTTGAAATGATTTCTGGTGGGACTGGATGGGTACAACCATTGATGCCCATACAAAAACAACAACAAAAAAAAGCTTCTTTTCTGGCCTCCCAAATTGATCATTTGAATCAAACAGCAAGGAGAACAAAAGGATGTTGATTATTATGGTAGCTGTGTTAAATGCTGTGGTATGTGGCATTGAATATGAAAACATAATGCTGCAAAAGCTCTCTAGAGGTTACATTAAAATGGTTCTGTGTAGAGCTACATAGGCTCCAAGACGTCCATGTTGTTACTAAATACATTATAAAGAAGTTAATTAATGAATGATTGAAGTAAATTAACATAAGGGGCCTCAAACTAAATAGACAAAGTCAAGTCATTTTGTACACTGGAAACACCAGCAGGGAATCTCAGGTTTCACTCAGATAATATTTTACTATGCATTCCTACTGTATTCATCTCTATTACAGACCCGGAATATGTATATAGAAGAAACCATGTATGAAAATAATCACTTTTAAGGGCATGAGAGTCTTCCACAGCATCTTCCAACCTGATGAAGCTTTATGAACGTGTTGTGAATGGTACAAATAACTATCAGTGCTCTCGGATCTCGGATTATCCTTGTTTAATATTTCGTACATACCAGAGAAAACTTCTACATGGGCCCTTCTTTAACCGTATCTTTTGTGTATTTTGTACATATTTATTTGATATATTTTATGAAGTATATTTAGTTAGTATATATGTCAATCCTGCCCTGCTGTAGAGTAATAACCTGTGCCTCACCACAAGCATTTCAGTGCATGAATGTACAGACTTGTTGTGCATATGAACACTATAGTTTAAGACATCTTCAATGCAATGCAAGGTACTTCATAAAACATTGCATGTTATATTGAGATTACTGATAGAACTAAATGTACAAGTAATGCTTTATAAATGTAACCCTTCAAGCAAAGCATCAGTATGTATTTCTCACATGTTTAATCTTGGTTTTTACAAAGATGAAACATTACCATTGCCATCATTTTTGTCACAGTTGAAAGTATATGGTTTAAGTATTATTGGTTATTGATTATTAATTAATATTACTGACAAATATTATTACAGCAAAGCCAGAGCAATAGGAACATTTTCTTGACTTCTAAAGGTTCTCTTATTCTTGACTTCTAAAGGTTAAAGAAATTCTCCTAAATCTGTACCTCACAAGCAAGGCTGCAGGCAAAAGGATATGCTTAAGAGCCCCAAAAACGTTCTATCTGGACTTCTTTAGAGGGTGCACATTATTTGTCACTATTAGAGAATTATTTTAGCCCTCACACATTACGTACTTTTCTGTTTCCCCTTGTTCTTTCTGCTTTTTCTTCCTTTTTTTTGAGACTAAAACATTATCTAGAAGCAGTAGTATTATTTGGCATCTGTTAGCAGTGTGTGGTGATGAATGCACCCACACAATGGTGGACTATTGAGAGGAGGAACTACTGGCAGCCTCTGGCTCCCCAGATTGCTGCCCCTTCCAGCACTAATAAGAGCTTTTTCCTTCTTTTTTTTTTTTGTTGAAACGACAATGTCACGCCGTCTCCATCCTCGGCCGCATCCTTCATGATTAGACCAATTCCGACCACGCGCTCCTCTTAATCCTACCGCTCCACTCAACTGATCAGAGCCATCAAATCATGGCCTGTGCCCAGATGGAAACAGAAGGCACACATACACACGTGCAAACACGCCCACGCGTGCCACCCACACAAACGAGAGATGGCCAGCCTACAATAACCTGTGAGGTACTTACCTTTGTTCGGCACTGCCATTGCAAGCAGGTGAGCTAATGGGTTTGGACAGGGCTAAAGATGGGCTTTATGGGCCTCAGCACAGCGCAAACGGATCAAATCAGGTTGCCACACTGCCAAAGGTCGTTCATGGCCAGGGGCGTTCCAGCACTGTGTGCCACTAGATGTAAACCTTTGACATATTTGGGCACAAGTAATTATATTGATTCATGTTAAGAATTTGAAATGTCAAACATAGCCAAAGGAAGAGAAAGGTTAATTGTTTAACAGGGCCCCCAGTGTTAACTTTTATCATGGATGTGTGGTGTGTGTTTTTCTTTTTTTCCTTTTAGGAAAAACTACATTGCAACCTTTGTATTCACCGCTGACAGACACATCAGTATGAGTTACGCTTCCCTTAGAAGACTGGATAAGGGCAAAACTTATGCAAGTTGTAATTCACTCCAGGCTGTGAATGCACACACTGCATATTAATATACTGATTGGTAAATTTCAGTTAATATTTTCTCTTTTCAAGAAACTTGCATTCACACTGGATGTGCTGCATTGGCGTATTCTATAGAGGCACACTGGTATGTGTAGGTATCTGACGCTATGCAGTGATGCACATGGTGTGTCCAGTATGCATGCTATGTGGTCCCTAGAAGTCGCCTTTCTGCTTCTCACAATTCCAGTAATCCCAGTAGCAAATTTAGACTCCACATCCATACTACATATCTCAGATCTCCATGTTTTTTTTATTTTGTTCATTACATTTCTTCAGTAATTGCGTCTTCTTGACAGCTACACATCCTTTCAGACCTTTAGCGTTAAGTGGTCTTTTCACACTGGAACAATGGACAGAAAAACATCTGGGAATTTGTGCAGATCTGAAGCCAGAGTGGATGTCGATAACTACACTGGTGGTTTTGCCAGGCCTTGAATGGTTGGTAAGAACTGGCATATGCTAGTTTATGTTGGTCTGGGAAAAGGCTGAAACATGATTTGATATGTAAAAAGTCAGCACCGGAATTTAAGTAAAACAAAGTCTAAAATACATGGTAACTGGTAAATCAAAGTTCCAAAAATTTAAATCATGATAAATTTTGCCAGAATAGAAAGAGTATATGAAAATAATAAATAAGCTGTAAGTCATATTGTTGATTATGATTCGCCTCCACATCTCCGATCACCATCAATTAAGATTGCAGCTTTTCCATGAAGTTGATAGTTCACAACTAATCTTACAGGTTCTAAAAAGCGTTGTACACTGAAGTGATGCTTTCATGCACTCATGATTAATGTACTGAAAGTGCTATTTTGATATACCAACTACTTAGTTGTACTTAGTATGCTACTTATGTACTTATGCTACAATGTACTTAGTATGCTACTTATGCTAAATATATATCATTAGTGCTAATAAAAATATACTGCAATGGGACTAGTTGCACTCAACTCTGCGATTCACTTAAATATACATTATTATGATTGTAGTACTTTAAAATATACCTAATTTTCCCTGAGTTTAAATTAGTGTACTGAAACACTACTGAGGTAACTTACGGAGTTACAGAGTACATTTCAAGCACATTATTGTTTGTGTGCTAAATATAATTCTATATATACACACATATACTGTATTTAGCACACAGACAATAATGTGGTTGAAATGAAACACAGCCACATCTTCTCCACGTCCACAGGATACGTTTCCTGGCATGTTTGTTTTAGAAATGAGGTGCTACTTAATGTATCAGATAGAGGTAAAACTATTGCAGCCAGGTGAAACATACTAATAAAACAAAGAATGCACTCCAGATGGTGACTTCTTTTGGCCAGGTACGACACATACTATTGTATGGTATAACCTGGAGTTCTTTTAGAATTTCCATTTCTCTATCCCTCCAGCCTATTTCCTTAGATAGAATCCCTACCTCTCTCTAGCTGGTGTCCTTCAGATCAGTGGAATATGATGTATTACGTCTTGAAATATGATGAAACTATATTTCAATAAACCCTTCCCTTTCCAAAAAAAAAAAAAAGAAGAAAAAGGAAAAAGCAGGACATCCTGTAATAAATTCAATATCTCACTGTAGGACATCATCGCCCTCTGTGAATTCATTTTTTCTTTTTTTCTTTTTTTTTTTAAAGATGATTACAAAAGGAACAATAGAGAGCGCGTAATAACAACATGGTGAAATTTACTTGTGTTCTGCTGCACCACTCGGTGGTCGACACAAATCCTTAATCCTCCCCAAAGATAATAACTATGTAATCCGCATTCCCAGATGGAGCCGTTTCAGGAGCGACGCAGCTAGCCAGCGGAGGTTCTCCTCAAGATCAAGAGAGGTGAACTCATTAAAATACAGAGCAATTAGAAAGAGAAATAGTGCCTGTTCTGGGCCGTATTGCATAAATAACACTCTCCATTTGCCTGTATATTTATAAACGTGTGGCGGAGGGAAGCTAACCTACAGCGTGCTCCAAAATCACCTCGGACCCTGTACCGCGACCCACACACTCAGCAGCATTAATGAGCGCGCTCCCTGTATCTCTCCGTCGTGATGAAAGCTGATGTGAGAGGTGCTTGGCTTGATTCATTTGCTTGACATTATTCAGCGTTGTAATTAAGAGCCCCTGCAACAACACTGCACTGATTGTTATCTGCATCTCTGCGGCTAATAAAATCTAGCCGATTGTTATGCAAATCCATTCAAATAATGAAGATAATCAAAACACTGCAAGAGAATGCATCAGCAAGTGGAATAAAAGAAGAGAACCGCGCGGCTCCTCGTCCGACGGGCTGCGGCAAGAGTCTATTAAAAACCCATCGGAGAAGTAAATAGTTCTGTCTCTCCCGCCGAAGCACTACTTCTAGGTCCATCTCGCACCACTCCAAGGCCTTAGCATACCTCCCAGTTGCTTGGGAGAGCAAAGACAAGGTGGTGGGCATGAGTGATGAGCCTCTCTCCCTCTCTCTTTCTCTTTCTGTCTTTGCTTTTTATTTTTTTCCAGGCCTTTCTTTCCTTATTCTGGCCCTCCTCTCTCTTTGTGCATATCTCTATTACTCTCTCTCTCCTCCCTCCCACCCTCTCTATCTCTATCATACTCTCTCCCCTCCTCCCTCCCTCCACCCCCCTCTCTCGCTATCTCTGCATCTTCCATCTCTCCAGTCTCTACGTACAACTTCAGTTCCAAAGTTCAGGATTGCTTGTCATATTGATAATAGTTGTTATTTCATTCAATCAATAATAACATACACGGGGCAGATAGAAATATTATAAATTACACTCCGGCAGATGAGAAACAACAAAGTTATTAAATGATCAATATTAAAGTATGAAGACTTGATGAAATCACGACTGACCTTTTTCACCTTGTGCTTTCACATCCCTGGCCGTGTTGAGCTCGATTCATCATACTGAATCATTTAAGAGACTCACTTCTAGTTTCCAGCATGTCAACAGCAACATGGGCAGTTTACATTTCTCATACATGTATGACATAACTCAGCTTACACAGTATAGACACTGGTTAGTGTGATACTTAGAACTGCTGCATCATTTAAGGTGGAACAGAAAATTAGAACAGATGCTTTATAGAAGCAGTGTAGTGCGGTACTAATAAGTGCCTGTGTGTAACTTCTACATCATTTAAGGTGGAACAGAAAATTAGAACAGATGCTTTATAGAAGCAGTGTAGTGTGGTACTAATAAGTGCCTGGGTGTAACTGCTGCATCATTTAAGGTGGAACAGAAAATTAGAACAGATGCTTTATAGAAGCAGTGTAGTGTGGTACTAATAAGTGCTAGGGTGTAACTGCTGCATCATTTAAGGTGGAACAGAAAATTATAACAGATGCTTTATAGAAGCAGTGTAGTGTGGTACTAATAAGTGCCAGGGTGTAACTGCTGCATCATTTAAGGTGGAACAGAAAATTAGAACAGATGCTTTATAGAAGCAGTGTAGTGCGGTACTAATAGGTGCCAGGGTGTAGCTGCTGCATCATTTAAGGTGGAACAGAAAATTAGAACAGATGCTTTATAGAAGCAGTGTAGTGTGGTACTAATAAGTGCCAGGGTGTAACTGCTGCATCATTTAAGGTGGAACAGAAAATTAGAACAGATGCTTTATAGAAGCAGTGTAGTGTGGTACTAATAAGTGCCAGGGTGTAACTGCTGCATCATTTAAGGTGGAACAGAAAATTAGAACAGATGCTTTATAGAAGCAGTGCAGTACTAATAAGTGCCAGGGTGTAACTGCTGCATCATTTAAGGTGGAACAGAAAACTGGAACAGATACATTATAGAAGCAGTTTATTGTGATGCTAATAACTTTGAGGGTGTAACTGCTGCATCATTTAAGGTGGAACAGACATTTAAAACAGATACATTATAGAAGCAGTTTAGTGTGATACTTATACCTAGGGTAACTGCTGCACCATTTAAGGTGGAACAGACGTTTGGAACAGATACAGTATAGAAGTAATTTAGTCTAATACTAATAAATGCCAGGATGCAACTGCTGCACCATTCATTTGGAACAGACAATTGGTACAGATAGATTGTAAAAACAGCTCAGTGTGATACTAATACCTAGGGTAACTCCTGCATCATTTAAGGTGGAACAGACAATTATAGATGCAGATTAGTGTGATACCAATAACTGGGGTAACTCCAGCAGCATTTAAGTTGAAACAGAAAATTAGAATTAGAATAAGAACTGGCAAAGATTTGTAGCAGTTAAAAGAAAAGTGTCATGCCCCCGGGTTTCCCTGACACCACTGATCTCCCTGATTCCATTTCCCACCTGATAACATCACACATCTGATAATGTCCCCAGTCAACCAATCATTCACGTTCTAGTTAGTCCGAGTACTGATTTGTTTTACCTGACACTCTCCACAATTCCTGTTTATAAACCCCCACACACACACTTTTCGCAAAGTTTGGCCAACCCCAGTTGCATTACCGAACGTTTCCCTCTACCTTTCTCTTTGCTCATACTGGTTTTGACTTTCCTTTGACTTCGACTCTCTCTCTTTGGATTTTCCCCTTGTCTTGGTTACCTGTTTTTTAGTTTCGCTGGTTTCCGACCCTGCTTTCGTCCTACTGACTATTCTCTTGCTATCTCCCTCTGAATCTGTCTGCGGGTTTGTTTGATTCCCTGGTTCTCGACCTCTGCTAGTCTCCTCTACTTATGACCTGGCATTACCTATTTGCATTGCGTGCTCATCCTTTGTTGTGTTGTATGGCTACTGGTTTGTTTAATAAAGTATCTCTTTTAGCTCTGTTTGCGTTGTGCCACACGATGTATTAAATCTAGGCTAAAATAGTTCTTTGTGCCAGACAATTAATATACTTATATTAAGTAGGCAAAATGTCCTTGTAGATATTAAACAGGTATTTATGTATCTATATATTTATATATTGAACTTTATTTTACCTGGATCCTTTTTCAGAAGATGTGAGAGAGCTTATAAATGTCACATTGAAGTTTATTTTTACACTCTGCTCATGTAATAAATTAAATAAAACATATTATTCACTTATAATTATTGGTATTGGTTTATCAGTTTATCCTCGCTGCAGCTCCGTATGGCTGTTATTAAGCTGAAATATGCTAGAAAAGAAATGCTACAGTCAGAACACTGACACAGAAGAACTTCAGTGTCAGTGTTCTGACTGTTCTGAATATGACGACCCTTTGCTTGCATGCGCAGTTAATCTTTCATTTTCCTTCACAATAAGCAGGAGAACAGAACCAACGTAGTGTCTCACAGTGATAACTTAAAGTAAATTTAATGTAATGAGTTAAAGACTTGTTGTTGTTGCAGCACTCTAGGGATTAATTGGCTTTCAGTCATAGTGATAAGCATTATGATAAGGATGATTTTTATGTGAACACTTTAAATGGAGTATAAACACAGTTTAAAGTTGTGGGTCCATTAAAAAACATGGTTTTTGAGTTTTTGGATGCTGTGCAACACAAGACGTCTTTGGGGCAGTGGGCTTTACAGGCGGCAGTTTTGAATGCCCAAAATGTAAAAATATGTACATGCAAAATATTGGACATCGGCATTGCCCATTATGTATATGAAAAACATCAGATTCCCAGAATTCCCATATTGATGCAGCTCTACTAAACACTTGGAAGAAGCCTGCTGACATGAGTAGTTGGTTAAGCTATGGTTACAGTCACTATCCAGCTGAAGCGCTCATGGTCCTGAGCAGTCAGTTAGGTCGTTATATTAGCTCTATATTTTTTCTTTTTAATCTGAAAAAGTTTTTTTTATTTATAGTTGAGTCAGCACCGTTAGAAATGTTGAATGAAAAGATGGAGAAGATAATGGTGAAGTGTGCCTATAAAGCCATAGAGTACCAGCAATGTATTAAATAACACTTCTCTATCAAAATCCCATATTATTAAAAACAGTAATTCTAAACTTTGGAACATTAAGTTTTAGTGTTAGTTTAACTGAGTTTTACTTTACACTTAATAACTTGTGTGATGCTGAAATGTGCTAAACCTCAAAAGTCAAAATCTGGACTCAAACTTACATAGTTACATTAAAAGTTACATTAATATTTTTTGTAGTTTCAGTCATCTCATGTTCCTATAGCCAAAATTATACATAGGTAGCAACCAGAAAGATATTACTTAAGAAGTTTTTGCATCACAAACTTTTTCATCAAATATTACTTATTACTCAAATAATACTAAGCGTATAAGTAATTTATGTTCATTGACATACATTTTCAGTGTCTTTAATTGTGTACCATTTTGAACAGAGAGCTAGTCAAACTAAAGTAGCCACCACATGGTGGGGTTAATTATATCATGCAATATAATATCAAAAACATGTGTCCATTTTTGGCTGTTTGTTATGCTTATATTAATAAAAAATGCTTAGATGTCAAAAAAATAAATTAAAATATACAGTAAATAAAATACATGGCATTTTTTTTGTTGGCCTTGTTGGTTTGCACTCACACCACTGTCAACACAACTGTTCATGAAGTTTAATTGTATTATGGCTATGATACGCCTCGTTCTTCCCTAATAAAAGTTTATCTTTGTATTTCAGCAGTTGTATACTGATTCATATGAATATACTCATCTTTAGTTTCCCACACCCACCAGCACGGCCACACATGCCCAAACCTCAGATGGGCTGGACCGCTGGATGTAGCGGAGGGCCGTTGGCAGATAAAGAAGCTGCTGGCTCTTCCTGGCTGCCAACTTCAGCCTCCAGGCCACCCCTCCCTCCTTCCACACAGCACTACCCACCCCCCCACCGGCCTCGGGGACACCCCCGAGAGGAGAGCGAAGAACAAGCCATGCCCACCCGCACTCCATTGTCTGTGGGGAGGCAGGCTCAGCGCCCTTGGCTGCGACTATAGAGTGGTGCACTGGAGTGCTCATTATGGCTCTGTGGGGACTGTACTCCAGGGCATCCAATGTGTGGCTGAGGAGCTCATTACGGCAGAGACTGCCTCCGAGCCGCCTCAGCCAGAGGCACGCAGCCTGGAGAGGAGATAGCAGAGAGGAGGGCTTCCAGATTAAACTTAATCAGAGCCACCTGTAGCCAGGAAGAGCACACACACATCACTCCTCCAACTGACCTCATCCTCAGTGCTGCAATTTTGCCCCATCCACTTCCATTCCTCAAGACAGACATGTGGTGTCGTTCCCAGACGTGGATTTAAAACAGAATGTATAATGGCAATTATGCTGTTAGCGCAACATATTCCCTCAGTTCTGTAGTTGTTGATGGATTTTAGGGAATCTGGACAAAATATTTATATATATTATCATTTTTTTCAACTAGTCCCGATGGTTGACACTTCAAAAAGAAATTCTGAGTGACAAATAAATAACGAAGGCCTGACAGAATTGGAAATGGACAGACGCTTCTGGAATGCGAGAATGCCTTTGATTGTTTGGAGTCAATTAGAAAGAGCCCAAAAACAGCAGTGAACTGGTTCTGTTTAAACCCACACAGTACGTTTGACAAATCTTTTGATTTTGTTCGTTTCAAAAATCACAATATGTTTGACTGAGAACAAACATGAGCTTAAACTGGTCCGTATGCATATTTATATCCAAACCTCAATTCCAAAAAAGTTTGTCATGTAAAAAATAAGCAAACATGTCCCTCAAACATGTCATCGACAACGCAGCATGTGTTTCTCCAAAATGTGTATACACATACAGAGGCAGTGTCTGTCAGTATGATGTGGGTTAGTTGTAAATGTTCCTAACAGTGTCCTATGATAAACCACCCAGGCAGCTTGTGGATTCTCACACAGTTCCTGCAGATTTTGCAGTAGGGGTTGAAGTGGAGTGTCAACAAACCGTTTATCTTGGCACTGACCATGGGGCCTCCACACATAGATTCGTTGGTCATCTCCACTAAGACAAAACCAGGACTCGTTACATGAAGAAAACCTGCTACCATTCTGAGTCAGTCCATGACAGTCGTCTGCCAATGGTGCTGGCACTAACAGGATGACTCATGGGGGCATCACTGCTTGCTGAATTTCTGCAATCGTTGGGTCAGTCAGGTACAGCGATAAGGGTCGTCCTTGCTTACATCACATATACATCGTAAAGGATTTAAATGTCTCACAATGTCAAACCTACCCATCAAGATTCATTTTTACTGCTTCTCAACAAGTCAGGAATGCAGCTTCTGACTGGTTGATTGGTCTGATTAGATTCACCTAATCCAGTGAATGGCTAATAGCCATGCTAATGTAACAGTCACTTTAAAGTAGGTGCAGTGCGCATGTGCACTGTGGAGAGCCGGAGCGAATAATGGTGAGTGTGAAGAAAAATGCGGGAGAGAATGTGTGTGTGGTGAACTGTACTAGGTTGTAGCCTGGGTTCTCCAGCTGGTGTTATCTGGGAACTTGTGACGAGTGAAGTCTTGGTGCTCTCATTGTTCATTAAACTGGCTCCGAAACCCCTTCACGACATGTACCCTGCGTGTCTCTTCATGGAAACTAAGTATCCACCTCTCTACGAGAGCACCCACCTAACACCATACTTCCATTCGTTACACTAACACCAACAATAACTTTTTTCAGTACAGAGTAACATCATCACTAAAGACATCAGTGCTGGATTTGTCATTCCGGGTTTGTCTTCAAAAAGAAGTGTAGTTCAAGGCAGGGGTACAAAGCTCCTGAAAGAGATAAAATTACACCGGAGCCCTCATTGGACTGTCACAACACAATCCTTCTGGAAAAAAGTGATTCTCTAGTAGGCAGTGTTCCCTAAATATGTAATATTTTATGTATGACTTGTAATATGCTTTGATGTCACATGCAGTACAAACCTGGGTAGGGTAATGGAGCTTTCACAGATGTGCAAGTTAACCATGAAAACACTGACTACTGAACTTTACAGTTCAGAACAGCAAACAGTATGCTTTTAAGTGTTAAGGCTCCAGAAAAAAAGCTTTCAGTGCTTCAGAACTGGACATAGAAAAAGGCCAACAAGTGTCTAGATTGAATTCATTTAGTGCAAAGTGAAACAAATGGTCTAGACTGAAAATAAATGTAGTCTAGATAAATAAATTAAGTTTAGATTAAATATATTTAGTCTAGATTTAGTCTACATTTAATCTCGATTGATAAAAATGTTGTCTAGATTGAATAAATTTAGTCTAGATTTAATAAATTTAGTGCAGATTGAAAAAAAAGTTGTCTATATTGAATACATTTAGCCTAGATTGGAAAGAAAATTGTTTATACTGAATACATTTAGTCTAGTTTGAAAAAAGTATATTCTAGATTGAACAAATTTAGTCTAGATTGAAACAAATGTTGTCTATATTGAATAATTTTAGCCTAGATTGAAAAGAAATTGTGTATATTAAATAAATTTAGTCTAGATTTTAAAAAAGTATTCTAGATTGAATAAATTCAGTCTAGATATCAACAAATGTAGTCTAGATTGAATAAATTTAGTCCAAATTTAATACATTTAGGCATCATTTTGAGCAAATGCCCTGGATAGATCACACAAACCAATGAAACCTCAGAAGTCAAATAATTATTTCAGATAACTGCATTTTCAAGAACACTAGCTTTCTCTGAATCAATCACGGACAGCACGAGCATGCCCCACTTTCTGATGGAAATATAATCAGGTGTAAAAAGGCCTTGTGTATCACAGAGTCCATCAAAATGTGACAAAGCTGCTTCTCGCAGGACTGTCATCACTTTGCCACATTAAGACACTGGAGATTGATAGTGGGTGAAACTTTTGAGCAGCTTTTGTTCTTTGCAGGTCCTGTGCAGGCAGTTTGCAGTGTTCAGAAGGGATTAATGAAAAGCGTATGATGTGATTTGCATAACCGAATTGCCTCTGTGATTTCGCCTTCCTTGCACACCTCCCCTTAGGTATTGAAACATTCGGAAACATTCTTTGAAACAAACTGTCAGGCGGCTGTCTTCTTACCAGGAATACAAAGAGCTCACCGAGCAACAGTACGCCAGTGCCTGACACGCACTAAACGCAGGATACGCTTCTCTACCTCAGAATACAGCTCTTGCCTGTAAGCTTAAAATGAAATCAACCTAATACAGAATTACCATATGTAAATGTATGTATAATGCAGTTCACACTGAGTATTTGTTTAGACGCAAGGGAGATACAGTTTTCAAAAGTTTCTTTTAGCTGTAAGAGCACCTGAAGTTGCCAGGAATTGAGAAAAATCACTGTCAGTATAAAACTAAATCCAGCATTTGTTTAAAAACTCCATGTGTGGTTTCCTTAGATTGTTCTAATGGGGTAGTTGCCTGCACAATACATCTACACATCCATGCAGAAAGAGCTTTTTATCAATACTTCATATTGTCTGTAACAGCCTCTTATCTGTCACTTGTATCTAACATCACATTTTGTAGCTAACCCCACACACCCAAAACAAAAGGTACAGCGCAAGAAACTTTATTTCTACTGTTGTATTTAGCAATGCAAGCTATTAAATGAGTCTATTTTAGCAACATGCTTCTGAATTCGCTAAACCTCTGTCCTGGAGGCTCTCCAGGATATTGTTCACAATAAGAGACGTTACATTATTAAAGGCCTAGCAAAACATTTCAGCTCAATCTAGTTTCCAACTCTGAAGTCAAGATTAGACAAATTTGAAACATTTAATGTTTTAAAATTGTCTCGATTCCACCGAGCAGTACATTTAGAAATGTTATTGTTAAAGCACTTCAATGCACCAGTTAAGTCAGATGGTTATAGCTAAAGCTTGGCTTTGAGATAAGTGCACAGAGGTTTTTAGTTCATTTTCTGACCAACTCAAGTGCATGGCAACATAGCGGAGCACTGTGTTTGTTATACTCCATCACTGTTAGTGCATCTGAGTGGGTTCAGGCCAGGTTCAGCCTTCAAATTTAGCAGTACCAGTCGGGCCTGTAGTTGGTTTAGGCTTCAATTTCATGCCTCTAGCCTAGATGCTTAGCGTTGAACATTAACAATGATTTCATGAAGCATAGTAAATTGAGAGATGAAACGGTGATGCAATTTTTAAATTACAGAATGTTTCAGACTTTCCCAGGTCACAGTCACATACATTTTATATATATAGAGAAATATTTCCTGGGCATTATTGTTTTGTGTGCTAAATACTAGTCCAATATTTACATATTACAAATGTAATACTTACTAGTACATTTGAGCTGAGCAGTACTTATTAAGTTAGGGATATTTTAAATGTATTAGAATTAGTACTTTACTATGTACTTAAGTATACTGAAGTGAATCTTAATGGTGAAATAGTATAGTTAAGTACAGTTAAGTACAATTAGCTCTAATTAGGTATATTTTTCTATCAGTTATAATAAATATTTCGCGTACTACGTACATGCTAAGCTCATTAATTATGAGCGCAAGGAAGTATACTTAAATACTTAAATCGGTCTATCTATAAGGTTTATTGATATTGTTCCAAAATGTACGGGTGCAATCAGATATGCCAGATATGCTATCATTCCAAGTTTGGTGTGTGTGCACCAAATAAGTGATCCCTGACTCCCTGAGCAGGTCGGCCTTGATTCAAAATTACTTCTGGTGCAGTTTATTTGAGGTATGAATGCACTGCAGACCAAAGATGTCGAAGACAGACTCTTGCCTCTGCACAATGTCTGTAGTACATTGAAAAGACGAGTTTCTGATGCAGTTTTGACAAATGGATGCTTATTATCTCTTCATAATTTGTAAATTGGTAATTTGCTACAGAGGAGAGGTGAGGCACGTTTGAAGTCATCATGAAAAATGCTAAATAAACACACCTTCCTGCACACATAAGCTTTTATATATAATAATGTGCCATGGTTTCTCCCTTTGGAAAAGCAGTATGCCACTGGAGGATGTGCTACAGGGATTTCACCCTGCTTTGCACTATGAAATATCACTAGCACTGATATCATAAGACAGATACAACAAGCTCTGAATAAAACCAACGAGCCCAGACAGTACAGAGAACTGCATGATGTAGAAACTTCGGTAGACGTTATCACAGTTACTGTACATCATAAATACTGTCAGATTAGTTGTGACTTTGGTTCTATGTCTAGTATATAAGCTAACTAAAAATCCAGCAATGTGTCGTTTTCTGCTAGGTCTGGACCAAAAGAAAGAAAATACAGGACATATAAACACATCATAAGTGATGTTTTGTAGATTAGTTGCACTAATAACTTCAATGTGAAAATCAAGAATGTGCAAAAATAAGGCTTCAAGTAATTTTACTTCATCTTAGAGGAAGCAGTAAAATGAAGCATATTATATTGCCTATCAAGTCTCAAAAAATGGAATATTTATAAAAGTATAGACACTATAGACACAAAAAAGCATTAGGTAAAGTGCTTTGTTACTGCACACCACTGCTGCACACACATACTTGTAGACCACTGCTCCAAGAGAACAGGCCATCACCATTTATGCATTCATCAGATCTCATACACATCATACTATCTTTTCATTACCAAGGCTGTTTAACAACTGTGCCAGTAGCACCACTCATACTGTGCATTCATAATGGTTTAAATACTGTTGTAATACTCATCGATTTTCAGCATTGATTGAGTCTGCATAAAAACTAACCCGAAGGAGCCGTTGGAGAGGCAACGAGATTTCCATAACCAACAGTACAAACAGACACCCACCGCTGCTTTCAAACTCAGAGAAGTAACTTGCGTGCAACGGACCACGTCAATATGGCAGCTTAGCTCAGTCTACTGCAAATGACATACACAAGCATGGTCCGGTGTTCATCTAAAAGCCAGGCGCATCTGCTGCATTTTTTTACATTAGTACATGCATAGTGTATCAGGCAAGGATTCTTCCCACGTACTTGCTCTATTTTTGTGTTTTGGGCCATAAAATACTCCAAAGCGAAACGGCAAAAAGCAGCTATTTATGACGCACCGATGCTTGCACTATTCATGGGGTGTGCGTGGAGACAATCAACATGCCAGACTCCGTCGCACAGGATCTGCCTGCATCTAAATCTATTCCCTGAATGGGACTTCATCTGTTCAAGCATGACACTTAGTAACAACAATGGAACGGGTGATAAGAAAATATTCAAGTATATGTAAATGTATTCCTCCTCAAGCATTGTTTTACATGTCCTCATTATGTCCTCTTTGAGAACACCGTACACCTGCCACAGGACAAATTGTAAATAATTGCTAAATGTAAACAGGAACGGTTGCGCCAGCCTGACATAAACCCGCAGTCAGGGGCTATGTGAACTTTGCGGCCCTAAGCAGTGTGACCCATGCCTGCCAGGCTGAGATGAATAGAGATGTTCATTGTGCCAGGGAATTGCAGGAATCAAGAATAAAGAATAACAAAGAATTACATAAAAAGGGCTTTCAAGTGCACGAGTAAACACACTTTAGCACAAATCATACTCTTCATGTAGATGCGACCTTGTACAGAGGTAGACAGAATTCGGAAATATGGTGAATTCTTAATGTCATAGGGCTGGGGCATGGAAACGGCTCGCCCTAAACAGGCCCACCATTCTATTGTCACTGCACAAAACTGCACAAAAACTGGTCAAATCTTTGTATGCGGCCTATACTAATCTTGGGACACCCATGGCTACATGATGAGTAAGGGTAAGTCAAGACATCTTTTGCAGGGTGACCATTTCTGCAATTCTGTATTTGTTGAATTTAATATATTGGAGAAAATGTTATGTTATGTTATGTTATGTTATGTTATGTTATGTTATGAAATATTTGTTAAATCTTTAAATATGTTAAATATTTAGTCAATAAATTGTTAAATTATTTATGTTAAATGTGTTAAATACTGTATATTAGCCAAAATGTTATGATAAATATTTAGCCAACAAATAGTAAACTTAATTCCAAAAATACAATATATCCATTTCTAACAAGAAGGTTAGTAATTAACAATACAAAGTAATTGACCTACACACTGAGAAACTATATCCTAAATATATTGTTGGACTGGATATGAATGCAAAGTTAGCACATTCTGATGACATCTAGATAAGACAAAGTCAAAGAGCCATCTGAGAGGCTGAAGCTGGCTATAATATTCTCCAGCTTCTTTTCTGAATTTTTCCCTTCCACCTTAAATCATTCTGCACACTGTGGCACCTAAATGGAACTGCTGCACCATCAAAGGTGGAACAGGAAAATCTGTACTAGAAGCCGAAGCAGCAGAATGTAAAAATGGAAGCTAATTTCAGCTTCATTGAGAATAGAAAGGCATTTATAAGCCTGGGAGGAATACTCTATTTGGGAAACAAAGGTGGGTAACTGAACTTATTTTTGTCAGTATTGTTTTGTCCTGTTTGCTAATGTTTGTGATAGCAGCTAGTTAGCCTAACCCACAACCTAGCTAAAGTTAGTTACAATACTTTCCGTGCCATAGTTAGCTCCAACATCATAACTTGGCATTCGTCAGTACAGCGGAGCTTCTGAAGGAGCACTAAATGAAGGGGTTTATTTGTTTTGGTGGCAAGTACAAAAAGCAACTATGTTGTTCTCCAGAAATATATACTGCACGTTTAAGTCTGCATTTTTAGGTATACAGAATAAAGTGGCCCATGAGAGGTACAAGGCACTCAATACACAGCTAGAGTATACCAATGCCATGTCAGGGTGGGTGCTGAATGCAGTATCAGTATTAGTGATGGAATACCAACACTTTCGACCAATAGCTGACGCTTGCATGAAGATGTAGTACATGGAACAACACATCGGTGGTGTGGGTTGGAAGGCAGCAGAAAAAACGTGTATAGCAAAATCTGTGAAACCAATATTTGGTGGTATGGCTGTAATACTGGTTAAAGTAGCAGTTGAACTTCTTCCTTGGCTGTTGATTTAACAGATATGTCTCAACTACACTACATAACGTGACATACAAACAGTGTAAAAGACACTACTGGGAGCCCTTTACCTCAGCGGCTGAGTCAGGCTTCTTTCAGTAATTACTCATCTGCTGTTGTGTAGTCAGTTACAGTCAGCGTTAATGTTGGTCCAGAATGTTATTGAGGGAGTGAATGTAAGGGAGACATATGAAAGAAACCTCCCGTCTCTTGAGGTAATGACAGCCTTTAGCCTTTGTTTAGCCTTTAATTTCTTATTCTACATCAGTTCTCCGAGCTTTACCGTGTGCAAATCTATAGATATCCATGCATTCCAAGCAGTAATTATTAAGCACTCGTTCTTCATTAAAAGCAGTAGGATAAGAATATGATGCACATATGAAACACTACAGGAAAATGATATAAAAATAAAAACGCCTGATTCAGAGCTATAATGCATCCAATTACCGTAATGTGTCTGAAAATGTCTGAAGGTACGCTGTTAACTGATCACAGTTTCTGTGGGTGTATTAACCATGTTATATTATTGTACACCAGTGTGCTTTTCTTATACTCCAGGACCTGTAAAATTATTATTACCTGATCGCACTGTCCTGATTTCATCATCCTTCCTAATCAAAGGTTTACCTCGCAACAAACTGAATGGGAATTGGACATACGAAAACATAACATGTGATTTAATGGCAATCAACAAAAAACATATTAGTTAATATGTATCATAAAAATAGTTAATAAGTGCACTGTACTGTGGCCAACACAAATCCAACACATATAATGCAGATTTACAGTGAAATATCCATGGCTGCGTTTTCTTCCGAGGATTCTGTCAGATTATGTTTGACATGGGCCTTGTGTGTCTAAGACAGTCGTAACCACCTTAAAGGTGCAGCACCAGCATGATGGGACTATAAATACCTGAGGGGTGTGTAACGGGATTAATAGATTGAGAAGAGGTGTTACAGTGCAGTGAAGTCTCGTTCCATGTATGGAAACTGGATCCAAAGCAGATGTTAATGATTGGCTAAAAGGAGTGACTACATTTGGGCGTGTCAAAGACCAGAGTGTAAAGAAAGTAGCTAAATCTGCTGGTGAATGGAAGTGTATGGTCATACTGGTCTACCAGCAGTGGCACAAATCTCAGTCTGCCGGTAATTTTCCTCGGAATTGTGGCAGGGAAGGCATCTACCAAATCTGCCTGAACTGCACAACAAATCCGGAAACTTGTCCAGCGCATGCTGAATTGAATCCCAGCTGTTATCCGTGCTTGGGAAGGCATTACACACGATCAGATATGTTTCAGTCACAGGCAGCGCATTTTTTTGTCTGGTGGGCTTATGTTAATTTAGTTTATGGCATTTAAACAGCAGCTAACACTTTGACAGGCTGTGACAGGCTGTAAGAAAAAATAAGCATAGCTGCTTAACATGTTCAAGCTGTTTTATGTAAATAAGTACATTTGAGTTACTTTTTTAATGTTCAGTGATTTACACGTCTTCAGGAATTTAGGTTACCTTAAAGTGGATGATCATTTTATGTTGCTTTATATCTGTGCATGCAGTACTCTACTTTTACTCTTGAAATTGTCGGATTAACTTGAATCAGCCTAGTTAGGCTCATCTAAAGAACAATGTTTTAATTTAAGAACCTGCAAACTCATTGCCTTCATTTTTTAAGTTAGTATTATTCCATAATTTAAAGTCCCAATCATCAAAAAATGTGTTTTTCATTAATATGCAGAGCCATGTTTACTTGAGTGGGCTGAGTTTACGGGCTTGACTAATGCCGCCATGTTATTTGCATTTTTTGGCTGTGCCCTTATTTAACCTCTGTGTCTCTCTCTCCCATGCGCTACCTTTACAAGTGTGAGAACGCTTCAACAAAAGATGTTCCTGGTTCAAATATGGTTCCTGGTCATGCCTCTTCTGCGCTGATGCTACAGTGTAATTATGAACAGCGATAAAAGTAAAACACAAAATGTCATGTAGTTTATGCAGACGAATTAATTACGTTATTCACTTCACTGCAAATCCCTGAGCAATATACTGGTATCAACTGAAACAACTCTTTAGCTTCATTATTAGATTGTCTCATGGAGTAGTGCATAAATGACTCAGATAAGACAAGAGTCGCCCATTTCTGAGGCCTCAAATGGCTCCCGCATTCTTGCCAGTCTGTTCAGAGACTGCCTGAGGGCTCTTACTCACCAACTGATAAAACTTGATAGAATTCATGGCTGTGGGCTGAACCAGTAAACCTCAACACAAACACATGGCGAGAATAACAAAAACATGCTAAATGCTTCCAAACTTATCATTTAGCATGAGAATATGCCACCAAAATATTATTCATACAGAACATGAAATGGTGAATATTAAGAGTTTGTAGAAACGTACAAAACTACAAAGAATGCTGGGAAGGTTTTTGGGCAAAAGACCCTCAGTCTATAGAACTTAAGCCAATATACAAGAAATGATATGTATTACTAGATTTGCCTTAGTACACGTAACAATACCGATCAAGGGCAGGGACGGACTGAGGAGATGGTGTCCGCTAACTTAACCTCTTCCGCCCCAAGGCTCACCTGTTTTACCCACAGTAAAACTAAAGTCAACTTTTTTATAAACTACTTTGTTTTCTCTTCTTATTCAGTTCAATTTGTACCAAATTATACCAAAACAGTGTCGTACAGTATACACTGAACACTGCCAGGTTACTTCTCCAGTGCAGCAGTTTTTAAGAGTGGATAAATAGTAACCATCAGTGCAAAGACAAAAAGACAAAAGACACAAAAGTGCAAAATATGAGCAAGAGCAGTAACTGTACCTCAGAATGTTAGAATACCAGAACTGAGGTTGAAACAGCAGTTAGCATATACAGTAGAGCTAAATACAGCTTAGTGTAAGTGTTTGTATAGGCATGTATAGTATGCCAGGTGTGCAGTTAAGTACTTTGTTAGGTATGTGCTGATACTCAAGACCTGATACGTTTGCAGTGGTGTTAAAAAGCCTCAGTCAACAATAATTATAAATCTTACTTTGTCATTATCTTGTCAATCTGAGACTGACCACCCCAGTGACTGATGTACACTAAAAATACATGAATAAAGTGGTGAACAATGCGGCTGCATTGGTTTAAACGAATTTAAACTTTATAATCAATATTTTTATTAATTATTGGCTTGTTGCCATGTGTCATGCGTTCAGAAGGCCTGGTGTCACTTCACCTCCACCCCTACCACCCCAATGGAATATCATAGGACACCATTAGGAACCTCTAAGACTGCATGCCGAGAAGTGTGGCATGTTGCATAAGATGCTATAATGGAAGACACTACCTCTGTATGTCTAGCTTGATAAACATTCCCCATATCAGTCTAAGTGTATCATCATTTATTGTTCCTGGTAACTTTAATTCTTCTCCTGAATAGCATAGCAATCCGACACTTCCTTATGTGTGCAACTGTTCTTTTGACTATGAGTGTATATTATGTATATTGTGCAGCGCTGCTATACACTGTGTAAGCCAGGGCACTATACTCTTGCGATTATAATGTTGGCAAAAAGACAAAAAGCCACTATATTCGGAGCATAAAGGTTGAAAGGTTGTGTTTCTTTGTTGACCGACTCCCATGGTAATTATTGTGCATGTTAATTACAGCTCACTCAAGCCTTCCAGTAAGCGAGTCAGTCTTCAGGTCACCCACGTAGAACAACAGGTGAATCAGAGTTCTCTTAAAGTGGCTGTGGACTGTGCAGCTGTGACATGCTGTACATCAGCTGGAAAAGGCAGCTTCAAAAGAGGCCGCATAGGTTTTTTTCTACCTTCGATTTTTTGCTTCTACTTCGTCTTCTTCTTCTCCTCCAACCAGAAAAACACAGAGATGAAGATACACAAACCACCACTGTTACTCACGCTTCATCCTTCTATTCTCTCTGCGCCCTGTGCTGCAGGAATTCACAGAGTTTTGTTTTGCCTGCAGTGAGAAGGCAAAAAGGTGACATGAAGTGAAAAAGTAAAAAAGCAGATGCGGTTTGACTTGCGAGAAAAACATTGTACTGGCAACTTTTTCTTGTTGTTTTTTTATGATCATAAATCGGGCATGGAATTCTCCAGAGGCCAGCTGACAGTCATATTTGATAGGCCCCCTGTTCTCCGCGTGCCTCAGAGAGGCGGTATTTGCTGCCTTGCACTAGCGCGTGGGAGTCCCTTTAGAGACTGGCACATCGTAACAACTTCCCAATTTTAGCAATCTGTCGCTGACCAGTCATAAACGTCATATCTGGATGGACTCACACGCGGATAATGATTAACGCTGAATGCAAATTTGGCTCCAAGCAAAACAAACTGTCACTACTTCTGCTGTGACAGGGCTTTGCATAGGTGTGCTAGCAAACAGAGTTGTTATTGTAGACCGGCACCCTTAAGCATGAGTTTGCATTTGGATTTCCATTGGACTTGCAAATGCTAAAACAACTGCTTGTTGATGGAAAAGCAGAGCAAAACAGAAAACATCCTCCTTCTTTTCAGGGAGGCTTCAGGCCAAATCCAGGTCATAGTCTGGCACATTTCTAAACACACTGAACACTAAAACCCCCCACAAGACCTGATTAACCGCAGCGGCTAGTGAATCAACAACTATCTACAAGACCAATGAACATCTCTCTGCACGTCGTGACCTGCAGTATTAACCATGTTACATTTCCACTGATAGAAACAACAGGCATGTCATAATCTAGGACATCGTCCTGACCAGGAAAGGATTGTGTGGCCCATGTCAAACATAATCCGACAGATTCCTCGGAAGAAAACACAGCTCAACCTTGGATATTTCACTGTGAATCAGCGTTTATATGTTGGATTTGTGTTGGCCACATCGCAACTAGGAATAAGCAGTAGCTTAAAAAACAAGTAGTGACAAGAAAATATTCAAATTATATACATGACGTTTGCTTATGATATTCCAGTATGTTAACCAACAGGGCTGGGATTAGGCCCCCTAATGTGCTTCAGACCCAAATCTGGCAGTTATCTTCTATAACCAAAGATGATAATTACACAAGTCTACAGCATGTGCTAAAAAAAAAAGCAATGAGAAAACAAAATCAACAAAAAAAGAAAAAAGAAAAACAGAAAGAAAGAGAGCGAGAGGGAGAAAAGAGAGTGACATTTTGAGGTTGTAAATACACAGAAAGCTCCGAAAGTCAGAACCCAATTCTCTGTCTGCCTGATGTAGTGGAACTAAACAATACACGCCGCTTTACTGATTGTCATTACCATTACTATTTTATTAGAGCTGCCTACACTGGCGCTGCCAACCTCTCCTGGCATTGTGCGGAGGATGGCAGGGGAGAGAGGGGAGAGATTTGAGCCTTAATTTGGGTCAACTCCGGGCCCGTGCGGGACGGAGTGACAGAACCCTGCCGGATCTAATCGCAAAAACACATATGTCGAATCGCTATTCCGCTCGAATTAATTGGCCTAATTATTCTTGCTACAGAAGTGGCCTGTCAGCCTGGCCCCTGCGAAGACTTGGAGCAGACGCAGGCTTTTATAAGTGCATTTAGGGAGATGGAGGCCACCTGTCAGCGTGACAGGTTAGGCCCTAATTGCTTTAAATGCAAGTACATGTAAATGGTCTGCGGTGGGGAGACAGGGGAGAGCGCGAAGGCCACAGGGGAAGATGGGCAGTCTGACTGGCCCACAGACGGATGAGGAGTACAGACAGGCGCCACAAAAAAGGAGCCAAGCAAGTCTCACCACAATGCACGCCATATTCTGACAAATGCCTTTCACTCCACAAGCACAAGGAAGCGCCTAGAAAAGAATTGATCAGCCCGGCTACTCCAGTTGGCTTCTAGGGCTCGTATGATGATTCAACTGCACTTAGTACTCAGTACAAACAATCTGCTTTTCTGTGAATTTCCACCATGATGATGCCTAGTAGAAACATTCCCAATTTCATTTTTACCACACAGTGGACTATGTCAGTTTCTGGGAATTTTAATATTGGTCTGGGAATGATTCAGAACACCAGAGGAAAGATAATATTCTGGTCATATACTGGCTGTTTGGCAAATACATCAGTGTTATTGCAGGACATGATGGGCTAGTCCAAACAAGGACTATCGCATATTCTTACACAGCTTTACATAAAATAACATGTAGCCAACAACAATGGCATTACTATTGGCTTATGGTTGCTAATATTCCATTTTGCTTCCCAAAAATATTGTTTTATTCTCACAATGTAAAAGGAGTAAATATGTTTATTTAATCTCAGATTAAAATATACAACGTCATAATGCATTTCACTTATAAGCATATATGCACACACCATCAGAAGCGGTTTGAAAACAAATGTGTTGCCCTCGATGCAATGGAAAACCGTTAAACTTGGTTTATGCTTGACATTGGGGGACATGTGAATTATTCAAGTTTCAGACGGTGCAGACTGCAATGGAGTCATGCCACACTGCCATGTAGTGACTCGGAATGGCAGTGGGTCATCCTCAGTGATGAGTTTTGTCTTGGTGGATGCATCGTGGTCAGCGCCAAGACAAACGGTTTGTCGTCCAAAATCTGCAGGAACCGTGAGAGAATATTCTCTACAAGCTGCATGGGATGGATTATCACAGGACACCATAGGGAACCTCTACAACTCCAAGCCGAGACGTCTGACATGTTGTGTCTCCAGTGAAAATCTGTAATTGCATGCAACTTTTTTGCAACATGTGTTTTGCCTGGGACCCCTTCCCTAAGTGGATGAATCTCATTATTGTGCGCACACTAAAAGAGTATTTAAGAAGAGCTCAGTCAAAACCTGTTATTATACACCATTATCTACGTTTTGTGCCTGTACACATGATGTTCACAGGAAAAGACATGACATGGGATGGTAAACCTGTTCAACCATGACAGTGAAGGTACTGGATAAAGCTCCCTGAGTCTTTACTCCAGAGAACACAGCTCTACTGCTCCACAGTTCAATGCAGGAGACTTTTTAACCCCTCTAGCTCATGCTTGACATCGGGCATGGTGACCCTAGGCATGTGCGACTGCTCCAGACTGTCCCTAAATAATTGAATTCAAAATAACTGCAATTTTTATCCCTCACTGCTGGAAATGTAGGCTGCCTGAATGTAATGCTGAATATAATATTTATAATACTTCTATATTATACTGCTTTAATCATATGATTTTATGTCTATTAATGAAGCCTTACTTCCTTAATACAATAATGCACTTTGTTGGGCATGTTGTGCATTTACCATTTTGGTCTATGACATTTTGGTCTATGACTCAGGTATCCATAATGCATTAATACGTGCATTTGTAAAGATCTATAAAGCCTTTATATTGCTTTATAATACTTGACATTAACCTTTGTAACTATACATGAGTATAAGCACACACAAAACTAATACAATGTCAGTATAAGACTTCATAGCACAAAGTGGCATAGTGCATTTTAATATATAAATTGTATATTTTTTCTAGTTATTAACAATGTCATGTTAATAACTTTGTTGTTAACATTAACATGATTAAAACTGGTGTCATAAAGCTTTATAACTAGTTACATAATAGTTACATAATGCTTTATAAATACCCACATTTATGTACTCTTACAAAAGCTTATGTCAAGCATGATAAACATTATGAATGCTGGATTACTCGGTTAATGATTGTTCAGTAGAAACAGCCCAAATGGCTTGTAATAGGGAAAACCCTATGAGAGCCTTAATCAGGCCTAAAGTAATAAACCCACTGGGAGCAAATAATACTAATGAGCAAATACAATGAAACAGTAATGTACCATCATTTTGCTCTTTAATTAGTAACCCTAAATACATTGTTCAAACTCATGCACTTGTTTTTGGCCTGTTCAAGCCTTCTAAACACCGCTCAGGTAGGCTGAGCATTTTCTGTATTTATAATATGCCGCTATTGTTAAACATTCATCTCACTTTATGCTTAACTGGTTATGTTAATAGGATTTCAACTCAATTTATTCAAGTGCTGATCAATGGCATGCAATCATTGCACCTCATGTATTATGTATTTTAATGGGAACCTACTTGCTTTATAGCTGCATGGCATGAGGTTAACAGTCCCGATAGGTGCAGCTCCCAAAAGACCAATTTCAACTTGAAACACTGCTTTCTATCACTTCACAATGAGCAACAGCTGAAAAGTGGTGCCACTTTTGCCTGTGGAAAATGATTACTTCCCCTTATCCTTAACCCGGAATGATGATGAGCTATCATTGTATAAATGGCTTACAGAACATTTTATACTCTGCAGAAAGCACAAAAAGAGAGAGGAGGAGAGAAGGGAGAGTTTTCATTTACCACCTTCGAATATTCGACAGCGGCGTTACAACAGCAGATATGGCATCTCAAACGATTTCAACATCATGTTCCAGTATTTGGAATGTGCCGTATTGCCCTCATGCCGTACATAAACCCCCTCTGTTGCATAAAACGTGTACCCAGAGCATTACTAGCAGATCTCTAAGAACTCATTCAGTGCTTAGCAAATCCACGGTGTGAAGAGCAGCACCGTCAGTAGGTCATATGGAGATGCGTCTTACTGCCGGCTTCAAGTCGTTATTGCCGTTGGCTTTCAAAGTTGATGAAAAGGGAAGCAGAATCGCATCTCTATGGAAACATGTACTATGCAGGTACAATTTTCAATTACCAAGGTACAAACTGTGTAAATGCACTTTCAAAGGAACAGCAACAGTTTTAAGGGCAAACTGTGTACCTTATTGACATTTTCCCAGGGAAAGATACATATTTTTGCAGCATTTAATAACTTAATGTTTTAATATACAACAACAAAGCAAAACTATCTGGATGTGTAGCGTCATGTGACAACAAACCGTTCACACACGGATTTGTTGATTGTTCTCACCAAGACAAAAGCGGGACCAGTTACTTAAGATGACCCACTGCCATTCTCAGAGTCACTCAATGACAGTCTGGCATGACACCATTGTCTGGTGACGCTGAAGTGGTGTTAAGGGTAGTCATTGTCTGTGTGCATGTAGTCTTGCTGGCACTAACATGATGGCTCATGGCATCACTGCTCGCTCAATGTGGATGTTGGGTCAGTCAGGTACAGCGATAAGGCCTATCCATGTTTACATCATATGCGCAGTCGAGCGTGAAACTCATATCTTCCACATGTCTCGCTATGTTAAACCCACCCACCAAAATTCATTCCTGTCAGTTGATTCCTTCAGGGTGCAACTATGGTTGTTCTCTTCATTTTATTCTAAAGCAAAGGGTTTTTTTTTTTTTGGGGGTGGGGGGGGGGGGGGGTGGGGGGGTTGTAAAGTATCCTTGGGTGTGTGAAAGGCATTATGTAAATGTAACCTATTATTATTATTAAAAATAAGGAAAGCTTCTACGAGTAGCCTTTGGTTATCTGGTTATATCACAGTGATCATGGTATTTTGATTGTACGCTTATCAAATTCTACAATGTGTGGGCTGGCTTATTTTTTTTCCATGCTAGGTCAGATATAAGAGGCAGGGACATCTGTAAGAATGTAGAGGAGCTCCAAGCCTAAGATGTTTGCAGAAAAACATGCTAACAGCCAGCAAAACAGCCATTCCTTGAGTTAAACAGCAAGCTGTTAGTCTGACAGGTCAGTATTTAAAGTCCACCGTAGTGAGCTTGCTTGCTGGGGGACATTTGTCTCTCTCCTTTGGTAGATGTCAACTGGCAACTGTCTTCGAATCTCATGAAACATTTCTATCACCCAGCATTGCAGGAGAAATCAAAATGATTGCAACCTTGATTCCTCACCGCCGGCAATGTAGGCTGCTTGGATACTCCTTTCAACTGCAGTCACAGAGCACAGAACACATTTTCTTCAGAACCCTGAGCTGTAGCTATACGTTTAGTCTCTCGAAGTGAAAAACTGCTCATCTGGCTGACAGTCTCACATGCAACTCTCCTCAAAAGTTAAAGAATGAACAAATGTACAAATGGACAAACGTTCAGCCCCTCATTTCAGAATGCCATAAACAAGACCTTTCCAAAAGCTGCCACTGTACCACTGTAAGGCTGCTAATGTGCTCGACTAGATGGAGATTGGTGGCCTGCTTGCTCCGATAAAGCTTAGGAGGGGGCGTCTAAAATCTGTTGGAAAATCACTTAGTCGACAATAAAAGATCCCAGCTGGAAACTGGAGTGAAAGCTGTAAAGATGCACTTGTCTTCGACACAGCTTGAGCTCCAGCCAGCCATTTTAACTGGCGCCATCCGTCTCTCCTCCAGGTAATGCAATTAGGTGCCACTAATATCTCGAGATGCTCTTCAAGCTGCAAATGTATTTTGCTAACCAGCAAACCATAATAACCAGTGACAGCACTCAGGGAAAAAACAGCCGAATCTCACTTTTAAAAGCTGTTGCTTTAGATTGTTTCAATTGATTGCTTTAGCAAAAAAAGGGGGGAGACGGAAAAAAGAAGTTACGTTCCACAAGACAATACATAAGGCATCAGAAGGAGACAGCTGACGTTACTAGGCAACCAGCATGAGGCATGGCCGAATCGCGTGTATAAACACACCCGGCTGCCTTCTGACTGTGGGCTACAGTGGCGTGTATACATGATTCCTGGGTGGAGGGGAGCAGCACGTTGTGTACGGTGTGGAGACACTGCAGCTTATGAACAGCACACCTTGGGATTCTAATTAATAGGTGATTGATTAATTGTTCCTTTTAGAACTCTTGGGACTCAGAAGAAGACTCACAGTCACTTTTCAGTCCTTTAGTGTTCTGCGGAGGTGCTAACGACAAGTCATGAGCTGAGAATCACAATGAGGAAGATAGCTGTATATCTGCGGGCCATTCTAAAGAAACTGTAGGGGAGGCAACAGGAAGAGACATCTCTGTGTTTCTCAGCAATCAAGATGTGTTGAAGTAAGAGGTTGTCTTCTTTAGCTGTTCAACAGAAGAACATGACTATTACAGCAGATAAGTAATCGTCAACAAGATCCTAGAAGAGTACAAACAGATAAACACTCATCATCAAAAAATAGTTGCACCCAGATGGAAGTGTCGGATTGCAATGCTATTCTTAGGGAAGATAAAAGTTACCAGGAACCATAAATGATGATAAGTTTAGACTGATATGGGCAATATTTACAAGTAAATATATTTGTAAGTAGTGTGTCACAGCATGTTTGCTAATGCTACATGCCAGACGTCTTGGCATTATGTTGTTGTAGAGGTTCCTAATGGTGTCCTGTGATAAGCCATCCCATGCAGCTTGAATATTCTCTCAGAGTTCCTGCAGATATTGCGGTAGACGTGGAGGTAGAGTGACACCAGGCCTTCCGGACAACAAACCGTTCACATTGGTGCTGACCATGGTGCCTACACACACAAATTCGTTCATCATCTCACTTCATAACAGTCTGGCATGACACCATTGCAGTGACCAGTGACGATGATGACGGGGTGTTAAGGGTGTTAAATCATTATAACTGTCTGCATGCGTGTAGTTCTGCATTGTCTGCTCACTGAATATCTGCAGTCACGGCTGTTGGGACAGCCAGGTACCTCAATCAGGCCACTTATGTCATATTGCTTACGTCATATTGGTGGTCAAGCATTAAACTTGAATCATTTGCATGTCTCGCAATGTCAAACCCATTCACAAGCTTCATTGTCAGCTGATTCCTTCTGGGTGCAGCTATTCTTTTGAAGCTTGATATGTAAACATTGTTAAAGCTTTAAAGCATCTGTACAGTACATGGATCTAAGCTACAAAACCAGCACATTTTGAGTTTACTGTTCATCTATTCTGGTTACAGCAGTGTAGCTCCACCCACTTACAGTTCTAAGGAGTGTTTTGGACAGGAGTGCTTTCTGGACAAGGCACAATACAGGACAGCCAATCTGAATAGAAATCAATTGCATATATCAACCGTAAAGACGTAGTAACAGAAATTAAAGCCAACACCCAGTTCCACAAGTGACTCAAACTGTGCTTTACCAAAAAGCTGAGCAGAAAGTTTAAGTGTTAAGCAAGAAAGAGAGATTGGAAATGCTAATGTAAAATAGATCAGGAGTTTTTTTAGTCCATTGAACCAAACAAGTATTACTAGTGAACATACCAATATACAAATGTACATTGTGTATATTCAAAAACAGGTAGAATTAGACCTAGATTTTTGTTTGTTATTGTTTTTATACAGGTAATGCACACTTTGTGTCTCTGTTACAAATAAGAACATAAGCTTGGTTACCAGCACCTACAAATAGTGAATGATTCAGCTAAAAAGTGGCGTCCCAACTTTCCCAATTAATTGTAACAGATGGGGCTAGTTGTAACAGTCGCTAAAAATCCACAAATTGATCCATAAGCCAGGCAACTAATACCAGTACAAAGAAGATCTTATTAAATGGTTTAATTCTGTAGGTAAAAGGTAAACATAACAAAACTACAAAGAAAATATACTTAATGTATAGTGTAAAAATATATGCTCATTCTGTAATTGTCGCCTGCAACATATTTAGAAAAAGTTGGAACGGAGTAGAAACAATGTTTAAAACATAACAGGGCATGCAATCAGATACAAAAGGAGCATGCAGGGAAAATCTAGTCCTGTGTAAGTGAGGATGACTCAAGGCTCAGTACTTTTCCAAAAATGCATCAGCAAATACAGCAGTTAAGAATAATGTTCCTCAACCAGGAAAGTCAAGGCATGTAAAGTTATTTCACCCTCTGCAGTGCATAAAATCTTCACAATATTTAAGAAATCTGTGAATAAAAGAAATGGCTGTAGCCTTCAAACATTCAGACATCATTGCATTAAAAAACTAAAATGCTTGACATGCTTTAATGGTGATTATGGGTTCGAAAGTAAACACTGTTAGTTTCTGCATTCACAAGTGTAAGCTAAGACTGTATTATACACAGTATAAGTCATACAATATGTCAACAACACCGAGTAACACTGCTGACTTCTTTGGGCTTAAGCTCATCTGAAATAAATAGACTGACAGCAATTTAGAATTATCAGTCAGAATCACTCCGCGGGGTTGGGGGGTCTTGGTCTGGGTGGGGGTTATGAGTGTGGATCCTGAGAAAAATCAGTCAGAATTCTGCTGAAGAACAAAAAGACTATCCAGATTGTTACCAGCATAATCTCAAAACTTAGAGTCACTTGAGTATGGGGTACTCAGTGGGGTTGGCGGGTACTGTCCACATCCATGAATCGTGAAAATGACCTGTCAGAATGCTGAACAAATAAAAAGACTATCCAGATTGTTCTCAGCATAAAGTTCACAATTCAGAGCCTCTTGTGGTATTGTGGACAGGGGGAACCCAAGTGGGTGCCCAGTTGGGTGGTTATGCGTTGGTAACCTACACATTCTGAATATCTAGAGAATTATCTGTCAGGATGCTGCAGATGAAGTTGGTGTAGCAATTCAAGAAGACGACCACAAGCATGTTCTACAGTATGTTTGATCACACGTAAATAATGGTGTGTGTGGTTTTAGGCGACCCCTTGATGTTTCACCAAACTTTTCCTTGAAGAGAGGAAAAAATACCTTCGAGCAGAGCCAATAAAAACGATCCTATGATAGGAAAGAATTATACATGCAGAGCCGAATTCTCCACAGAGCTAATTTTGCGAGGCTTTAGAAGGGCTGGTTTGTAAATGATGCTATTGGAGACTATAGAGTAAGCAGCAGAGAGTTAAAAGGCAGCTGGACTCTTAAGTGGCTAATCTAGCATTGAGACGCTAAGTGCTGACGTTGGATATCAATCTTCACATTTATCAAGAGCCAATCACTCTGGCCTACTTTCAGGAAGGTATAAAAAATTAATTACAGCGCTGCGCTACTAGCTTAAGACGACTTCACAATGCCGCTCAGCTATTGAGCAATTCATTAAAATCCAGGAAACCAAATCTTACTTATCTGTTGTGCTCATTAGGATCAGTATGGAAGTGCTGCGCTAATGGGAAATCCTAAACCCCCCCACCCACCCCCACCCTTCAGATACACGACCGTGCGGCGCAGAATGATGACATTGCCTCAGGAGCCCCGGTGCTCTTACAAGTGTGCACATCAGCCTGCGTTCTTAGAAACGGCATATAATCTCGGGTTAAATCTTTTCACTTGAAGGATTAACAGCAATATCAAAGAACAGAATGCAATAGCACTAAACAAGAGGATAGGCAAACCAGATAACAGTTGTGAACTCAGCTAGAAGGAAGAATCAGCTTCCTTGTTCTATTCCCCCCTAGGCTAGTTCAGGGTAAGTCGTGTAAAGGATTACTCTCGTCACATAATGCTCTTTTTTTCTCACCACCCCCCCCAACCCCACGCACACACAGTGTGCCCGTTTAAACAGCACTGATATATTAGATATTCACGGATGGATGAAAATCACAGGCAGGAAAAACATTCTGTGTGCCTCACTTCCTTCTTCAATCTGATAAGCAATATCAAATAAACAATATTTACATGAAATATTTGGGACTCTGCTTGGTACAGTGTGCCACTATAGCCTTGGGCTGCCTGAGATGGTCTACACATATTCTCTGACTGTTAGGTTTAAGGCAAGCAATAATTGGTTTGTATATCACCCCCTCGATGGCACCCCCCAACCCTCGCTTCAAGCGATCAGCAATATGCTGCATTTAGTACTGTACTACACGTCTTTAGTCAGAAGAAACGATAGTTCCAAACTTGTGAGCTAAATGATGCTGCAGAAGGGTTCAGAAGCTCTTTCAGACCCATATACTGTAATTATCGTTCTCACTTACCACACGAGTGATTACGGACTTCAATACGATTCTTTGTTGTTTTTTTTAAATGCTCACGGCATGTCGATTTCAAAGAGTTTAGGGACAATTAATTGGCTTCTTCAAGTCCCAGAATCATTCTGCCCGCACTCGGGCTCTTGGATCTTTAAGGCAAGCCAGGGATTGGGAGCTAGATTGGATCTGATTTGTCAAGCATCCAACAACTGTGCATTAGTCAGTCTTGTATAGCTGCCCAGATCTTATTGTTTGGGACAATGTGAGTGTATTTGTATTAGACTCCCTATTTTAGCCTGTCGCCCAATTAGGCTGTATGATACTGGCATTCTTGTGGGGGCTTAATTGCTGTATTTGAGGTTAGTCATCAAGGCAGCAAAGTTTAATCAGATTATGGGGGAGGGAGCAAAGTTTGAGTATTTTACCAGAAATGCCCTTAGGTGCTGGATTAGATTCAGACTTCAGATTAAACCTAGTCTTTGAACAGGATTAGGTAGAGTTTCTCTGAAATCTTATTGGGATAAACTAACGCTATGCTTCAAACTGAGACATATTTCTCCTATTCCCAGGTACTAAGTGTGTTTTTAAAATTCCTTAGGGCTAAATTTCATAGCCCTACAGAAAACGGCTATTGGTCCCCATAAACTTTGCTTCTGTGAACAGGACATTGATGTGTTGAAATGTCCTCTATTTTCCATAACATTTACAATACATTCAGTGCTGGATAGACTTCAGGTAGCCTCTGGAACTGTGAGAACTCTTGAGAAGTTTATAGAACTGTCAGATTTTGAGAATGTTCTCGAGCAGCCGGAAACTGTCCAGTAGTACAGCAGCGTAAATACAGTTGCTTTGTGTTCCAGCTGAGTAAGTGGATATAGAGATATATTTAATTTGTAGCTGTGTGAGAATCTGATAAAATGTACAAGGCCTACAAAACATACTTTGGTATGCCTGTCTGAGATCAAGACAAACCATGGGTATCTTATTTCAGGTACGAGCACTGCAAAAAGGTCATATGAACAATTGCTGCTTCCTTAGATTGCAGAATTTTATTCCGTAAAGTTTTGAGGATTATTTAAAGTTTAAAAGCTGTTATTCAGGTATCTGTCACAATTTTCTATGTTCTAACAAAATATACATTACATTACAGTAAATATATTTTTATGCAGTATGTTAATATTTTACACATTACTAAACAATATGTGAAATAAATCAGATAAGCAATAATTTGCACATAAGCAATTGGAATAGAACACACAGAACCTGGGAACGGAAACCTTGTTACATAGCGTAAGTGATAAATATTTCTCATAAGGAGGTGTTTCTAAGAATATTCTGAGATTATTTAACACACTGTTATGGGCTTGTCTTTGTCTTAGGTGAGTTTATCTTCTGTTTCTCTGACTGTTGTTAGGTCATTGTATCTGCCAATACTTGATCTGTCAGTACTGAGTTCTGATAGTAAGTACTATATGCCAAACTATATCTAATTTAGGTACATACAAAATTATATCTTTAATTTAATTTTGGTTGAATTGTACTATGTCACAAATACACTCAGAGGTTGGAAATGAAGGGACCAGTCACAGGTTGAACTATGAATAGAAAGCTTCTAACATTCAAAATTCATTAAAAATAATTAATCAGCTTGCTGGTTATGGCACAAGCAAGAAAGGGTCTGCTACATTGTGGTGCTAGCTAGGAAAGCCCCAGGGAAATCTGTAGCCAGAACAAGCAGAAAATAACACCTTTTTTAAGTGGCATTAAGGCAAAAGCAGCCGACTTCATATATATTTTTGTCAGATTTGATCAGTTATTTCAAATATGTTTTTAAAATGTGACCATCAGTTTGGAGTACTTTGCTCTCTCACCATTCAAAGAGAAAGGGGTCTGGTCTTACATGGCTGAAAATAACTGCTTGGAGGTATTGCAAAATGAGTGATGAGTGAGCAAACTTTCCAATAAGGACTTTGATGTAACACACCAAATTACAATTAATGATGGTTTCAGAGTAGGACTGAACGATAAATCATTTTTGTAACATTAAAATAGCAAAGAGTGCAATTTACAAATTGCAATATACACTGCTCAAAAAAATAAAGGGAACACTTTTTAATCAGAGTATAGCATCAACTCAGTTCAACTTCAGGGATATTGATCTGGTCAGTTAAGTAGTAGGGAGGGCCGTTAATCAGTTTCAGCTGCTTTGGTGTTAATGAAATTAACAACAGGTGCAGTAAAGGAGCAACAATGAGACACCCCCCAAAACAGGAATGGTTTAAAAGGATGAGGTCATTGACATTTTGTCGCCCCCTCATCTTTTCCCACTTATTCTTCACTAGTTTTGCAGTTGACTTGGGTCAGTGTCACTACTAGTACCATGGTGTGGAACCTGGACCCTACAGAGGTTGCACAGGTAGTCCAACTACTGAAGGATGGCACATCAATATGTGCCATTGCCACAAGGTTTGCTGTGTCTCCCAGCACAGTCTTAAGAGTACATTGGAGATTCCAGGAGACAGGCAGTGACTCTAAGAGAGCTGGACAAGGCTGTAGAAGCTCCTTAAACCCCTCAGCAGGACCAGTATCTGCTCCTTTGTGCTAGGAGGAACCAGAAGAGCACTGCCAGAGCCCTACTGCTGTGAATGTGTCTGACCAAACAATCAGAAACAGGCCTCATGAGGGTGGCCTGAGGGCCTGACTTCCTGTAGTGGGCCCTGTGCTCACTGGCCAGCACCGTAGAGCTCGATTGGCATTTGCCACAGAACACCAGAATTGGCAGATCCGCCACAGGCGCCTTGTGCTGTTCACAAATGAGAGCAGGTTTGGCACATGTGACAGACGTGACAGGCTCTGGAGACGACGTGGAGAATGTTATGCCGCCTGCAACATCATTCAGCATGACTGGTTTGGTGGTGGGTCAGTGATGGTCATGGCAAGGCATATCCCTGGAAGGACACACAGACCTCTACAGGCTAGACAATGGCACCCTGACTGCTATTAGGTATCCAGATAAAATCCTCGGACCCGTTGTCAGACCCTATGCAGTGGGTCCTGGGTTCCTCCTGGTGCACAACAATGCACGGCCTCATGTGGCAAGAGTATGCAGGCAGTTCTTGGAGAATGAAGGAATTGATACCATTGACTGGCCCACCGGCTCGCCTGACCTAAATCCAATAGAACACCTCTGGGACATTATGTTTCGGTCCATCCGACGCCACCAGTTTGCACTTCAGACTGTCCAGGAGCTCAGTGATGCCCTGGTCCAGATCTGGGAGGAGATCCCCCAGGACACCATTCGTCGTCTCATTAGGAGCATGTGGAGGCCATACAAACTACTGAGTACCATTTTGAGTTGCTGCAATGGAATTTGGGTTAAATGGACGAAATTTGGGTGAAATGCATCATTTTTTCGCTTTGATTTTCAGGGTGTCTTTGAATTCAACCCTCTGTAGGGTGATCATTTTCATTTCCATCAAACGATGTGGCATCCTTTCGTTCCTAACACATTACCCAGACTATATGAGGAAAGATATTCTGCATGATTGTTTTCCCATTGAGATCTGAAGTGTTTTCAAAGTGTTCCCTTTATTTTTTTGAGCAGTGTATGCAATGCAATATTTATTTATCTTATGTCAGTCACCGTTGTCTTAACCAGTTTTACCTTGTGGAATTTAATCTAATGACACACAGCTCATGAACTGAAAGTCTGAGACTGAAAAAAAGGCATCAATATAATCATATCTGAATCAAATTTTAAATTGCAATTTGATATTTTTGTCCCTACAGGTTGCCCTCACATGGGCAGCTCTTGTGAACAGCGTGTTATCTATGTAATGTACCTTTGGTGGATGGCTTAATCTCTTATAGACCTGCATTTTTGGAAACTAATTGTAATTTAAATTACCATTTTAATATCAGTAAAAGAATTGCAATATTTTTCCAAAAATCGTTCAGCCCTTTTTCAGAGCTATGAAGAGTTGCTATGCTCTCTGGCCTGCTTTACTTTAATACTCCATTAAATCTGAAATCCACCCATTGAAATACTGCAGTTACAGATTTTACAGTGAGTAGTTTGTACTAGTGTGAGATAACTCCACACTAGCGACAGGTCTCTTGCTTCAGTTAAGCTCCATCTACTGGCATGGATGGAAGGGTCACTCATGGTAGGCCATGGTATCATTATTGTTCTTTGCTGATTCTGATACTGTATTTAAGTCAGTATCCGAGCACATTCTGATATGCATTAGTATCAGTGCAGTATGACTAAAATTCTGTAATATATGTCAATATGTATGTGTATTTATTGTCATAATATGATTTCAGTTTCCAACATATCCCAGTGTAGCAGTGTAAACACCGGCCTAATACAAGAGGTTTGGCCCTGAATCATCCAAATTAGTAATAGAAGCATTAAATAGCTGCTGCATCCTGATAACATCCGGTAGCAGCTTACAGTTACGGCAAGTTCCTTTACCAGTGCTGATTCACACTATACCGTATGATTCTTAAAAGAGAAAAAATGAAGACCGGGAGATGACACAGCTTTGAACGCGGTGGATGTAGCGCCTCTAATCTCTCCTGTGACGTTGTTTTTAAAACGCCGACCGCGGCCGGGAAAATCAAACCGTCTGCAATTATGTGAAGTGTCATTGCCAGGGCAACATGATTGCTCACCTAAACAGAATGGCTCGGAGACACTCAGAGAGACAGCACTGTGGAACGTGTCTGCCTGCTATCTGAGTACTTTGAGAGAAAAATGGCTTCAGCTTCCTGTTCCTTTTCAGCTGTTTACGAAAATATGTTTGCGTTGGGGCGTTGACCTTGGCAGAGGTCATAATTAGGCTGTTAAATGCTTCTGCTGAAGCCTTCTTCTCCCTTCCAAGTGGCGGCAAAGTTTCAAGCGCTCAGCAGGATAAAGAGTTTCGGTCAATCCCTATGTTTATCCTCATCTGAGACTACAGCAAAGCCAGAGGTTCATATGACTATTGCTAAAATTAAACAGCACTTTGAGGAAGCGAGCTCCCATTTAAAAGCAGTACGTTTTGTGTTGTTTACACCACAATTAAGCACAAAAGAATCACTTTGGATGGTTGAGATGAAAGAGGCAATGCTGTAAAATTGCAGTCAGTGCACATTTATCTACATTTAACTGTGGACAGCCAAACTGGCGCAGTTGCTTAAAATCAGACACTGAGATACTGCATGCGGACACGTTCATTTGTGTGTTCAAAGAGGAGATTTAAAAGTTTCTTTTTCTTCGGTATCTTTGGAATGCAGTGGGGACAAGCTTCACAGAGTTAATATACTGGGCAACACGACTGCTATTAATATTACAAATTTCCATGTCGCAGGTTGATTGCAAGAAAAACAGGAGGAGAAAACGTTTGCATTGTATTGTGCCAAAATTGGGAATTAATGGAAAGCTTTGGAAAAACCACACAAAACTGTTGGCCATGAAATACCACTCGGTCCGGCTTTGAAGTTGCAGAGAGACTGTCTCCTTTCTCTACTCAAGATGCTTAATTATTCATGCTTTTTAATTCATTTTGGGAGGCCTGGCCAACCACCCAGTTTATATGAAGTGACAGAGAGACTCAGTCAGATTGAATTATCCTCCCTGTCTTATTCACTGCCATCGCGGCCCCTCCCCCTCCACACTCTCCTCCCACCGCCCTGCTCTTGCCTTCCCCTGTCTCTCTCTCTCACTCTCTTTCTCTGAACTGTGCACGGTCACATGGCTTTGTTTTAGTTCTCCTAGCCTGAAGCGCATGTAAATGAATTTGGCACTCGATGTTCGAAGCAGGAGATGAAGAAAAATTCCCCAAGTGCAAAATCAAATAGATAAGAGGCAGGATTCCTCACTTTGCGGAGAACGTGCGTCTTGACTGGCTTCTGCCTTTTATGTCCCTTCTTTATAGTTAAAGCAGTCAAGGACGGTTGGGTTTGAGTCTTCAGGTACTGGACAAGCGGTCATAAATGTGCGACACGGGCTGTTTATTAGGTTGGAAGTGGAGCAAGACCCGTGTAGCTTCAGAATAAGCTGCCACAAGCAGCAGCAGCAGCAGCAGCAGCAGCAGCGGTAAACAACATTACAGAGCAAAGCGCAGGCTGGCGAGTACCTTGACGGAAAACAAGAACAGCTGAACTTGAGAGGAAATGTCAGAGGTGGATTGGGTGCTGGGCCCATTTTTCCCAAAAGCATTGTACTCCTAAGATCACATATTAAAGCGATACTTGCTCTACTGTCTTACAACGGGCTTTGTACTACGACCCTTTTGGGAAACATACCCCCGGGGTATAAACTTCAGAGTTGTAGAGTGCATGCCTACAATAGCTTCTGAAACTCAAACCTTTTATTCAGATGCTCATTCTCCCACCTCCGGGTTTCACCTATTATTAGAAAGAGAAAGCAATGCCAACCCCAGCACACTGATCAAAAATTGGCTATTCAGTCTAGCGCTAAGCTATAATTTGGCACAGATCAGTATGACAGTCATTTTGTTGAAAACCAGGTAACGGCTATGCTGCTGAATATTCTACCAGCGTACAGGGAGAATATTATTGTGGTCTCCTGTGTGACAATACAAGAGTTTCACAATCTCCAGAATTTGCCCCCTGAGCATGTACCATAGACTCATGCATTAATGTACATCAAAACGTTACAGCGCTTTTTATGGCCATCTTGCTCAAGCTGAGGTAAAAACATATTTCCCGCTGTAATGAAAAGTTGTGGTCTCTCAGAGATTTCTAGACGGCGTGAAGTCTTTTAAGGCCGCACTGAAGGAAAAGCAGAGGGTGGGGGGGGAGCGAGATGGAAAGCTACTCGGCGCTTGCCTCGGCCTCTAGGGGTGGTCATGATCTCATGTTATTCGTGTTTCCCTCCAGCATAAAAGCATTCTGTGCCATGCCAATGAGATCCAGACAGCAAGTGGAAAAAAAAATCCTCTTTTGACTTATCTATTTAATTATTAATTACAGAGAGGAGCTGGTCTTGACTGAACAGAATAATATTGCCTGAGAAGTGCTTTCAAAATATTTTGCATCTGTCTGCCTTGAGAGATCATGTTTTTCTCCTAATGAAGACTCTTAATAAATGTGAGTCTCTTCTTCACCAGTTTTTTCCTCCCCACCTTGAGGTTTAGTGCTACGTGACACAGAGAGCCTAAGCACCAAAGGGTGCATGGCTACAGCATGTAGGCCAGACAGCAGTACAAAGCCCCGTGTTGTCAGCATCGAGAAAACAATGCTGGTAGGCGCAAAGGCTTGAGGATATTGTGCTACGGTCATCAGTTATATTACACCACGGCAGCCCGGCACATTGGTCAGCGCAGACAGGACAGTTAAAACTTACAAAAGCATGACTTTCAAGTACTGACGGGGCAGCGAGATCACAAGCATTGAAAGTGAACCCTGTGTGGGGACTCATAAATCTCCAATTACAGCCCATATTCAGCTGGGGAAAGCTCAGGACATGCTGCAAACACGGGGCTCTTTTTTCATCGGTGGCCATCTTACTAATTACTCTACATGCCACTTTTAGCACTGTGGTCATGACTGAGTGCCTGTCCTTGGTAAGTTCATAAGCGGAATGGTAAGCTTTTTAGATCCCTCCACATACATTATCAAGCTGTCACAAATAAATAGGAAAAAAGAATGGTGTTCCGACAAGAGTATCTCATTGCGAAAGCCCCCGGAACACTGCTAGCATTGTGTTTGCATTGTGACAAGTGCCACAAAAGGCTCCCCAATGGATTCGGCTCCAAGCTTGATGTGTGCACAAGGTCAAGCAAATGCGGCATGTCTGGATGACCTTAATCACTTTCGGGTTCAGGTCGGCTCCGGTTTCACTCGTGGGCCTTATTTCAGGTCACTGGCTCAAAGTCAAAGGAGGGCGCAGTCATTATCTCCGGCAGCAGGACCCAATCATCCACACAATAAAATGAGCTTTGTTCTCGCAATGCACTCAAGTGTTGCCCGTCTCCTCGGGCTGAACACATGTGCCCCCCCACCCCGTGTTCTGGTACATGCTAATCTATGGCAGTGAATCAATTCGGAAGAATTGCAACATCCCCGGATAGCCGCAATACGGCGTCAAAAAGCCTTATCGACTGCCAGATCAGTCACGCAAGCTGACAAAAAATGGCTCAAAAATAAGCGTTAATTACTTCAATCCTGTTTTATGGTGGGTGATTATCAATGGCCTCGACAGCGTCTTTGAATGTATCGTAACTATTCATTATGCTACGAGCGCACTCCAGGTTTTGTGTACACTAGCCATTAATAACGCACCGTAAAGCTTCAGAGGTGATCCATACAAGCCTTTATTTTCCATTCTATTCAGGTGCACTTGTGCAAACAATTAAATATAAGCAGAGCACCTTTTGTGGACACTTACAATGTACATCTGATTGGTCCTTGGAGTCTTGATTTGGAATTAGCAGGCTCTAAATCAAGTTAGACAAAGCTGACAGTTTGCCAGCTCGCTGGCCCATCCCTTTTAATTAGTGCAGATTGGGTCTACGCTCGCTCATCAGAACAGCGCTTTTGCTGCACTGCAACAGGACTAAGAATGAAGCCACATGCTTCATCTTTCTTTATAAATCCCACAAAGGTGAATGTCACCTATATGTCTGCACAGCTCCATGCCATGATGAGAATGTAAGCAGAAAAGGAGACACCTTGATTTTTTTGATCACACATAAAACTATGTGCGATTGTGGCAAAGTGACGGTAGTTTGGAGCGAAACCTGAGGTGAAAGCAATATCACCTTATAATGAACATCTAAGCAGCCATCCAACACCGCCACTAGTGTTGCAATGGCACATCCTAATCTGCGAGGTTGATCTAAAGAACGCGTGCGCCTCCCCAGGTACGTGTCGCCGGCTCGGCGCATTAATCATTCATGAGCGCAAGTGACTCTTCCCTAACAACTGTTTGACGGCGTTCAAAACAATAGCGAACAATTTAATTGCGCTCCTCGTTCGGCTGCTCCGTTTTTAAGACAGTAACTAATTGTTTGGAGGAAGGAATGAAATTATCTGTGAATGTGCTTGGCATCTGCTCGCTGAGATGTGTCATAGACACCACCCATGGCACTCTGCAAGCACTGTCCCATGCAGACAGATTGCTGAGCAGCCGAAGCCCATTTGCATCTAAACCTCTTAAAAACATGGCAGGATTAAAAAAAAATAGAGAGAGAGAGAGAGAGAGAGAGAGAGAGAGAGAGAGAGAGAGAATGAGGGAACGAGAGAGACAAAAGCAATTCAAAGTACGCTTAAAAGCACGCCTCACAAAAGAGAATAATGCAGTCTTTTATCTGGCAACACAAAGAAATAAAATTAATACAGCACCAGAAACAGCAAAGACCATATGAGATTTTTTTTTCAGGGCTTTTCTTTTTTTTTTTTTCCCCTGATGTCAAAAACATCAGTGAGGACAAGGAAAAGAAGCCCTTTGCTCCTGTCGTATGCTCATATAGTCCTGTTAATATCTGTTATTTGTTTGTTGTTAAAAGTTTCAAAACCTGATCCAAGCTGTCCTTTTCGAGTACTGCATTATCTGCCGCTCTGAAACAGCGTGTGTATGGTGTACTACATGACTCTGTGTCACACATATCTCTCTATTTGACAGCTGTTTTGTTTCAAATCAAGTATTATTTATTTCTTTGCCTTATGGCATGAGAACTGAACAGTCAGGATTTCGGAGCGACGCCCAGGTCACATGGTGTAGTTTTGCAGTGATCTTTTTTGTTCTATTGATTTGGAAAATACATCTGCTTTTTCACAGCCATCAAGTGTGACAAGAGACACTACGGGGGGAGAAAGGAGTGTGTGGTAGGGCATTAAACAATAGCTTTCAAAATGCTTACTAGGCAAGAGGAAGGCACTGGGGGTCTAACAGGGCAGCTCTCTGGAGTCGACAATCTGTAGAACAGTATGCCTCCTCCTGCTCACTCTTGCCTGAAGCTCATCCCTGCTTCTCTAACAACCAAGTGCCTGAAGCCAGAGCTAATATAATGAATGTGTAGGCTTAATGGTACTGAAAGCGTCCGGCAATGAAATCTTTGCTACTCTGTTTTGCAATACAATACCACTCTGACATTCTGTTGACAGATACATTTGATCAGACATGAGACTGATATGGGCAATATTTATTGAGCTACACATGCAGAAATAGTGTCTCTCAATATGGCGTCGCTATATTTGAGATTCCCAAACATGTCCTATGATAATCCATCTCATGCAGCTTGAAGATTTTCAAACAGTTCCTGGAGATTACAGTAAGAGTGGAGGTGGCGTGACACCAGACCTTTTGGACGTGATACGTGACAACAAATCATTCATATTAATGCTTACGCCAAGGCCGAAGCGGCATCCGTTAAGGGCAGTTGTCATAAAGTTCTGCGTGCATGTAGTTCTGCACTAACAAGATACAAGAAATATTGGACATCTGTGCTCGCTGAATGTCTGGAATCGTAGCTGTTGGGTCAGTCAGGTACAGTGATAAGAGTTGTCCTTGCTTACATCACATGCACAGCCAAGCGTGAAACTTGAACCAATTGCGTATTTCATAATGTCAAACCTTCCCACCAAGTTTTATTCCTGTCAGATGATTCCTTCTGGGTGCAGCTATTTGTGCAACTATTCTTCTGATGATGAGTGTATATATATCTTACAGCGGTCAATGATTTACTGGTTGCATCAGACTGCAGAAAAGTAACTCTACTGGTACTGTTAGATTTGGATGCAGCTTTCAGTGCATACGATATTTTAATATTTTAATGGTCTGGTTCAAAAACTCTGGGCTAAAACAGACACCTCAGGGTGTAATTGGAGAATTTCTGAACATCAAAGTGTACAATACAGTACCCAACAAGACTCAGACAATACTGCTGTTTTATGCGTCAACTAAAAGTGCTATATAGTTACATGACTTGCATTAGCTGACACTTTATGACGAACCAACAAGAAGAAATTTTCCAAAATTAACTGGAATAAAATTTGATTATATGTACATACTCCAAACATTATGCTTCTTCTTAATATACCATTTAGCAGATTCAAGGTTCTATTACTACAGTTTATACATGCAGAGTTGCAATAGATATCATATTGTATATCTACTGTAGCAGACAGGTTCAAACAGAATAACAGCTGAAATACAACATATCACAATTATATATAAAGTCCACCTCCAACAACATGGATCATGAAATAATTATGACAAAAAAACTTTGATAAAGACGTTGTATAATGTATAATGGAACAACATGTTTGACGTAAACGGCATGTAAACCCTTATATTTAGTAAATAGTACACCTTAGATAAGTCTTTCCGAAGTTGCTGATGCGTCCTGTGCAGCTTTAAGACGTTTTGTTCTGTTCCTCTACAGTAAACTGTTTCAGTTGCTGTGTATTTTTGGGATGTCTTGCTTGAATGGCCTACTTCAGACCATGCCACTGCATTTTAATGAGATTGAGGTCAGGACTCTGACTTGGCCACTCTGAAATATGAGCCACTCTGTTGTTGATTTATTCCAGGATCCTGAATCATTGTCGTGCTGCATGACTCAACCTCTTTTGCCATGGAGTCGTCTGTTACCATGTGGAAGTTACTTGTCTCGTAAGGATTTTAAGTATGACTTGAGGGAGTCACCGTCGTCATACTCCCTCCACCATGTTTCATGGTTAATATGATGTATTGGTGACATACACTGCATATACTACTGTAGCCTCTGTTATATATATATATATATATATATATATATATATATATATATATATATATATATATATATATATATATATATACATATATATATATATATATATACACTTCGTGAAATTTGCATGATGAACGCACTAACAGAAATGGCCCAGAAGTGCTCGGAAAGACGTCTGGTTCCATTAATTAACATTAAAACTGAATGAGGTTTTTGGCCTCTCCTATAAAGTTGTCATTTTGGAGATACATGTTTTTCTTCGGACAGCGACGATATATATATAATTAGTGGTTTTCTCATGGTAGACTCTTGAACAGAGACATTTTTAAGTGCAAGAGATGCCTGCAGACTCTCTGCCATCAACCAAGGCTTCTTTTACTTGTTTGAGAATTCTACAGTGTGTCCTTGCACTGACCTATTGTATGCCCTCCGTTCCTGTGTAAAGTTTCAATGGTGCTGAATATCTTCTATTTTCAGCTCCTCTTCAGAGGTGTGCTGACATTTATTTTGATTTTGTTTGCTTGAACAGAATGTGATGCGCAAAGAACCCAAATTGCTGAGATTCATTCGTTTATTTGTTGCTGGATTTATTTACTTTCCTTTGCAGGATAAATCAATCGGGGGCTCGAACACCAGATTCTTTGTAAAGATTCTTTGTAAAGCTGCTTCTGACGTATAAGGCTCTAAACGGCCTCGCTCCTACCTACCTTACTGAACTTATCTCGTACTACAAGCCTTCACGTGACCTTAGGTCTCAAAGTGCGGGCTCTCTGTTAGTGCCTAGAATTAACAAAGTTACATCGGGGAGCAGAGCCTTTTCATACAAGGCCCCCCAGCTTTGGAATAATTTACCTGTCAGTGTTCGGGACTCAGACACAGCCTAAATCTTTAAGTACAGGCTTTAAAACCTCTTGTTTAGTCAGGCTTTTGGTAATTAGTCTTTTCTTTCTGATAGATAAATAAGAGGTGCAGGTCTAGGGGGTCCACTGAACAGAGAGTGTTTGGTAAACTGGGAAATGTTTGGTGCTGTCGTCCCGCTGCTCCTCGTGTTCACTCTTTGTTGACGGTGGAAGCACGAGGGGCGCTGACTTTCTCAGGGAGCCCTCATGTCCTGTGTGAACCTTCTGGCTCTACCCTTTTAGTTATGCTGTAATAGCCAGGCCTGCCGGAGTCACTTGCTGCACTCTGTTAACATCGTATAGTGTTGTTCAGGTTCTTCTGTCAGAGCTAACTGTCCTGTCTGTTTCTCTTTGTCTGAGCTGAACTGCTGCCCGTCCTGTGTGGCCTGATGCTGTTGCTTCATCTGCCCCGACTGGGAGCCACTGGGAGCCTTACTACCACGGAGCTCCTGGCTGTCCTGCCCTGTTGAGGCATGGCCTGCGCCTGCTGACCCATCTTATGAACCACCAACATCATTACAGACTAATCAGACATTACACTCTGCTTTCTAGTGCTGTATGGTATCTGGTGTTGACCCGAGGAGGATGGGTTCCCCCTTTGAGTCTTGGTTCCTCTTGAGGTTTCTTCCTTCCTAACTAAGAGAGATTTTCCTTGCCACTGTTGCCTTCGGCTTGCTCATCGGGGGCTCGAACACCAGATTCTTTGTAAAGATTCTTTGTAAAGCTGCTTTGTGACAACATCTGTTGTAAAAAGCGCTATAAAAATAAATGTTGATTGATTGATTGATTGATCAAAACCCACTGAACTTTAACCAGATGCCTCCAATTACTGTCTTGTCAAGGGTTTTATTCGAGACTTTCCATCAGCCACTGCTTTTACTTGGGTAACTAACTGATTATCATTTCACATACTATCAAAAATTGTTTTCAATTATGTTTTTACCATGTCAATGTTTTTCATGTCCAGCATTGGCTTATCTTCGCTTTGGATAATGGACAGCAAAGTCATACGTAAGGCTTTAAAAGCCTTGCTAAAAAACAGCTTTTTTTTCAAACTTGCATTTGAACGGTCAGTCCACTCTCTTTCTTTTACATTGACTGTGAAAGAGATTAGCTTGTTGAAGGCAGAGCACTTGAGCAGCAATCAGTCTAGTCTCTAATCACCCATTTTTCTCCTATTAAAGCCAGCCCTAATTCAATTAAACTCCATTTTGCATGACTTCAGCAAGGCACACAAAGTTGATCTTTTCAGTTAGCATGACTTCAGTAAGGCACAGAATGTCCTTTTCTTTGTTTGGACGAAGTTTATTTACGTAGCCTACAGCCAACTTCAGCTTTCTAGCTGTGCATGATAATGGCCTGCTGGCTACAGGACAAACAGAAATCACTCACTCTGGAGCTTCTTTTGCTGCTCTTAGCTCTAATTAGTCGATGTATTGGACTAATTAGGCAAAAATGCTTTTGTTGCAGACGTCCAGCTCCTGATGGATGAGACTGCTGAAGGCACAGGGTTAGGATTCAGGGGTTAAGGAGCAGGGATCTAAAGGCTTAAGGGTTTATGACATTGTGTGTGTGCGTTTATTCCCTAAAAGTAAAGCTGCGCAGGTAAGACATACCCTCTTAGCATGAAATCATTTCGTTTTACTGTTTCAATGACGGCAGAGGTGATACACACCAAATAACTTTAAAAAAGTGATACAGAGAAACAAGGCTTTTAAACAGTGCTGTATTAATTTGCACCCCCCCAAAAATAAAAGTGCTAACAAGGTTTCTGGACTGATTTGGGTTCCCTAAAGAACATTTCAGTGGCTGGTTCCTTAAAAAACTGCATTTGAAAAAGAAATATATGAGAATGAAGAACCTCCACATGGTATAAAGGTTATATACAGATTCAAGGTTTTTACTTAGGACCTTAACTTCAAGTCGAAAGCCAATCAGGAACCTTTGCTTTTAAGAGCGTGAGGCCAGTATGCTCTACACAGTTCTCTTTTCGGAAGCAGCTGAGACTGGTTTTGGTCTGTACCGTGTGATCCGGCTTTAGTCCGCAGAGGGACAGCTCTACTGTGGGGCCGGAGAAGGCGACAGCTCTGCAGAGCAAATCGCTTGTCCGTTGAATGGTCAAACATTGTTCTGAACAGAGTTCAAAAGCTTGTCCTAATTGGGTCTCACTCTAGAGACGTCTACTCTGTGTCAAGCGTGTGGTGTCCACTCTGCAGCCGAGCGGAGCAGAGGGTGTCTGAGGCTCAGTGATTAGCACCCTGCCCAGTTAATTTTAGCAGGGTTTGGAACGGGACTAATCAGGAATTAATAGTCGGCATCCAACATAAACCGCCTTCTTTACGTATTCGCAGGGGGATACGTTCAGGATGAAAAAAAGGCAATTGTCTGGTGCCTCCGATTATCCCCAGGAAAGCCTATAATCTGGCTGAAAGTACTTAAGGAGTCAAGCAGCAAAATAAACAACATTGATTATCATCCACTGTTCTTTTTCCCTCCCCCCACTGGACGGATGAGGAAGTTTTGGTGGCTCCAGCCCCCCTTGCTACCATCTGCTTCATCAAATGTTAAGGCTGGATAAATACCTCTGAGTCCTCTGTTCAAACCAGATTACCGGCTATTCTAAGATGAGGCCAGCCTCTTATCATCTCCCAATCTCTTTTGTGAACGTAAATCAAGAATGCTGTACTGGATTACCCGGATTACGGTGGCCAAAGACAATGCTCTGGGCCGTGTCTGTATGTCAGCACCTCACAACCTGCTCAGCCATTTACTCAAGCTCTTGTGCAAATGTTCTCAAACACCCAGCTGGCCACGGCATTCCGACATTGAAAGGCGCGGAGATACACCAAGCTTTTTTCGGAAGACAGGAGAGATGGAACTATTGAACTGGTTTATTAATGCATCAAGTCAAGAGATTTGGAATAGTACAGACTACAACTCTGCTATTTATTCCCACATGAGTCATTAGTGCTACCATGCAGGAAGGAAAGATCAAGATGACCTACAATAGTGAAACAGACTATGTGAATGTCTGATACGGCAATGCAGAGCACTGATGCAATAATGATTCATATGTGTAAGCTTTACCTCAAATGGAAAAACAGTAATGACTAACTAATGTCTTGAATTTATAAATACATTTAGATGTTACAACATGCAGAATGGTGCAAAAGTCAGAGACCACCCTTAATTTATTAGAGACCCACCCAATTACAAATCATTTGTTCTAAAAACGTTCTGACTATATACTATGCTCCATTCACATTTTTAATGGGAAGTTTTCCTTCCTGGTTCCCAGAATGTTCTTTAATAAGGTAGGAGAACAATCTCTAAACACAATCTTTCATTTCAGGTCTCAGCAACATCCATAAAGCATTTTCTGAATGTTGCTCTGAGAATGTTCTTCTTTGGTTTTCATCTAACATAATCTGTGGCCCTGACAACATCCTCAAAACATGCTCTGGACACTGCAGTTAAAACGCTATGCCTTAGTTAACATGTAACCTTATAGGAACATTATGAGATTAAAACATCTTTAAAAATGTTCTTTGGACATTAGATTAAAACAATTCATTGTACTTTGTGCAATTAGACTTTGTGGGTAACTTTTCAAAATGTGGGGGGACATTCCCTACTAGCTGGGCAGTAAAAACGGCCATTAGGTAAAATATAATGGCTATGTGTGTGTGTGGTGGGGTGGGGGGAAAAAAGACATTTGCCAAAAGATTACACAGAGGCCTCAACAGATAAACGCAATATCACTGTTTTAGTCTCAGTGTGGACACATTTTGATTGTATTATAACTTGTATAGCTTTTGGATGACTTTCAGCTTTTCAAGAAAATCTGCAGGGATAGTTTCAGTTTTAGAAACTGATTGCATTTTCAGTTTCTGGTGATCCCAGTAATCCCAAATGCGTTAAGATGTGTTAAGGTCTACACTTCAGCAGAAGTAGATTTGAAAACATCAGCAGTTTCTTTAATTTGCAACTGCTTTTGTCCTTTTTGTCTACTTGCTTTTCTTACCTATGGCTTCTTTATAGCTACACACCTTTCAGACCCACAACGATAAGTTGTCAAAAATGGAGCTGGATTTTCTCTTCTCCCTAAAAAATAACAGCTTTAATTACTGTTTATCTGATTGAGACAGTTTGATGATCTACCAGGTCTTTCTCCCACATGGTTGTAAGGACTTTTCTGTACCATTTAATCATCCTTTGAACGTGAACCTACTCTGAACTTGAAGTATCAGACAATCTGTTTTTTGCTCTTGTTTTGCATACCTTAGCCTGTAAGTAGATAATCTTATATCTAATCTTCTCGTAAATCTCCTGTCAAATGAACAACAACGTGTACTGCCAGGTTGGCCTGGAAGTGAAATAAATGAAGAGTGGTCTCTGACATTTGAACAGTCATGTAATTATTGGGAACATATATTTTGCCTGAATGGAAATTCAGTGCATTGTGTGTGCACTGCACTGAAGACTATGAAAGCATCCTGTTTACTAAAAAACACCACAGTCAACATCTGTCAATGCTGGACTGTCTTTGCAATACTGAATATTTCCATGGCCCAGACCTGATGCTCTGAAGTTACCTCACAAGGGAAAAAACAAGCTCTCTGAATTGAATTTCGATCCCTTGCTGCAGTGGAATGTATTTCTTCAAAAGCTTCCTAGCAGAGCTTAGCGTAAAATAACATTCCCTCTGAATTGCATGTTAAGAGTGTGTCATCCTAAAGAGGTCTGGCTTTTTTTCAGTGAACCGAAAACATTGACAACCCCCTGATCCCCGATGTACATGAGTGACAATCATGATCAAAAACAATCCTTAATCTCCGGAGTTCAACAAACACCTACAACAGCTATAGCTAAGCTTTTGTGTTCTTTAAGGTCAGCCTAGAGCTGCTCAATAGGGGAGAGCTGAGGAGTGTTTTTGTCTCTGGAAAGGAAGATAACAACTTAGAAATGCTATTCTTCATGTTATCATACTTGTTGTCAGTGTTTTCTAATAACACTCTGGAAAAACACATCTGTCAAGCCACTGCATAATGAGTAACATATCCATATTTCTAAAGAACTGTTGATTTATATTCTTTGTCGGAAGCATTTGTATAATCTATCATGCAGCAACTGTATGGAAATCTATGCAGCCCCAAAATAGTTATCACTGTGTGGCCTAAATGAATATTTATACTTTCGTACTTTTTAACCATTTGGCACAATTTCAACCAGGCAGTATCAGCTGTGCAGACACCCAATGTCTTTGAGAGGGTCCTCGCTGGCTACAGCACTGATTTGATTGTTGTACACACAAAGGTACACTGCAGCGGCAAAGGGATGATTGAATTATTCAGTTTGGCAGAGATTTGGCAGAAGCAGTGTGCAGCACTGCCTTGAGTGCAAGAAACAGTGAGCATCTTCCTGCTTCCTGCACCGCTGCACGCACAACATGCATAAATAGCACTACTCCGAGCATCAGCAAAGCTTTCAGGCCTCGGACACATTACTCTCAGTCCACACTAACTGCTTCGCTAATTCCCCAGTGCGGCCGATCGTTTATAACCATGCTCGGCTCGGCCCTGTCCACGGTTTCCCTGGCCCCCTTTCCGTCCGTTGGCGTGATGTAACACAGAGGACACAGGATATGATCGATATGAATTATGAATATGATCTCAAGACATATGTTTTGTTGCACTTTCTCAGCAATCTGATAGCAGCCTGCCCTCCTCAAGATACATTTTGTCATTCTGAAGTCCAACCGATTTATTAATTCATGACTTCTCTGAATTTATACTGCAATACCGCCCCCAAGTCAGCAGCACCTGCTGAAAAGAAGCCATGCTTCTAAAGGCCTGGAGTGGATCTCTTGCTGGGTTTTACCGTCATTTCACTAAAGCCTTAGAGTGAAAACATTTAATGACATTTTCTTTCTGCTTGTATTAGCGCGTGTGCTCCTAAGCAAGGGAGAATCAAAAAGCTGTTCCCTTTTCCCCTCTTCTTTACAGTAAAAATTACTATAGCCAGGTATTTATTACGTCTGCTCCCAAATGAGAATTCTGGGCTAATACTGATATATACACTATATTGCCAAAAGTATTCACTCATACAGCCAAATTATGGAATTCAGGCGTTACTATCACTTCCATGGCCACATGTGTATAAAACATGCACCAAGGCATGCAGACTGCTTCTACAGACATTGATGAAGGAATGGGTCAATCTCAGGAGCTCAGTCACCCCAGCACGGAGGTACGTGATAGGATGCCACCTCAAGGAACTCAAGAGATTAACAAGAGAATATATATATATATTGCTCTGTGGCAATGGTTTGGGGAGGACCCTATTCTGTTCCAGCATTACTGTGTCCCTATGCAGAAAAAGGAGTCCATACTCTCAACTCTAAAGCTCATGCATAGTTTAATGAACATGGTGAGAAGGAACTCCAGTGGCCACCAGAGAGCCTTAGCCTTAACCATAACCCCATTGAACACCTTTGTGATGAATTGGAATGTCAATTCTGAGCCAGTCTTTTACATGCAACATCAATGCCTGACCTCACAAATGCTTTCCTTGACTAAATAATCACAAAACCTCACAGACACACTAAAAAATCAGTTAAAAAACAGCCTTCAAAAAAAACACAAAGGCTGTTTAGCTGTTTAACTCTAAGACAATGCCTGCGGTTTATAATGTGAGCTCAAACAAGCTCATATAGGTGCAATATACATCAATATACATATTGCACCATAAAGGTGTCCATATACATTTGACCATAAGTTATACATCATCATATATCAGTTGGAAATATAAGTCAAACCTAAACATCTGTGTGATGGTACTATCTTTTCATAGGAAAGATCTACCAGTACCGATCCTCTTTTCGCTCGGTACTTACACTGTACATTCTTAGCGACATTGTTTACACTCACACTTATGCTGCTTCTTTATGTGGGGATATAGTGTGAGGTTACGGTTATCTTAGGAGAGATTCAACGGACTGCCACTGCAATCATTTGAGTGCGCACATTAACATTTTCAAGGTTGCACAGAGAGGCTAAGCGGTCATTCCTTAAAACCCCCTCCATTATCTCAGCCATTACATTATAGGCATCATTAATCAGTCTCCTTATCAGCATTTGCTGATGATGAGTGAACGAGAGATTTAGCAAATCTGTGTTGCACATATTACATGCACGCCGTCTGAAGCCACATAAATTAGTGCCATCTGTGCTTTTGTGTTCACCTAAAAAGTCAGAAGCCACTGCAATTCTGCGGTTGGTTGTAAATTCAGATGATAAACTATAGAGGCACCAGCCGTTTCATCTGGTGTCTTTGTGAACTGTTTTAAGAATTCAGGTTATATTAAGCTCGTGCGGGTGAGAAAGGGAGAGAATAATGGACTCATACAATTACATTTACAATATACAGTATAACCAGCTTCCTGGCATGTTAGATTAAATCGTATACATGAACCTCATAAATAATGCATTGGCATGTCAGCAATGTAACATTATAACAGCTTTATAGTACTGACATGCAACTGTTGGACAACCTCTGAAAGTCACCTTAAAACAGATAAAATCAGTGACAATGTACACCACTCATTTACAGAGCCTATTAAAAGGACCCTGATACAATATTCCAGCGTATATATAAATAATAACGCCAGAAACAAATTATGTATCTGTAAGAAACCCCCCCTGCTGTCACCCCATAAAAGGTTGTTTGCCAAAAATCCAGATGGAATCCAATCTGGAAGAACAAGCCAGCCGATTTTTTCTACTGAAAGATCTAATAGATGATTTTAGGAACAGAATCTAGTGTGCAGCCTATAGGGACCAAGATATTTTAATTAAACACATTTTATATTTAACCGGTTATACAATCTGGTGCAGAGGGAGATTAACAGCGAGGTATGATTTCAATGTAGGAAGTATTCAGTATTCAGTGGAGGAAGTATTCAGTATTCAGTGGAGGAAGTATTCCGTACTAGAGTCTCACTAAGTGAGTTCATATGGTAAAGTGTTATTTGCATGGCAACAACTTTAGCTCACTAATGTGTGGAGAGTCGTGAGCCGGTTGATAGCATTTAGAAAGGGAGTTTCAGGTTTACATTAAGCTATTAATAGTAGGCTGACATTTGAACACCCTCTCGCAAAAAAGATGAGCGTACTCAACGCCGCCATGTGCACCATTTTCTCTAATCACCAAGGACACACTTCCCTCAAGGGAAATGATTAGCTCTCCAGTGTCGCAATATAAAGTAACTTTGATAAGCAATTAAATTGTTTCCCATTGCCTCTCATCCCACCCCTTCACATGAACTCTTGGAAAAGCAGCTTGGAAAACCACCAAGAAGACAATGTTCTTGTTTTGAGGGACATCCTTGAATACAAACACAAACCCAATTCCAATAAAAGCTGGAATGGTATGGGAAATGCTAATAGAAGAAAGAAAGCGCTGATTGTGTATTTAATTAATAGTGGTACCAAAACTAATAATTAACAACTAATAATTAATTCTTTGTCTTATCAAATCACAGATTTCTGCATATACATATTCTGAAATCGGTGCCCGCAATCTGTTCCAAAAATGTTGGGACTGAAGCAATTTAGTTAAAATGTTAAATGCTTAGATAAGATTTTAAAAAAGTGGTAAAAAAGGTGATGTTATCATGCTTGGGTGTTAAACTAATGTTTGGCTCTTTAACCAACAGTGCATCAGCTAATAATCCAACTGCTTAGGAACAACGCACCTCAATGAGGATTTGCAAGGATTTCATGTATTACACTCTACATGGTACAAAAGTATTCGCTCGTCTGCCGACGTATTCACACGCACATGAACTTGAGCGACATCCCATTCTTAATCCATAGGAGTTAATGTGACGTCAGCCCACGCAGCTACAACAGCTTCAGCTTTTCTGGTAAGCCTTTCCTCAAAGTTTAGGGATGTGTTTATAAGAGTTTTCAACCATTCTTTCACAAGCGTAGTTGTGAGGTCAGACACTGATGTTGGACGAGAAGGTCTGGCACGCAGTCTGCGCTCTAATTCATCCCAAAGGTGTTCTATCAGGTTGAGGTCAGGACTTGTCCAGGTGCAGGCCAGTCAGATTCTTCCATACCAAAATCACTCATCCATTTCTTTTTTAGACCTTGCTTTTAGCACCGATGCACAGTCATGTTGGAACAGGTAGAGGCCATCCCCAAACTGTTCACAGAAAGTTAGGAGCATGAAATTGTCCAAAATCTCTTGGTATGCTGAAACATCAACAGTTCCTAGAGAGTGGCATCCTATCACGGTACCACGCTGGAAATCACTGAGCTCCCAAGAGTGACCCACCACCAAAAGATTTAGGAAATCAACAAGAACTTCTATGAAGGCAAGGCTGAAAACCACAACTGAATGTCCATGACCTTTAATCCCTCAGACATCACTGCATTAAAACTCTGCATGCTTCTGTGATGGATATTATCACATTGGTTTGGGAATACTTCACCAAATCCTGGTCAATAAATGCTGTTCATCATTTCATCCATAAAGACTGTACTATGCACAGTGAAAGCCATATGCCTCTGGACTCAGACTCATTTCTAACAGTGGAAGAAACATGGACGTTGTGTTCTCTGAACCTAAGTAGTGCTGGTCCATCCAGATTGTTATCAGTTTATCAGCCAGTATCAGTTATGGCATGGAGGTATGTAAGTGGATAACTTGCATACCTATAAAAGATACCTTTATTACATCATGAAATACAAAATAAAACTAATGCCCCATGCAGTCGCATAGCTATAACTGAAGAATGGCAAAAAATCTGCTTTCAAAACTGGATCAGTTGCTGTCTCAACATGATTACAAAGTGCTGATAAAAGGCCAAAAAATTGACTTAACATAGTTGCAAACATTTTCTGGTAACAATATTATATTAGTAATGAGCATGTTTCTAAAACAAAACTACAAAAACAACAACAAAAAAAAACTTTTATAAGATCAAACAGGAAGTGTCAGTTTTATCTTTGGCATTTGACATAACATTCCAACCTTTTTGGCACTGGCTTGGCTAATTGTATGTTGCACAGTAAAGAGTCCAAAAACCTCTCAGCATACAGTGGTATTAGTTTTGCTGGTACCAGTTATTCACTGTAATTGTTATCTGCACTGCTTATCACTTTATAATATCACAATTCTGACCTCTCATTATCATGCAACCCTACAGAACGGTTGTCTTCATATTATCGCAGATGTGTATGGAATTCCACCTTTGCTGCCTCAAACAACACTTTCAAGTACTACAAAACACGCAGGTCTGAACTGTTGTTGTGTATGTTGTATTTTATGTCAGAACAGAAAAAACGCTTGCATTTAAGTGCATTTAATTACAGACCTATGAAAGGTATCTCCAGCCTAGGTAGGAGCTTCCAAGCTCTCCTCTTAAAAGGTAGAAACAAAAGCAATCTTGGAAACAAAGCAATGCCACAAATGAGCCACTTTTGGCTGCCAAAAGATATTTTTTGTGAATACAAATATGAGCATGAAGAAGCTTTTAAAACTTTAATTAAATTAAAGTCGAAGCCAAGAACCATTTATAAATCTTCATTTCTAGGAGTGTTGATGCTACATTGAAAACTGGCACTGCAATGGGTTGTTGACAAAAGCATGCTTACTTGATTTTTGTAGCATTAATATGTTTATTATATGGTTGTGCTCATATAACTAGCCCAGTGGCCACTTTTTTGAGATTTCAGAAGCTGGGGTTTGTGCTAATCTCTGTATCTGGAGGTCGGTGACCTAGGTCTAGGTATATAGAGATAACTCCTTATTTTTAGGATATTATATACAGACTGTGAGATCAGTAAAAGATATCACCCTGGGTACGGTTTGGTGTTGGAATGCGGAGCTGAAAGACAAAAGGACTCGTGGAAATATGCAGTACAATGCAAAAGACTTTAATAAAGTTCAGAAGCTCAAACATACATTAACAAAACATTTATATACAGTTCACACATTGGCAAATTAGAATACAAAGATAATGTAAGGTGCATATTGTACTTCACGTTTGACGTAAGTGATGGTGTCCATCTCCTTCACACAAATCATAGCGCTTGTTTGTTGTTTTTGTTTTGTTTTTTTTTACTTTTTTCACCCTCATAAATCAGGTAAATCTATTGTTACACAGTGCTACAGTTCTATGTATGAGGCATACTGTGTTTCCTACAACTTAGCAACATATTTAATATCTTTAAGCCCTCTGACACCTTTCCTGTGTTTAGAGGTCAAAACATTGTGCCCAGAAGCTTCTCTATCAATACCAAGGCAGCCCACTGGCTTCAGGAAAGAAATGACTACTGCATAAAGGTGCTATCCTTCCAATCAGTTCACTGGTGTCATATGGAAAAGTTGTATTAATCTATTACAGAGATGTCAGACATTAAGTGGTACAAAAGAGAATTTCTAACCAAGTGATCCTGTTAAGAGAATTCTCTCGCCTTTCCTTTATTGCTTTTTTCATGTAAAGCCTGAATAGTCCAGTCTATCTTGTACAGTAGTTTTCTTTCTCGATTCTTAAGTGGAATAAATAGCATGTCAGTTTTAGAATGTGTACACACCTATGTACTTAACCTAAAGCCTACCAAGACTTATTACGGACTGCCTGAGGTTTTCTATATGAAATCAAATAAATACATCTCACAGGTTATACTGACTCGGAACTTCAAAAGCCGACTATGACAGACAACATATAAAGGTCAGACTGTGTTCTCCGCTACTGTCATAAAAGGAGCTTTTGATTAGGAACCATGAGTTCTGCTCCCTGTGATTGTGGATTAGTTCAGAGAATCAGAGCTTTTTTTGTGTTTTTTTTCTCTGTTTTTCTTTTTTTTTAATTCCTCCGAGTTCCGAATGACATATTGAGGCATTCAGTGACACAGAACACTGTGATGCAGTGATACCTCCTAGGGAGGGTCATGCATTGAAATGTTAGCCACACTATTTACTTGCATTAACAGTGTCACTAAGTGAAGAGAACGGAGGCAATCGCCGAGAAGGAGGTACAGTGTGACACGGCCAGAACAGTCACCAAGGCCATGTGCAACATGGACTGCAGCATCATAAATTTTCAGTCAAGTTCATGAGGAACTCCCAGAATGGGTGAGTTCAGTGGTAAAAGCAAAAAAAAAAAAAAAAAAAATAGAAAAGAAAAGTAAAAAAAAAAACACCAGGCACGTTAATGTTGTGTTGAACTGTCCAATTGGTAAAATCAAGGCAAACAAATAAATAAATAGACACACAGACAGCAAGGACTGTGCTGAATATACATAAACACATATCGATATAAACATCCTGTACACAGTTCTCCACTGCTTTGAGCAGAGTGAGGAGAACTATTCCAAAGAGTTGTCTCGAGCCTTACTTTGGGGAGACTAATAAGTGAGGACAAAAGGATTTAACAAAGCATTTCAAATCGCCTACAAAAAAATCACTAGCAGTTTTTGGATGAGCTTCAAGCAGGCAACAAGATGTGTTGTTTCGGTTAAAATAGTCTGGCGCTCCTCGCTAGGTCTTGTTTGAGGCTGCAGAAACCTGTACAGTATGCGTTTTTTCCCCCTCTTCAGTCAGTGCCTTCCTCTCCCTCCCTCTCTCTCTTTAGGATATGGCAGCTAGAGATTGATTTTTATCCTGTGGGAGCGAGCTGTACCTGTGCCACAGAGTGTGCCATAGAGTGGTGGTTTCAGTGCCGTCTCCTGTAATATAGAGAGACAGACAGATATAGGGAGAATTGTAGTTACAATATCATCTGGGTAGCTGAGCTGCAGCATGTACTGTGTAAGACGATATGGCAGCATTAGAAAATACCTCTCTCTGGACATATACATTCTCATGCATACATGAAGAGAGAGACAAAGAGAGAGAGAGAGGAAGAGAGAGAGAGCATTCTTCAAGGTCCAGGTCTGTCAATAAGGTCATTTGTTTCTCTTTTTTCGTTTCTTCTTTTTTTTTACCTTGAAGAATGCTGCATGGTGTTGTATCAGCTGGTCAAGGTGACTAATCAGTGCATGCATTTACACCCAGTTACTCCAAATCCACCACACTACTGCGTCACTCCTTCTCTGATGACAGCAGGAAGCCCGTCGGTTCTAATTTTATGTTTTTGTTGTTGTGCTTTTTGCCTCCCACAGGATAGTAACTGTAACTGTCAAGATATCTGCGAGCCAGCTATTTAATGAGGCTTTCAACACTGAATATGGCTACAGTTTTTCAAACTTCACTGTATATGACACTAGGGAGATAACACTCGCTTCATTAATTTATACTTGACCATGTTAACTCTAATGATGTAATACTCCGTTTTGTTTCCTGTTGTGCCCGTCCACGGATGGAAGTAACCCTTCAAGTGTAACGTATTGCAATTCAAAAAAATGACACACATTGTGGTTAAAGGGCATCATGTTTTTCCACTGCTTATGTCAAACAAATCAAATCTTCCCTCCAGGCAAGATCTCCCTAATAGAGAAAAGGTCCAGATTCTTTCTACACGACACAGGTCATTTTGTAAGGTCTTGCTTGCCGCAAATAATCCGGGGAAACTTTTTTTTTCCGCGTTTTGTCTTTCAGCGCCAGCAGTTGGCTGAGCAGCACAGTTCCCACCCTCCGCCAAAAGCAGAACTGGCTCAGCGTGCTGCACCCAATACAATGCGCTGCTTTCGAATTCAACCCACACGATAGGCACCGTGTTTGAGCTGTGTCTCCCTCAGAAAGACGAGGTTTCGCATGACACAGTCTGCACATCATGCGTCTGGGACTTTAATAGACCCTGGCATGTGAAAGCAATAAAAAAGAGAATCCCAAAGAGCCAGAATTTGTAAGACTGGGAGCAAAAGAGCCCTACTGCTGCACTGCCAGCAACAGCCATTGCATAAGAGAAATTGTAGTGAAATTCAGACAGTAATACCTTGCAAAATGCGGTAGAGTGGATGCCTGACTGGCACCAGACTGCTAAGCCATTCGGAGTGGAGGCCAACTTAATCATCTCCACAATTCAACAGGAAATGCACTGGGTTGCTAGAGAACGGCCTTGAGATGGCCTGATGAAACACACTAGCTGCCACTTAGGCCTGCCCATGTAAATGGACTGACTGAAAGTATCCAGCCTCTTGCTCTCATTAGTGGAAATTGTGATGCCTCCACGGGTGACAAAGATTTTTGGTCTGCCGACCACTGCTGGATGGTGTAGGCAGCAAAGCCTTCGAGGAGGGGATTTCATGCACTCTGAGTGGGCACTGGCGTGGGCAGAGACACCAAGGTTTTCCTTGCTTTTCTTTGGTCTAAAATGCATCTTCCAGCAGAGTGTCAGGTGGACTGAATAAAAATCATAACTGTGTGACTGAGCCACAAGTGGCACTCTCCCATCATGGCTAAGACACCCCAAGTATCTGCCCAGATGTCAGAGTCTGCCTCAGCCCTTGTAAGAATTCCCGACATGTTCTCTTGCACCAGTTATTGCTGTAACATGGTAAACCAATGTGCTGGCTAAAAAACAGGATCGCTGGCCTTATGCCAGAGATAACAGACAGCACCAAGTAAGAACTGAGGAGCTTGTCCATGTGTGTCCAAATCGACTCTTTGTTGGAGTTCATGTGAGGAGACTTGACACTTGACTTTCACGTCAGAAGTGGCAGACGATTAAAAAAAATTCAGAGCCAGAACTAAAAGATTACCACCAAGCAGAGAAGCTCTCAGTCATCCTCCTCATCCTCACTCAAGTAGCTACAGACTCTTCTCCTGAAGTCTGACCAGGGACCAACACCGCCAAAGCTGGAAATCTGCCCACATTCTCATTCGTTAACTGTGGTAGCAGCATAGAGAAGCTGTCTAACGAGGTAGCAAGTTTACAGGCGGTCAGAGGCAGCATACATCAGAAGGCTCAGAAGAGACCACACATACTCCCTGGGCAAATTGAGAAATACTGAGAAAGCTGTTTCTTATCATATTAAATCACAGCAAAGCATATTAGGAATTAACAATATGACCTCACAAATCAAATGATGTATGAAATATTTCTCATTGAGTATGAACAGTGGAGTTTAAGTAAACGCTTTTCCAAAGCGACATATGACAACAAACTGGCATTCACTGTTAATTAGATTTTAGTTTTACTTTAGAGAGCAAGACTGCTGATCTTTTTGAAATACTGATTTGTCTATATTGATATCTTAATTATAACTAGGCAGTGTTTAAAGTGGTATCATGCAAATTTCAATTTCTGGTGGACACCTGTGAACCACCAGATAAACTGAGGTTCATTAACATATGCATGTGAACATGAAGCAATCTGGCAAATTGGTTATAATGAACCCAGCAGAATTTTGGATGGTGTCGTATTTCAGAAATGACATGTTTACTGAATTATGCAAGCCATGTTTTTAGCTGAGCAAGTAAGGCAGTATTTAAAATCTGGTAGACAATCACAATAGTAGTGACTCCTGCAGATGAAATAAGGTATCCAACAGTATTTGAAGGTGTTGACTTGTGACTGGGTGGATTAGCATGACTAGTAAACTAGCTGTCATCCAAAATGACCAGAAAACAGAGGAGAACTGCAAACACTTGAAAAAAAAAAAACACCACAAATGTGAGATCTTAGCAGGGCAACCAGGAATATGGGCAAAAATGTAAACCAGAGGCTAGACAGGTTCTAGCATGCACGCCAAAACACTGAATGAAAAGTAGATGAAAAGATGAAAACATGACCCACCGAGCAAACACAGTCTTTTTCAAATAGAACCATTCTTAGATAATACATTTGACATGGAAGATTTCCAGTAGATTTTTGAAAAATGCTTCTTAGGCCTGTAGATGCAGTTCTGAAAGCAATAATTATAAAGGTACAGCAATTTGGCTGAGCCAGTTATAGCTGTTTTTCTCTGTCAATGCGTGAAAGCTCTAAGAAGGTAAGATTAAGCACACAGGAACTGTTGGTTGCCGTGAGTGCAATTCCAAACCTTAGTGCAGAACACAAAGCTTATTTTGCCTTTGTTTGGACAAATTTTCTTTAATGTGGGCTTCACAAGTGGCTCATCCCTTACTGACACGTGGATTTGAAAATTACAGCTACAGTACTAAGGGAGGGTAACACTTCTACCTATTAGCCAGCTGGTGCTTCCTCAAAGGTTGCCTGAAAGTTAGCAGACTATTTAGAGCAAGTAATATTCCTGATCTTAATGAAACGAGTGAATGAAAAAGCACCCTAGTCGCTAAGGCGAGTGAACACAAAAACAGAGAGGCAATTTTGTCTTGTTTAAGCAATTATTTAAATTTAGCAGGGCAGACTATGTACATGTCAAAGACCACCTTTCATTTATCCATTTCTAGTCAAAACAGGCATTAAGCAGATGTTATTTATTTTTCAGGAGATGTTTCTGAAAAGGTTTAATTTAACATAATCCACTTGCATGAAGAAGGCGAAAGCCAAAGGAAACAAGAGTTTCCAAAACTGGAGTATAATTATTTAAAGATTTAAAAATGGGAACTCCTCACATCTATGCAACACCTGGCAGACCATCGAAACTGTCACCAGCAGATAAACAATACAAAACGCCTTTATCTTTGGGAGGCAGAAGAAAATTAAGATCCACTCTTGCTTCAGATGCAAAAAGCTCCACAGATGTTTCTGTTCATTTCTCCACAGTCAAAAGACAACTCGACACTATGGATCATGGATGTGTAGCTGTTACTGAACAGAAAAAAAAACAAGTAAACAGATAAAAAAAATTAAATCAAACACTAAAACTGCTGGTGTTCTTAAAACAATGGACTTGCCACCCCACAGTTCAGACCTCAACATCACTGAATGAGATTGGGATTACATGGATAATGTGAGAAGGCGGGAGACACAACTCAGCTTCTGATATTATACTTAGTAATTTAGTCATTTTCCATTTTTCTACTGTTTTCTTGACATCGAAAAAGAATAACTTGCACTTAAAGGCAATTAAATGAACGGTGGTCTCTGACTTTTGCACAGCGCTTTATGTATTCACATACAGTATTGTAGTGAAAAACATGATTTCATTGGATCCAACAATGTGAAGGCCATCTGGCATTTTCGAATAATGTAAAAACATAAATTATACAGTATTTGTTGGGAAATGAATAATAAGCAATATGAGTTTTTCAAGATCTGTACAGGCCATTGTGACAAGCTAAATGCATAAATAAACCAGAGTCTGTCATTATCATAAATCACCACTACAGAGCAAATTCAAAGGAAATCTTGATGTTTTTTTGATGGCATGATGTTGAAAAACTATATATCTACATAGTTCAAAATCAAGGCACATCTACCCTGTGCCCAGAAAGATTTAAAACTGAAGTGAATTTTGAATTATTGAAACTCAGGTTGGTCAGAGCACAAGCCGGGGACTCAAGGACATCCTGTCTCATATTTTATGATGTTTCTGAAATGCTGAATGCATCATGAATCTTGATGCAAAGTAAATGCCCAAATGCTGTATGAGCTTTAATAAATCTGGGAGCCAATCTATATTAATGATACATACAATATGCGTCTGTTCTGCATGGCTATACAAAAACAAGCTAAGTCATAAGAGGTTAGTATGACAAATACAAACTCACCTCAGAAACACCCCTGCTCTGTCTGAATATATAGGCCAAACAAAGATCTTCTTGGCTTTTTATGCTACTGCATATTCATAGGTCTGTCAGGGAACAGTCAAGTAGCTTGGTACTTATTTGATCTTCCACAACCAAAGCGTGTATTCCGACTGAAGCTCCCCCATCACCGGGGGGGATTGACCTCTAAAATCACCGGCTGAGAACCGGGAGAGCAAGAGATAAAAGAGAGACAGTGTGATGGGTATGAGGAAGGGAGTGAGGGAAAGAGGATCTTGTGCTGCACTGAATCCAGCAAATGGACCTCTTACAGCATTATGAGCCATATGGTGCCATAAATATGTTGCCTCTGAAGTATTTTGACAAGCCATTCTCTTTAGCTGTCACAGCTCTAAGTCCTGTTAAATATCCAGTTGACCTTCATCTGCAAATGATTTCTGAAAGAAAACCATCTCTGAATGATTGCATGAATGTTCTCTATTATCCCTTTATTATGATGAATGCTTTTAGATGTTCTGATTTTCAGCCGCCGTCATATAGTCACTGGGTTGCTTTTCAAAGCAAGGTAAAAAGGTAGACATAATTCACTAACTTGTGCACTGATACAGTAAATGCACAGCAATGGGCTTTAGAATCACTATTTACATACAATGAAACAATGAAACAATCAGAAACAAAAAAAAACATGGTCAGCGATGGTGCTGAAAAAGACCACAGGAATAATGCCAGGTGTATAGATGTGAATAATCAATACTGCACCAAAAACAAAGATCTTTAAATCTTACTCTAATCTATATGTACTGCTAATTACAGCACTTTCCAGGGGACTTTTAAAAGCTCAGCCTAACCTTTGGTGACTGCACTAACCACTTAATACAGATACTGAATTTCATTTTATTTTTGTATATTTACTGCTTTAAGCTTATAGTCTACACTGGAAAAAAATGAGATAAAAAAAAAAGAATGTCCCTAAGGTGTCCATAAGCTAGAAAACAAAACATTTCCCCCTAGAAACACACCATTAAACTCAATGCGGAATATAAAAAATATATTCAGCAGCAGCTTTTGGGCGTGCATTTTTATTAGAGAAGGCTACATCAGGGAAATGGAATGTGGTCCAGGTAGTTTTTTATTTTTACTGTTGTTGTCTGTTTATCACAGACATGATTCACTAAATTCTGACGCAATATTTCAAAACCTTAGACAAATGCGTCTGCATGTACTGCAATACACTAAACATGAACCTGTGAAAAAGAAAAAAGCCAGTCAAACAACTTGACAGAACAAATAACAAACCTAAACTGAATTCTGAGGAGAAATTATGTGTTCTTTAGTAATCTGACCATGTAAGTAGGCTTATGTATAATGCACCATGGCAGAGCAATGCTTTTAGCTGCATTCTGAAAGAAAGGGCTGATGGCAAAAAGGGACTATCAGCTGTGTGTGGGTGTCACCTTAAATCATCATGCACATAATATATCTGAGTGGATATACTCTAATTTGCAAGGAATATGCAGAGAGGGATTTTCTGCATTAAGGACAGGCACGGAGGCAGAAAACAAATGCTACAACAAAACAAAAACAAAGGAAAGTACCAGCTTGAATGACAAGAGTCGTCAAAAAAGTCACATTTCATCAGAATTATTTTAGGTTTGTGGAATAGCTATCATGAAGCACTCACGACGTCACGCAGCCTGGCCAAGAAAATGGCTTTGAAACCGGTGAATACGGGACAGGCTCTCTGTCTGGTCATTAAAAAAAAACAACCAGCTGACAGGGGAAAATGGATGGTGCTGAAAGCTATTAGTGAATCTACTTCTGCTATTTAAGTCTCTAGGTCCCAAAGCTCTGTCTTCACCTTGATCTCTCTGACCCACAATCGTAGCGCTCGGTCTTCGTCTCCACAAGCAGGACCTGTCGCTTCGAGGCCACATCTCACTCCACCCCACATTTCCATTTATTTCCCTCGCCTGCTTTTATTTATTAGCCACTTTGCATTTGGCACATCTCACCGGGAATCATAAGCTAAAATACACTAGCATTTAAATGAAGCTTTCTCTCATTAATGCCGGTGCTTCCCCATTGAGACAACTTGTAATGGAGTGTGTTCTGAATTGTGGTGGAAAAATAATCAGCCGTCCTCGGAAGCTTCACAACTTTCAGCTCTAATGAGGTCTATCAAGCATTTCTGTAGAAAACAATTGTTTCAGCCATGTGCATCTGTTCAGCTGTGCCTGTGGAATGCAACTCTATCTTGTTTGGTTTGCTGTCAAGCATGCTCGGTTTTCGTATGTCAATCAAGAACAAACATCGCTGTAATCTCAGTGCCGAAAGCTGTATTTCTCTCTCGTTTGTCGCTATTTTTTTTGTGTGGCTGTCTAATAATTACTCTTTAGAATGGAATTTCTCTCTGGGAGAAAATAACTTGATGCATTCACTGAAAAACATGATCAAATCTATCCTTCCTAAAGGCTGACAAGAGATGATAATACTTTAACCCAAACTGTAAGTTTTTCTAACGTCTTTTTTTATAGGTTTTTCTCTAATAAGGAATTGTTCCTTTCCTGCGTTTGTTTTTCTCAGAGGTAGAACAGAAAAGGTTCTTCGATTGATAAGACAAACCAGCCAAAAGAGCAACAGATGCCTTCTCCTTGGGTGTAAGGTTTTTTTCTTGTTGTTTTTTTTCCCAACACTTTATGAACACTCAGTGCTGATAGGCGTTTATGCATGTTTGAGCTTTTGTGGGGTTGAATCCTTGCCCGCGCCCCTGCCACCCTCCACCCAGAGTCTTTCCAACAGAAGGCCAGTGAGACGGGGGGCACGAGCAGGAACAGTGAAGGGGGTTAGAAAGGAAGTTGTGAATTACCTGTCGGGTGTGGATTTGCCCGGCTGACTTGAAGCTCCCTTGACAGCTGCACTCTGAGACGCTGTAGGGGTCGGAGCTGCTGGAGGAGCATTTGGAGAGTGAGTCACAGCCAACTACGAATGTGTTGTCCAAGGGGAGCTCCTGAATCACATGGTGCTTCTTGGGAGCCACTGGGGTCTCTGGTTTGATCTGAAATGTAGGCTGGGGAGAGGCCGACTTGTAATGCTTGGCTAAGTCAGGGCTGTCAGGTTTAAAGGTGGTTGGCGTGGTGGCCCAGTTATACTTCCCCATTGTCTGCTCCTCAAGCTCAACTGGGAGGTCCAAAGTGCCGTTGATGTGCTCATGGGTTGGGTCTTCAGATTTAGATTCTTCAATGGTAACAAAGTTCAACAGCAAGCTCTTGGGGGACCTCTTCTTTTTCTTCTTCTTCTTTTTGATCTGACGGCCCTCCTGGTTGGGTGACACCCACTCGCCACTCTGCTTGCCTTTCTGAACAACTTTGTGTCTGGGCGTCTGTCGACAACGTACCAAAGCAGTCACAAATATGACCAGTATGACAGTCATAGTCCCAGCTATTATGGCTATGACCACAATTACATAGCCATTGGGCTGAGGAACAACGTCATTGTCCCCGAAGGTTTTGTCCAAAGGTGTCTCCATGCTTTTGCGCACTTGCTCTTGAATGAATGTGGCATTGGATACAGTATCATTCACAAACAAGTGAACAAGGGCAATTGCATGCAAGGATTCTGGCTGGCCTAAGTCTTTGACCTTCACCACCAACCTATGAAGGCCTTGATCATTGTTAGCAATCTTCTCCTGCAGGGTAATGTTTCCTGTAGTTTTGTCAATAGTAAAGAGTCCTCTTGGTGACCCTCCAATGATGCTGTACTGCAGCTCTGCATTCATGCCAGTGTCGTTGTCAATTGCAAACACTCTGGTCACCACAGAGCCAGGGGTGGTTGTGAAAGGGACGAGGTCATAGGAGTAATTGGAGGAGGGAATGACAAACACTGGCCGATTGTCATTGACATCAACAACATTTATGGTGACCTTGGCATATGAAGTCGTCTGTGCAAGTCCTCCATCCACAGCCTTCACTACAAAGGTGTAGGAGCTTTGCTGCTCCCTGTCAAATGTAATATTTGGTTTGATCACACCTGTTTTGGGGTCGATAATGAAATTGTCCTTCCCGTTTATGATTGAGAGGGTGACTACAGCATTATCACCAGCATCGGCATCAGTAACTGTGATCAACCCTACTGTGCCATAAAGAGGCAAGTTCTCAGGCACATAGAAATTGTATTCAGGATGGGTGAAGGCTGGACTGTTGTCATTTTGGTCTTGGACAATTAACTTCACGGTGACATTGCTCTGCAGAGGGTTAGAACCATTATCCCTGGCAATGACTGTGAAGGAATACTTTTCTTGTTTTTCTCTATCCAGCCGCTTGCTAACAGAGAGGATACCAGACCGCGAGTCTATGTTAAACCCATCAGGAGCGTCTGGGCCAAGGGAATAAATAATAAGTGCATTAGAACCGCTGTCTGCATCAGTGGCACTGATCTTTATCAGCTGTGTGCCTGGGTCATTGTTCTCTGGGATGGACAGCTGAATCTCTGGCTGAGGGAAAACTGGGGCATTATCATTCTCATCCTTGATTTTAATGAGGACCATTGCGGAAGTGTTCAAAGGAGGCTTCCCTGAGTCCGAAGCAACTATCTTAATTGCATACTCTCGAGTAGTTTCATAATCTAAGGGTGCTGCAGTTTCCAGCAAGAACTGGTCGTTAAAAACTGGCTTCAACCGAAAGGGTACGTCATGATCGGTGTAACATGTCACTTTACCATTAAGGTCAGCATCTCTGTCAGTCACAGTAATTAGAGCTATTTTTGTGTTTAGAGGGGCATTTTCAGATAACAATACAGTGCCATTAACAGGGTTCATTATATAGCGAGTGTCTATGGATGGAACGTTGTCGTTAACATCCGTTACGTTTACTATCACAGTAGCCCTTGAAGGGGTGGTGCTGCCATCGCTGGCATGGACAATAAGCTTGTGGACTGGGTTGGATTCTCTGTCCAGCGGTTGCTTGACGGTAATCAATCCAGTAGAGCTGTCAATAGCAAAGTGTCGTTTGGTAGCTGGGGAGATTTGGTTGCTGAAGGAAAAGTGGATCTGGGCATTGGAGCCCAGATCAGCATCGGTGGCATGAAGCTGTGTGACTGATGTTCCCATTGGGGCATTCTCAGGCACGTTCACTTCCACCTCACTGTCCTTGAACACCGGACGATTGTCGTTCACATCTGAGACAGTGACCTGGAGAATGGCTGTGCTAGACTTTGGAGGGTTGCCACCGTCTTCCACTTTGATTTTCATCACAAAGGTGTCCTTGGTTTCTCGATCCAGGTTCTGTTGGACTATTAGTTGGGGCCACTTGTCTCCCTCTGGAGTTTCAATGATGTCCAGGCCAAACTCACTCACACTCTGAAAACGAGAGAAGAGAAAGTATGTGTGAATCCGTTATTTACTGATTTGTTACTGATTTGCTATGTTGTGCTGTCACTTTCCCAAAAAAACGTGATTTTCTCTACAGAACTTTTACACACCCAAAGAGCTCAGTCCCCCTCCCCAGTAAATGTCAGAGGCTGTAGTTTATTTTGGCTTTAAATAGATGTTTATTCAAGCTGTTCAAGCTACAGCAACAAACCTTAGGGTTAAAGTTCTTTAATCCTATTAGAAAATGCATAAGGTCTTGAAAATATTTACTTTAAAAAAACACAACCAGGGGATATGATCCACTTATAAAGCAAAGACTTATGCAAACACTGGCTCCTGCACACAGGGTAAACACTCTTGTGAAGCACCTGAAAGCTAATATATGATGCAGTGCAGTCTGTGCTTTTTTCCTGGTTCAGTTTAATCAAGACCAAAATATGGTAAACAATCAAAAGCTGTCAGGAACAGGAAATTAAATAAATGACATTCCTATTTGTATATGTGCTCTTCCAAGCAAAAATTAATGTATACATTGTTTTGAGTAATTTCAGGAAGTACTACTATGCCCTTAATTTGATATAATTTACATGTCTTCCTGTCTTCCTTATCATGCACACATTTATTTTGCAAAGTGAAAAAGTTGTGCAAACCCATCTAGTCAATTTAGAGAAAGTGGCATCTTTGACATTCAAATGCAGCATCCACCGTTGTGGAGAGTACAAAGAAAATGGAGCAAATCAATTTGAGTTATAAACCTACGCCGCCCAGCCTCATAGTGGTGCTTTCATAAAACTGTGGATGTAGCCTTGTTCCCCCTTCACTGCACTCTGCTATGCTGCACCTAAAACGAGATTCTATTTTACCTTTTCACCAAGCGCTTGATTTGGTATAGTGGCAACAGCTCACCTGATTTCAAGTTCATATGTTAGAGAATCAGCTGAAAAGGAAGCCAGACAGATAAGCTTCCATTTTAAATAAGCTGCAGGACCACCATAGATTAAAGAGAGAAAAAAGGTGCACATTTAAAACAGCTTTTCTCCCAAGGAGGGCTAAATCTAGGCAACAGTAAAGCCTAAGGAAAAGGAAAACAAATGCATATGTAATCCCCATGAGAAACCAGCTTTGGCTGTTCAAAGTAATTGCCTTCCCTTCAAAACTAGCACTAATATTTACGATTACAGATCAGGCTACGTGGAGAAGCTGAAAGCAGGCAACATATTCTATCCTTCCGAGGTAAAGCAATAGAGGAAGACGGAGGGGAAAAAGGGCTCAGTGCTTGAATGAGAGTCAAGCACATTTGAGAAACAAAGAGGCTCTTTGAAGCTCTTTCAGTCAGAAACATTTTCATGCTAAAACAAGAAAACGCATCTTCCTTAAGAGATAAGCTTCATGGTGCACATAATGCCGGCAGAGATTACTCTGTCTAGGCACATATTTCAAAGGCGATTAAGATATATGCATGTCCCATGAAAAGGCTGCACTTGACTAATTTAAAATGACTTTAACAAATGTAATTTATTGGCACCTTGCTTATAGCATATAGTAACTGTCATGGCAACAGGCAGCATATATTGTTGTACTGACAAAATATCACTTGTGTACTTCACAACATGTAACAAATCTTCTTTGGTGGTTTTGGTTGGCACAGTCTGTAATTTCACCATCTGTAGCCAACTAAGGAATATACACAGTACTATTAACAGTAAAATGGGGTCTTGATGAGTCCAGATATTGGTGTGTGTATATATATATATATATACAATAAAATATTGCATATTTATCAGACTTAAATAGCACATTTCAGGCAATCTGAAGCAGGATAAGGCCATTGGAAAGGGTTAAAAGCCATTGCTAAGTGTGTGAGAGTCCAGCAAACCACAGTGACAGTCATTATTCAAAAACAGAGAAAACTTAGAACAGTGGTAAACCTTCCCAGGAGTGACCAGCCTCCCAACATTTCTCCAACAGCACATCAACAACTAATCCAGGATATAATATATCTAAAGAACTGCAGGCTTCCCTTGGTCAATGGTCATGATAAGGTCAATGTGCACGATTCTACAATAAGAAAGACAAGGCAAAAATGGCATCCAGGGGGTCTTACATATGCCAAAAATCATCTAGATGATTACCCCTGACACTTTAGTGGAAATATTCTGATAATATTAATCTGACATGGATGTGTATTTCACCATAAGAACATCATAGTAACAGTCAAAGTATTAGTGTGATTTCCTGGTGCTGTCATTACTGACGGAACAATTAATCTCCAATTGTCAGTTTGTGGCTCAGGTGTAGTTTGTTTATGCAGCAGGACAATAATCCAAATGCACACAAACAGTGCATCTCTGAAAGGCTTAAAGAAACTAAATTTGGAGTGATGGTTCTATGTCCTGACTTGAAGACCTGGAACAAGACCTTAAGCAGACAGTTCATGTTCGAAATCCCTTCCATGCAAAATTTAGAATAAAATAAAATCTGTATCTCATATATAACATATCAGCATTGGATGACTTTGGGTGAAATGTAAACTGATATTATATGATCAAGTGTTTATTGTACTTCAAAAGTGTACAATGTTAAGGCAATGTAAAGGCTCCTAAAAATATGATATTTTTTATTTTGTTTTACTGCATCTATGACTGTAGAAACTAATATTATGTTCCCCAGTAATACTAATACAGGTTGATCACAATATCTTCATTGGATGCATGTGCATGTATTGGTATTGTTATCAGCATCACAAGATATGTATGAAAACTACTGGATATTGGATTTTGGCATCAGCTCACAGTTTTAATATCAAAACAGAAACATACAGAACATTTAAATTCCTACTACTCCTTGGAGTAATACATACTGTTTTGTAGTCATGATGCTACAAAGCATTCGCTATAGCCATGGGTAATGAGGCATGTGAAGGCTGGATCTCTTTGACTAGATGTCTGTGTTTAGTTTTGTTTTACATGGGCATCTGCAGACAATACACGGAGGATCTAATGAGCTATATTTTTTTCAGTGGCCAAAGGCTGTATGAGTTATCAATCATCACTTTTGTTCTAGTCTGGCCCATATGAAATGAGGCTGGGGGATTCTGATTACCTTCAGGCAGGCTAAGGAAGAGTCAAAAGAGCATGAATCACTAGCCCAGGGGAAGTGACAATCATCTGAAAGTAATATACACACTGCTTGAGAATCTCTACATATTTATACCCACTGACCCGCAACTTATTACGAGAAACACATGAGGTGAGTCTGCTTCTTAGAAGGTTGTGATTGACAGATAACACCAAAGAAGACACTGAAACAGGTATGTGATGTCCCATATGTAAGTAGTGCTGAAACTGTTTCATATTTTCACTTTCAAATATACTAATATACTATAAATGAATTCTATGTTGAATATTTCTACAAAGATAAATTCAAGACACGTTTCACTTTAATGAGTAAACAAAATAAATGAAGCTTTTTATTTATGCTTTTGAATTAAACTTGTTTGATAATCTAAAAGATAAAGAAAGCTAAACATCACAGATAAGCAAGTAGCATAAAGTAATGATCTGGCGGAGTCTGTTTAATCACCAGTCCTTTCAGACCAGCATTTTCAATACATCACATAATTTTAGAATCTAGTATGTTGACATATTGACAGTGTGGTTATTTCATCAAGAAGAAGAATGAATAAATGGTGGTGAATAACGATTAGCTATTATACATGTTTCAGACCTCATCTGTTGTTGTGAGAAAAAAGAAGTATGAATTTGCAATCAGTTGTGGTACACAGCTGATAAATCACCTTGCATATTGAATCTAAAGTTTTTTGGATAGTCAACTTTAACAGCTAGCTATCATACCTTTTCACTGTTTGGTCAAGCTTTGCTTATTTTTGATGCTTAGATTACTCCTGAATCCTGCCTCTGTAATGCTTTTTCAGTTTTGAAAATCCTTTGTAGTGTGAAGGCAGATGATGTTTCGTGTTCCAAGCTTTGAAGGCCTGAGAGAGCCCTGCTTTTATAAGATTACTGGACACTGGGTACTGTGAATTTAACACAACACAGTGTAAACTGTCTAATTTGCAGATGGATACATCTCTCTTTTGACCTGCTTTTGTTAAAAAAATAAAAAGATTTTTTAGCCAACTGTCTTCAGAAAGCAGAGGAATTAACATATATCTTTATAATCAAGGTTTTCTAGTAAAAGCTCTTTTAAGTGAGCAACTCAGTGATATAGGTTTTAACATCAGGTAAAGTGTCCGTGAGTTTCCTACTAGATCAAGGTGGTATGACAATAATACAGTATACAGCATACCGTAATTAAAGTCGGGAAAAATATCAGGAAAACTGACCACCAGCTCAGCCACAGCAAAGCACTTCACATATCAGAACCACACACTTTCTGCTGTGTTTGGCAATGATATTCAGCAAAGTTTGATTTCAGCTGAACCGGTCACTCAACTTAGTGCTGTCTTCTACATGGGTGTCATTTTACCATCAGTTAGCTATTGTTACTGTGCTGTGGTGTAGCACATTTGTCCTGCTAACTAAGCTTACTCCCAAATGCCACAGAACAGGTTCAGTTTTGGCTTACTGTCACTCTGCTTTTGTTCTCTCAAAGATTTTTATCAATTTACTGTGAATCATGTGTAACATTAGAATCAAACCTGTGCTGTAATGGATGACGCTACAAATCCAAACACAACAGAACAGGTTACCTTTTACTTTTCTAAACGTTAATTTAGGCTATTGCTCGACTCTCTTAGATTTTAATCATTATATTTAATAATAAACTTCATCAGTGACTTAGTTAGCCAGAATAAAACATTTGTGGAAGCTGTTAAAATGCTAGAAAAAGTTCTCTCTTACTGATTTTAACATTTATCAATTGTTTGTTATATGATTTGACATATATGAACGATGAACGATGAAAAAATACATCCCACCTAAGTCTGTTTTCTGCCAGTGGCTAGCACAGCATCCTCTCATTAATTACTGGATGTATATGCAACTAGGAGCTGCGGCTAGCTAGCTGTCTGTAGCTCTAAAACAGGTACATCTTCCTGAAATAAATAATAATAATTCACAGAAGCTGAAAAAGTATCTATAATTCAAATTATTTTACTGTTTTGTAAACTTTTAATGATTCTACTTCCAAAATTCAGTTGTATTTAGCTTTATCTTTGCTATAATAATATGCACAAGGAAACATTGACAATAGAATCCAAGGAAAGTAACTGTGTTGCTGTTTTAGCGGAATTCATCCCACATGACATAACCCCAGAATCGCTTTCCACACTGCGAATGCAGGTAAGTTGAAGTACCTACCATTATATACATCAGCAAGATGACCTTGTATGATGTGAACAATAACTGAAAACCTATGCAGACAACACATGTATATAGACCTATGTAAGTCATATACAAATGCACAGAATATGATGCTCGAGTAAAGACTAGTGAATGAGCCTGTAAAGACTCTTTTCAATCCTCTAACCACGTTCTCACTCTTTCTCTTTTGCCACCGGCTGTGATCAGATTTAAACCATTTGGCCGAGACCAGAACACAAGAGCTGTCTCCTTGGACCAATCCTAGCCCAAGCCTCCAGCCAAAAATCAGCCACAAATGAAATCTGGAACCAAATGAAAGGGAGCAATATGGCTGGAAGCCTCCTCTGTTCCTCAACCGTCCAGTGCCATCCAGAACACTAATAGAAATTAGTCAGCCATCTCCATGTACCCTTGGAATTCATTCACTTTGTGCATTTATTCATACTGAGCTCCTCAGAAAACTTAAAATATGACATGTTGATGACTGTCCACAGGCTTTTGTAGCCTTTTATCACAGTCTAATTGCTTCCAAGGAAATAAAAATTGTTTTGATTGACCAGCTGTTGTTAATTATTTTGTTAGAGAACAGAATCATTTATTACAGTCATTTGCTGGAAACACTGAATTTGATATAAAAACAGTACAGAGGTTTAATTTTCCAATCATTCAGTTGTTGAATCTTTCCGATCAATATGAATGTATGATTTCATCAAAATCATATAAGTAGATGTTTGCTTTAAAATAAAATTTGAACTTTCCAACCAATATTTGGAGATTTAGTCTCAATTGTTTCTACATTCCATGGAGGTTTACGTATTAGTGCTGGCAGATATGTATGGGCATGGTACCAGATATCAGGCAATCACCAACAGTTTTAACGCTAATGCATCCTTAATGATGAAACCTCCATTACCAGCTTTAATTAGTTGCCTTTCCTCATTGGCCACTAAGATAAAACTGATAATATCACCAAAAATACACTTATACCAGCATGTAAATGTATATCTACATACATAATCTACAGCACACTGTGTTTTATGTACATGAATTATCTACAGCACACCCTGTTTACCTTCGCTATCAATCATAAACACAACGAAGAAAAAACTCACAGAGGCTACTGAAATATACAGAGCTTAACTCTGACTCAGAGTGGTGAAAAGGGTGAGAACTGGTATCTTAATGTGGGATTAGAGTGCTTAAATGGTGGAGTGAAAATAACAATATGTGGGGTGGAACCCACAACAGAAAAGTCAATATCTTCATCCCCTGAGCCTGATCTGATCCACATGCCTTTAGACACAACTTGTAAAAAGGCTCTCTTTAAGTGATAAAATCTCTTCTAATGGAAAGCCCTCCTCCAGCCATGCATGGTATTACTTTCCCCGGGCTGACCTTGATGGTGTCCACAGAATCCGGAGAAGCGTCGTTCCAGGTGACATAGCAACACTAATGCTGATGGAACAATTAATATGGCACCTCAATTAAAACCGGGAGTAGGCAATAATGCCCCTCCGTGTCATTCGGGGTGGGCTTCCTCTTTGCAGGACATGCCTTGAATAAGCAAAGAGCAGAGATGGGGATCAGCGGTAGGGCTCTTTACAGCAGAGCCTCTTGCTGAACGGCGCAGCAGCTGCTGTGGCCCACAATGCTAATCATGCTTCGCCACGCTGAGAATCAGTTCGTCTCTCTGGGTAAACTATTACTGTGTGAGAGCTTCAGAGACTATTTCTCGGAGGACTATGCAAACACAGTCCAAGAGGTGGATTTGCGGCCAGATGCTACTCAAGGGATGTTCGCACCAATCTCTCCCCAGCATTTCGCATTCGCCTAGGCCCACCAACACCGAAGGAACATGTGATTCCCATTCAGTTATCATAAATTCATAAACAAGAAATGGTGCTCATGTACCAAATAAAGTGACTCACTGAACCCGAAGGAGAAGTTGCACAAATTTATTGTAATATGCAGCCTAGCTGTAACATTAGTTTGGTCATTTTCCAAGCACGAGCAACTGAGAGCTGTGCACTAGAGATGCCTTGGCAGTGAAGGCTCTTTAAAAATGCAAATTGGTAACCTAATCAGACACGGAAAGCAAGGATTCTGCTAATTCTCTCAAGAAAAGGTACAAATTACTCTTTCACGCTTTAATGACACCCTTGACTTCTTTGTTTTCAAAATGTGCTATAGTCTTAATCAAACCACAAGACAAACGTCAGTGCACATTTGCTTGGAATATTTGCTTCATTCATTGCACTTTATTGTAGAAAATTGTATTGGGATCTGTAAGGAAACAGTAGGTGATGTGCTTTGTGAAATAAATTCTACCATAACCTGAGTAATACAGGATGTTGAGCTGTTATTAAACTGCATATGCAGGATCAAATATGCAAAATGAAATTCATCTGTGACACATTAGGTGCTGTATACAGTGTAATGGAATGCATTCCATTATCCTACTTTCTGGTTTAGGCGGACTATATTAAGGCACAGAGAATATTGCACTAGTTTCTGGAAGAACATCAATTAGTTGGAGGAAAATGCACGGTCTGCATATTGTCCTTATCCTTCTTGCCACAATTAACAACTTACCTTAAACAAAGCACAGTAAATTACTTTGGAAACCTCGAGCCAAAAACCAGTGCTATTATTCTCAGGGACACTGACTATCTATTAAATGGCAATGGCAAATAATGAATCACAGGATGATAGAGCACCCACCTTGACAAGTTCATAGTGCTGGATGCCATTGATCCCTACGTCAGGGTCAAAGGCAGAGGGGACTGGATACCGGTTGTTGATCGCTGTATTCTCTGGGATAGATATGTTGATGACAGTGGACTGGAACAGCGGGGCATTGTCATTGATGTCTTCGATGAGGAAGCGGATCTTGACCAGTCGAAAAATCTCATCTGGCAGCACAGCCACCTCTATCTCGTAGAAGCAGCGCTTCTCGTTGAAGACTCCAGAACAAAGCTTCTCCCGGTCAATTCGATTAGCAGTGGTGAAGATTTCCCCCGTGCTGGCCTCCACCCTTACCAAAGGCACATCGCCTGTCTTATAGACCGGTTTGAACTGCAGGGCCGAGGACAGCTTAATGTTAGGGTCTAGGTTCAGGTCCAGGTCTTTGCGCAGATTTCCAATGCGCACATTCTCCGGCTGTTCCTCCTTCACCGTGTAGTCCTTTTCCTGGGCCCAGCACAGTGACACCAGGCAGGTGAGGAAAAGCACCAGAACATGAGCCTCACTCGCCAAGTCCATGCTCAGAGTGGGTGGGGATCTCTTCTCGTAGGGTCTGTAATTTCTATGGTAATAAGGGAAGAGGAGAAAAAAGGGAAAGATAATTGTTGTATCCACAACCATGTAACACACAATTACACATTCGGCTATAATTAGCATTCTTTTCTCTCTGGGGTTTTTGTAACTGACCTTTCGCATCTTAACAACTGAGGAGCAGGCCTGCTCCTTAAATCTATGGGACAGCATTTAGCAGTGTTCAACACAATTAACCTTTGGTGCTCCCCATCAAATGCTGACTGTATGGACAAGGGACTGTTATAGGTTCACTTAACTTTCACAATCACCCTAATTAAAGCTGTTAACCATTCAAGAAACAAGCAACTGTACGATCGTTTTATTTCACGTTTTGTTCCAGCTACACCTTTAATAATGCACAGGTTAGATGTTCCTTGGCATAAAGTACAATACTGCAGAAAGCTGCTTTATTGTATTATCTATAGCCTAGATATTTTCAGTATTCTCTGCAATTATCCACAATAATGAGCTCTTTGATCACTTTAAGGAAAACAGCTCTGGCCCCAAACGATCATAATTATCTCACAGTAGAACACAAAGCCATATTTTTTAAAGCACCCTGACATGATTTATGAATCAGCATTTTGGCGTTTGTTGCCAACGCCATGGCTACATCAATCCTGTCAGGGCATAATATAAATAAAAGTTGCCGGAGGGCCGAGGCCTTCACTATGCGCCAGCAGCTCAACTAGGTCACTGAACACTGGTAGGGAAGATGCCTAGCACTTCCCAAGTCTGGGTATTGTTACTTTACAGAGTTTCATATGCTGTGCTATTTCTGTAAGAAAATGTGATTTCTGTAATTTCCCTAGACACACTGAAAAGCCATTCTACTCGCTTTCTCTTTCTTTTAATCAAAGCAATGGTAACAATATGAAAGTTTAAAAAGTACAATCTATGCATCTTTAATTTGCTTGACTCCAAAAAGCTTTGCCCCAAGAGTTGACAGATTCTTGTGCAGCCTTTTTTGAAGGAAAGATACATTAAATATAGCTTTAGCATATTAATGACTCTAATATGTGACAGTAGAACAAGCGCAGAGAGAATAAAGTGCTCTTTTCTGAAAGTTTCATAAAAGGATATATGAGAAATATTCAACAGAACGGGGGCACAAATAATAAATCTTCAGGCTGATGTGAGCGTTTTTTGCACATCACATTTATGGAGGTCTAATGAACAAATCGCTGGCCTTCGTGGCGGGGACACACAATGGTCCAGGCTTGCAGATCTATCAAACATTAATCATAAGTTGATGGTATGAGCGTGACATTTACCATCAGGACTCCATAAGTCCCCTGTGAAAGGATGACTTCTTTAAATATATAGGGGTCATGGAGGCTGTTTTGATGCGCAAGTACAGCAAACAGAGGCTAGCTCAGGTCTGTGCTGTCAGAGCATGTTCTGTTTCTCGCAGTGAGCGCTCTGTGGCAGACCTCTGGAGAGACTCATTAAAGGTGTACTGGACACAACAGCGCTGCTCATGCTATTTACATGACAGTGATCAATGAGCGGCTTGTTCCTCACACTGATTCACAAACTGGTAGCTATGTGTCGTCCTTTGGAAAAACAGTGAGATCATGATTTGCCTTGCTTTGATGTTGGACCTTTTTTTAGTCAGTGAGGCCAAGCAATTACTATTCACCTACTGTACTATGATAAGCTCAGAAGATTCCTAGGCTGTGCCCAACAATGCATAATGAAGAGAACTCACTGGCTAAGAAGTGCATTGCACAGTGGTGAATAAAAGATGAAAAGATGATCTAGATTCTTCGACATACAGTAGCTCTGTCTTACATTAAGGATGACGTGGGAAGGCCTTTGCAATGTATCCAGCAGAACTGCCACCTCTTTCAAGTTCTTTGTTGTGAGGAATCCAGTTTGATGCAATCCCAACATGCCTGTTTATTCATAATACTGAAAATATCCGATAATAATGAGATGTACAATCCGTCTGAAAACGAGCCCTGCTGAACTTATGTAACCCAAAATAGAACAGAATAGTGTACACAGAATAAGCACCAGCTCAAGTGAGTGCTGTCTGGCATTTTGTAAGGAGCTCGGCTATCCAGGGACATGGAGCCTAGGATTAGACAATTCCACAAGGGAGCCCACATGTCATTCCTCACCATATTTAGGACAGTTTATCTTGTTGCAAAACATGTATAGCCATTTTATGCTCAGATTTCCTCTTGGGACTAACTCTCTCAAAACTATGCTCTAGATAGATTTGCAAGGCTTTGAGGTTCAACTTTCTCAATCTTTGGAAAAAACTTCCAGCTTTTTAGTGTATTGGGAGAACGCGTCGAGAGAAATCACATGTGCAAGTGTCAGTGAGGACATTTTTCCTGCTTGCACTAGGTTCGAGTGATCTATTTTGAGCGCTGGACCATGGATTCCACAGAGTAGGCAAAAGTCACTCTTCCCTCTGGAGCCCGTGCTGAGGAACACACCGAGTGTGGATCACTTTACAAGACAATGTGATGGACTGAGCTGCCTGTTTTTATTATGAGCCGAGCTGTCAAGGAGGAAAATATCCCGCCAGCCCCGAGTGCACTTCATCTCACATCGCAATGGGAGCTTTGCTTTGAATAATTGTCTGTATGGATCAAGGGTGTCTACGACTGTCTGTGGAACACGGGTGGGGGATTCTTGGAAGAAGGTGCATGATATTTGCAGATTAGAACGATGAAGCCAAATCAGAGCTGTAATTAAACCATGAAGGCGTTTCACAGAATTATTAAGGGTACTTATGGAAGTTAATCTGGGACAAGTGCCTAAAGCATGTCACTTACTGTAAGTCATTCATTTTCATCAGCCAGGCGTCGCTCTCCCCATCGGTTTCAAGGAACCTCACGCCTGCGTGTTTCTTTGACATTTCAATGTCTTGTTTGAATTTGCCCTCAACCTCCTGCCATCAGCAGCTTGAGGCCCATCGCCCCCCTGCCAGCTGTTCAGCAGCCTCCCCTACCTGCTTTCCCTGCTCTATAGTCAGGATGTCAATCTTCTCATCTGCTGGGGCCATGCTGATCTGTTTTTATTCATTATTCTCTTTTAACACATTATGAATCTAGTGGAGAATCCCTATTTTTACAATGTTTCCTGTACTTTCTACATATCATGGTATCTGATGATAATCAAATTAGCACTAATAAAGCTAATGAACCCATGCTGAATGAACTGAATGCTAGTACTTCATGCTAAAATGTCAAAGCTTGAAAATGACACCAAATGATGTAAACGCTATCCAGAGAGACATCCGAATGTCTGTGACAAGTTACTAATGTTTTTAAACTGTTTCTTAAAACACTGGAATAACCTGCAAATGGCATATTACAATAAGTTAATAGGTTTTTGTTATTGATCAATTCCACAAAAATTACAAATCAGCATGTGCTGTGTCTCACCATATTTATGTCTCACTGGTATGTAGGTGTGGGCAATAACATGCTATCTTGCAATATTGTGATACATTATGTCAAAATAGGCTTTTCTGAGAATACCGTAGACAGTATCCATTCTTAAAAACACTAAAATTCAATTAAAACTGCATGTTACATTGAGACAGTGCATTTTTAGGCCTGTTTAATTAGATTTAGTGCAGTGAAGTACATAAATGTTGAATAAAAAGATTTGTATTGATAGTTATTATATAAGTGTATATATATTTTATATATTTTATAAGTGTAAAAGGTGAAACTCATCAAACCTCTGAAAAACAAAATATAATGTCATGTATAAACTACATATATATAGTATAACATCAAAATAATTATGTATCATTATATGTATAATAATTCTATATTTCTGTCATATTTTCTACCCCATACCGCTGTAGATGATATATCACCACCCAACACTACCGGCCCATAAATGTGCTTAATATGCAAGAATTTTGCCCTTAGTCTTAATCACTGCTGGCTAAATACACTATGCATCTAAGCTCCCTAAAATAAGTGATACAAAGACTAATGAAAAGGAAGCATTTCAAACCTCTGATAGAAACATACTAAGTTTAAAGGTCAAGTTCATTTGAATATTGAAAGGTAAAGCCCCACGACTACATGCATGTTTGTTTGATGTTTGCTACACTGATCAAAAGACTCATGCATGATCAATAGGGAGGTATTAACATACTAAACAGGCTGTCAATCGAAAAGGATAAACAGATGTACTGAATGCAATGCAGTCGATTTATGGCTGTCAGCAACGATTATGCGTTCAAACAGCCATGTCAGCCATTTGCCCAGAAGTTTCCATGCAGGAAGCTAACAGAATAACTCACATTCAAATCCAGCCAAGAGGAAAGCGCATGGATGTTTGTTTGCCCATTACGACGAGCCATTAATCACAGTCAGGATATTTCACTGTACTAATTTGGCCTATAAATAAGCTTAATAAAACTTTGATTTAATTTCTGAGACCAACATCAGTCAAGCCATTGTGGACACGCTCAAAGGAAAAAAGCATTTCAGTGGCTGATATATCATTTTCTCGCATTAGTCCATTTTATTTGGACCGCAGGGCATAAAATATGCCAGGAACGTCCATTCAAAAATGAGCCTTCTGCCCAAAGAGAATAGAAGAACTTTAAAACATTTCTTGTTTTGTGACGTCCGCAAAGCCCCAGAGAATCATAATCATCCCCTCTCTTTATTTCACCACTATGACATTCCTCAAGTAGTACTAATTCTAGTCTTCTTAAAGGCTGTCATTAAATGATAAATGCAAAAAGGCTCTTCAATAATGAGGAACAGGAGACCAAAAGAGACCAAAACAATGTTTTAGTTTAACTTTCCTGTCCTTGGGCTATGATGACCTTGTAGTTTGCCTCCTTCTACAGATATTCATGGTGCGGCAGGTCATGACTACCATGAAAGCTCTATTACAAAAAAGTACACAGGTCACCTTTTGTTTGCACTGTCCTTTGTAATCTATGTATTTGATTGAAGATGCATACTAGATCCACTATCGATTGCAATAAAAGAGGTAAGTGTCAACAGAGGGCACTAGAGTGGTTAGAATGAGATCTGTACTAGTCCAGTGTAGTCTTAGAACTTTAAAGAGTAAAGCAGGTGTATTCATCAAAAAACGTTTACAACATTGCAGTGTCATTCCAGCACTGCAGATTGTGACGGCGCTATGCTATTAGCACATCTGCAATTTAAGCACATACGATCCCACTATCGCCTTTGCAACCAAACTGTATGCCCGATTTTGACATGTCTCAGCACTACACTCTTGGTTAATGGTCAATGGTAACAATCAATAACAATACTAAACAAGTTTAAAGACAAATAACTTTTTCGTTCCTTCCGAATCCAACTTTCTTAAAGCACGTTTGCTCACCTTTCACCATTACGAGACCAACCAGTTCTAAAGCACAACATTACAATTATAGCACTGTGACTGACTGTCATTTCCTAATATGCCGGTAGGAATGGAATGATTGATTCTTCCATGGAGTCACATCACTCAGTCTAGGATGATGGCAATAACGAGCCGTGCAGAGCTGTCTAAGTTAAAACTCGGGTGACACTTTTCAGAGATGCCTAACTTAATATATTTCATTTCCAGTGTGGAGGTACACGATCCTATTATTATTTGCTATAGGCTATGCTGTAGTTTAGGCAGTCCAAATATAGCTTAGCCGGGAAAGGTACGCCCACATGGGTAACCAGACAGGTGTAATTTACTAAGCAGCATGCTGTATTTTACACTAACAAGAATGAAGACTGGGAGTCAATAATGGTCACACACTTACACACATATATTTATATATCTTGATGTGTCTTTATATACATATTAATAAAAACTGAATATTATTATTATTATGTTAGCCTAATTTCCCTACTAAAGGATTCAATTACAAAGTCAATAGTATTTATGTAAGTTCCGACTCTGGTCAAAAGTTTAAGCCCTGAGAAGACCCACATCCAGTCAGCACATCCAGTCAGCAACTGCTATCTCAGGCTAATGCCCTCTCCCAAAATATGCTCTGTGCAAAGCTGCAAAAAGCTGGATATTCCTCATTACCAAAAAAGAACCGAACTAGCAGCTAGAACTGGAATGACAAAGGCCCACTGAAGTGTAGCAAGGTGTAATACTGATCAGCTACCAGTAGGTAAACAGTAAAAATGCAGACCAGAAACTAAATACATCTGTATCGGGCTTACGTTCAGTGTTTATCCCGGGTTCCACGACCTAAATCGACACGGCAGCCTTGTCACTCTCACCCTCGTGGAAAGTGAAAGCAGAGGGAGAAATGCAGCTCTTACATGCGCGTGCACGGAATATATTATACGCGCCCGAGCAGGTTCCTGTTCTATCAGTCCGACTAAACTAATGCGCTCTAAGGGACGGCGCTGTTTTACAAGAGTTCCAGGCGGAATTACGGTTAATCACGGGCCAGTTTGGAAAAATGACGGATCTCTAGCTCCTCCGTGCATCTCCAGCGCCCGGTGAAGCCCGCTGGAGTTTAAGAGCTGAACATGAGGCCAGCCAAGAGCAGGCAGGAGCAGTTAGCCAGTAAGAGCGCTAGGACGGGCTTTTGACTAACACGGTAAATCAGAGGTCGGTGTTATATCGCTGTGGCATCTCGCTCCCTTCCGTCTTATTTAATCGGCATCGGGTACTGGTGGTTATATCTCTCAAGTTGTTCAACTGCGGATCCGGCGGAGGGGCTACTGCGTGCGCTGATTTTGAGCCACCGCTGTGCAGTTTGAGAGATTCACGTGTAGGAGGCTGTAGGCAATCTGAATGCTCCCGCACCATAGAGCCAAAAAACAGCTCCCTGACTAGCGGGATCCGCGGACAAATGAAAACTTACAGGCGCGCGCAGCAATTGTGCTTTCCTAAGTCGGTATAGGCGTTAGGCAGAGCGCACAGCAAGCGTGTGCAAACATGATGGTTCTGTGCGCTACCTTGTTGGCGAGGTGGTGTTGAATAAGCAGCACTTTTCCCCCGCAGTTTCCCAGACCTAAAATTTCTTCAAGACTTGCCTGAACGCGCGCCTGCTCTAGCCTGTTTCTCTGTACGGAGGGCTCCTGCGCTTTCGTATCTCTCCAGCAGAGAGAACATGCCTAAAAACTCTTTTACCGGATTCAAACAGGCAGGCTCACGGTCCAGTATGCCGAGTAATACCGAGTTCAAATCTCAGGCAAAAATTCTTCGCCAACTCCACTCCAGCCCCGACCACCACGCATTCACCAGACCATATAACAAGTAATGTGTCTTACCGTCGATATTTCGGGGGCGAATGTGGAGAAAAATCCTCTCAATTCCCGTCACGTAGCATCATCACGGCTTGAGGAGATGAAGTGCCGCGAATCGGGCTGAAGTGGAGAGCGGCGAGAAAATCCTCTTCAGCGGCGGGAAGCAAATAGCCTGGTCGTGCCGAGGGGTCGGTATCCGACTAAAGACAACGAAAGCGGTCCATGTCCATGAGGAAAGTCCACGGTCCTCAAGCGAGCGGTGGGAAACATTAGCGGTGCACTTTTTGGCAGCGGCGGCGAAGGCTAGTTCCTCTTCAGTACTGCTTTAGGTCCCCGCGCGCGCGCGCACACGCACACACGGCACTGGCGGCTCCAAGTCGGTTACTCAACAAGCAACACTTCTGACTGAGGGAAGAAAAGGCAAAACAGCAAGAGAGAAAGAATAAGGGGTAGAAAAAAACCCCACACACTCAACGCTCGGAACAGGGAACTCTCCAGGGCCACGCAGGAACTACTTCAGTGAATGCAGTCTGTCTCTCACACACGAGTGCGCGCGCAACACAGAGCGAGCGAACATTTCGTTAGCGCTGCGAACACATTACTTCACTCCTCACCATCACTTGTGTTGGCAGGATGGTACAGAGCTCAGACGCTCCGGGTTCAAGAAGAAAAATGATATAGGCCTATAGGTGGACTGCTGAGGGTGCTTGCGTTTCCCCAACGGAGTAAGATGACAGTGTGCCTTGGCGCGGCATCACTTACTACACTCGGACACACTCGTCGTGCGGTAGTTTGTGCGCAGAGCTCAGGCTCCGTTTGTATTGTATGAATTCAGAGCCATAGCCCCGCCCACCTCGCCGCCTCCGCTTGACGTTGGCTAAAAGGGCGGGGCTTGCATCCTCTAAAAGCCGCGCTGATGCTGGAGACAGCAAGAGATGGAAGAGGGGGGCAGTGTTCGCTCGGCAAATAAATACTCCTGTCTGACAGCGGTCAGTGCCTTTACTTCTCAACTTCACAAGGTCTGAAGGGCCATCTGCATGTATTTTAATTCATCTCGTAAAAGCCATTTTGGCTTTCACCTACTGGGAGCAAATTAGCTTCCTATTGTAGGCGTTCTGAAAAATGGCACTAAAATGTCCCATTGTTACAAATACTGAAAGGGGAACTCCACCAAGTTGTTAAACGTTAAGCATACAAAGATGCAAAGGGGTGGTTATGGAACCCAGACGTCCAAAGCATTTAACGCCTGTAAAAGCTCACTCACAGACAGCTCTTTCATGAACTGGTTGCAAATATGCTGACCGGTGCCTGAGTCACAGCAGAGAGGTACACACGGCGTGTGATAAGGAAATGCAGTACTAAAAGAACACTCAGAAGGCCCAGAAGACCTGTGTGTGAGTTCACAGGTCAATTAGGATGGTGAATAAAATGGTTATATTTGTGTTGTGCTGTGTTTTTGTCACTTCCACTGTAAAAGATCTGAGTTGTTAGTTTTCTCTACCACAAATGTTTCACATCATACCACTAAGAATGCTTTTCTGTATATGTTATTGTTTTAATTATACAGCATCTTCCTTCAACGGGCTTAAGGTTTCGTATAATATATTGTTTAACAGAAGCCTCTCAAGAATCAAACAATACTTTCAACAGACTGCCATAAAATACATAAACATGTGTGGTGGTGTTGTAAGTTGGGGTGTTATAGTATATCGCTACACTTGAGTATTACAATACTATGTTTTGTGATTCTGTATTATGTTGTAATCTCTCTTCAGCCATTAGACTCTTCCACTCCAACATAAACAACTAGGGTAAAGGCACAGCACTAACAATAGCATTAGCATGCCTGTGATTACAGTGGTGTGCTTTTTATACTATGAAAGTTTTACTAAAATGAGGTTTAAAAAATCACAGGATATTGGATTGCTAACAGTATTACTATATGTTGAATTGTAACCTCTTTATCATCATATGTGTCGCATGGCCAGGTTCCTGCTAATGCTCAGCCCTAGTTGTAGACCCACACAAGGTTGACTAAAAGTGTGTAGTCTATATATCATCGCTGTCCAAAGTAAAACAAGTATCTCCAAAATGGCAACTTTACAGGCCAAAAACTTTATTCATTTTGTATGTAAGTCAATGGAACTGTTTTCCATCTAATGAAAATGTGGCCCATTCATCCTGACACAGTGTAAAAGCTGCTGTGTTCAAATGATGCATAAAAGCAAAATTAAACAAAAATTGAGATACATGTTTTTCCTTGGACAACAACAATATGCGTAAGCTGATTATGTACTGTATCTCTACATTCAGTAATACAAGCATTATAAAAGGGTATTCCACCAGTTGCTCAACATTTCTGCATAACTCAGTTTTAAACAATTCACAGTGGTCTGAGGTCAAATGCTCTATTCTGAAGAAACCTGCAGAATCAGAATTGTTTGCAGTGGTGGTGATAAGAACGAGGCATCTACAGTCTTTCAAGCCTCTTTAAGCTACCTCACAGAAAGTTATTGCATGAGATAGTTTTGTGATAAGATTTAGGCCTGAAATGTTATTTTCTCAAAGCCATTCATGGGGGAGAAGTACGTTTGAATGCTGTAAGAGAAAATAGCCCCAAGGACAACTTACTTTTTTTTAGACTTGCCACCATTTTGCTAGTGTCAACATCATAACTGCTTGCTTTGGAGCATCAATAGAATTACATTGCATTTCAGACTATGCCAGAGTTTCCCAAACTGTGGGCAGCGGACCACTAATGGGCCAAAGAGCCTCCTTTACTTATTCAGTTGGACGCACAAGCATGGGCCAGAAATGTCATATATAACCATATTAATGTTATATTCATATACACATACAAATGCATCACAATAGCAGGCTACTTAAACTTCTTCAGTTGAAGATGACATAGCCACTGCCTAACCACTGATGGAGAGGTTTCTTGGGGTGCTTTCTCAGCTCCCTTGTTTGAATTCGGACATATAATTTTTCCTTATTCAAATTTCTTGGAAAAAGTGGATTTATAACAGCAGATTTTGGTTTTCTGGTGGGCTGCAATGCTTGAATATGATTATTATCAGGTGTGCTTTGGGGTGGGAAAAGGTTGAGAACCCCTGGACTATGTGATCCCTGATTCCCATATCACTTTGAATGACTTTGTTTTTATCTAAATGATTGGAAGAAGAAACGATGGAATACGTTTTCACCTTGAAAGGCCCTCTTCTGTCTTTGAAAGAAATACGAACCTGTAGCTGGATGGCTGAAAATCACTCCAGGTCTCACATTCAATAAAGGTCATTCCCTCAACATGTCCACATTGATCAAGCCATTAATTTTGTCATTGCTGCTACGCAACAAATCACAAGCAATAACAAGCCCCCTCAAGCTCTCTTTGTGAGAAGTAGCTGTAACCTCAGTAACACCAGTGTGCTTATTGGTAACACAAAGGGCAGGTTATTATAAGCTAGAGCAGAATGTGCTCGTTTAATCCTTTGAGCAAATTGTAATAAAAAATAAAGCACCAGCAGTTGACAGTAGGGATGGGCGATACCACCGAAATTTGCTTTCACCAACTAATACAAAGGCTAATTTTCTTATGCCAACCACGATATTCTAAAGTTTATGATTTTCAACAATGACATATGGCACATTTAAGCAAAATGATAATATAGATAGATAGATAGATAGATAGATAGATAGATAGATAGATAGATATCATATCTGTATTTTATATATATATATATATATATATATATATATATATATATATATATATATATATATATATATACATATATGACATACCAGAGTTCAAAAGAGGACAAATTGTTGGTGCACGTCTTGCTGGCGCATCTGTGACCAAGACAGCAAGTCTTTGTGATGTATCAAGAGCCACGGTATCCAGGGTAATGTCAGCATACCACCAAGAAGGACATTCCCAAGACCAACTGACGCTGTATTGGCCGCAAAAGGAGGCCCTACACCATACTAATAAATGATTGTGGTCTAAAACCAGGTGTTTCAGTTTCATTGTCCAACCCCTGTAGATTAACATTTATTATTATTGTGGCTATTAAAACCTAAACTCACTTAAAATTTAATTCAGTGTTTGATCAGCATCAGTACTTAGGTATCATTCCGGCTGTCCCTAATAGACAGAGGATTTAGTAGAACCTGTATATGCTCACTATATGGCAGCAATACTGTACTGTGTGTCAAGCATCAGCAACAGTCAATGCTGAGAATTTAAGTTTTAAGAATGATTTGAAAACCCATCTTATAATCTACTCAACCAAGTGTGAAGAAGTGATCAACCACTTATGGTTGTAAGCCCAGTGGGAGGCTGATAATAGTATTCACTGACAGGAACACTGACAGACAACGTTTCCTGCAAGATTGCGCTGTAAAATCAACGTCTGCTGTGCTTACGGGGAAATTGACATTTTTGAGGATTTTGAAGTGCTCGGCGAGCTCCGTTCCCTCATAAGGTCATGTGGCTATCCCACTCCCACACCTTAAAGGGTTTGATCACTTCATATTTTTAAGATTCATGCTTCATGACACTGAAGGATTTCTCCAAGGCATGTTAAAGAAATGCAAATCTGAAAGCCTTAAAGCAATATAAAAGGCACAAAATACCTCATGAATAATGCAGAGGGTTATTTTGCCATACTCAAAATGAACTTTCAGAGAAACCAGTTATGCATTTCTGATAGGACTGAGGAATCCACCGCACGCACAAAGTAGTTTAAGTGGCACGGCTGCTTCCTTCAATTTGGACAATGTTTTAGCTCACGCTGAAAGGGGGCCGAGGCGCGCATGCTAACCGCTGCAAGAATGGCCTTCAGCAAAGTTGGAACTTTTGTGAGATGTACACATTTGCACAATTGATACTTTTTTATCTTTGCCATTGTCCTTCGTCCTTCGACTATACAGATTGTCTTTCAATGGGACTTCATGCCAAGCGGCTTTGAGAGTTGTCCTCTGCTATCTTAGCCAAGGTAGTCTGCTGCTTTGTGACACTCAATACTCTGTGCCAAATGTCTGGATTTTTCAGCATCGTGTAAAGGACATTGTTGGTACACATCTCGACAAAGTAATAAAACAGGAGTGCTTTAATAAGCACAAAAGCTTTATAAACCATGTTTATAAGGCACTGCTGGGCTGCTTATGATCCTTCCATGCCAATCATCACAAGCTGATGCATGAAGTAATTTTCTCCCATTTATTACACAGTTATAAGGCATTGTTTCAACACAAAGGCCTAAAAAAGATTATTTATCAGTAAGTAATATGTGCATATATATATAATTATGAGCTGTCTGGTATATGCCATCTATTATTCTTTTTAAATTCGTCTGTGTTTAGTAAGAACATCTGGATTGTAGCTGCAGATAAATGAAAATAACATGCATATGTCCAACAAAAAGGTCCAACTCAGTGTTTAGGTCTCGAATGAAGGAGCACATCTCATCCAAACACAGATTGACCGTTTGGATTTAAGTAAGTACATACTCTTTTGAGCCTTTGATGGTTTAATTAGTGCAGTGATGAATATGTTTCAGCTGACAACAGTTCTTTTAACCTGCCCTGATGCAGTGAGTAGCTTTTCATTTCTTAAGCAACCATATGGAGAGATGTATCCCATCATCATGGACAATATATTACTGTTGACATATTGACCAATATATTGACCAGCAAGCAAAGAAAACAACTAAGAAAATAAGAAAACACATGGTGGGTTAAGAATTCGTCTTTACACATTTGATGATGGTGGTCTACGCATGAGTCGATGAGGCAGTTTTATGACTCTGTTTGAGAGTGCATGGTAAGCCCAAGTGTGGCATACCTACTTTGTTCACACATACAACTTTCAGAATTACACAATCATATTTATGTCAGAGACCACATACAACTTTCAGAATTACACAATCATATTTATGTCAGAGACCTCCAAACTTAGCTAACCAGCTATGTCGAAAATCTAAATTACGATTTTAATTTTTTTTACAGACCAATTAGTCAATATTTGAATTAAACAATAATCATTAAACCATTTTTCTTTTAAAAAAAATTAAGCAGTTACCTATTTAAATAATGCAAAGCACAATAAATTTTAGGCTATTTAAATGGCTATTCAGGCAATAAGTGGACAATAAGTGCTAAATAGCTTATTGACTTTATATAGAATAACGTGCAATAAATTGCTGATTTTGTGTTTTAAGTAACTATTTGCTGATTCCATTTTTTTTTTCAATTGTGCATTCCTTGTATATGGAACAGATAAATAATCATTGTATCTAGTCCTGTACCTTAAAGGGCCTGTTATTTTGGAGTAATGGTTTATAACAATGCAATAAATGTAAGCAAAAATCTGCACTCTAGTATAAGCCTCATTATATCGTGTATCATGTATCATGTATATGTCATGTACTCTTCAAACCAGGCTATGTTACTTTACTGTTACTGAGATAAGCTAGGGGTAGTCAGCTCACAGCATAAAGGGACTGGCTTCGAATCCTGGGTGGGACGTCCAGGATCCTTTCTACATGTCTGCATGTTCTCTCTGTGTCTGCATGGGGGTCCTTCCAAAGTCCAAAGGCATCCGGTCAAGTGAATTAGGTGAGTTAAATTTAGCTAACCCTAGTTGTGCATGTGTATGTCTGTGTTTGCCCAGTGATGGACAGGCAGTCTGTCTAGGGTGTTTCCTCCACAACAAGCACTAGCTCCAGCACCGCCCATGACCCAGAAGCACAAGCAGTTTAGAAGATGAGTAAGTGAGTGGGATAATCAGTTCATTAATACTTAACAATCACTTAATGAACATATTAAATGAATATCGTCGCTGTTCAAAGAAAAACATGTATCTCTAAAATGCCAACTTTTTAATTTGAATGTAAGTCAATGGAACCAGACGTCTTTCCGAGCACTTTTGGGACATTTCTATTGGTCCATTCATCATGCAAATCTTACACAGTGTAAACAGCAGCTGCTGTTTTTAAATCATGCATAAAAGTTAAAATGGACAGAAATGGAGATACATGTTTTTCATTGGACAGCGACAATATGCATGTGTCTATGTGTCTTTAAATACAGTGTTATAAGAAGCATACTACCAACAAGCCATGCTCATACAGGGCCAGTATCACATGTATTGCACCCCTGTAGCATCCAAAAACGATTCTGTCATCCCAGGGTTTCGCATCCTTGTTTGTTTGTTTGTTTGTTTGATTCCATGCCCCACTTTCCCCATCCTTGTCAATAAACTCATTTAGACAGGCTACCTCCAGCTGCACTGCACTGTTTCTCAGATTAGATTCCGCAGTGAACGGGGGGCTTCTCTCTGTATAGAAAGCATTAGGCTGTGACTTCCCGATTGGCAGTCAGATCGAAAAAACACATGTAGTCAAGGTGAGTACATAGTGAGTTAATTGCGCCTCCTGCACTAAAACCTAAACTAATGCTGTGCTGCTTCAATCGTTTCGTTAATGTAATTAAAAGCGCTTTACAGTAGAGCGGTGGCTGCTGTGCCAAAATATCCACAACGACATGCTTGCGGTCCCAGGAGGAACGCTTTGTGGGAGTCTTTATGTGCTCTGTCCTCTCCTGATATGATCAAACAGGCTTTTCTGTATGTCTTCATCTGCATGCTGTTGGCCCCTCTTACCAGATCCATGAGTCATTACCAACAGCTAGAAGAGAAATCATTGGAGGAAAGAACACACTAATATAGCTTATCAGTCTGCCACAGCTGGGCAGGGATCGCTGCTGAGGGCTGGGGAGGTAAATTGCAAGGTGTGCCTCAGTGTATTAACATTCAAGTTCTTTCAGAAGGGATTGATCTCTCCCTGCTATAATACATGGCCATGCCTGTGTATTATCCCGTCTGCCTCTAAAGAAGGACTTGTTTCTGTCTCTCTTTACCGAGTTCAATAGCCACTTAAAACCCCTGTCATGCGACGCCAAGGATCCGTGGCGTTCGTTTGCTGCGTGCCGTCGCCTTCAAAAGTTGATACAAAGATGAGGCAGTTAATGCCGCTTATGCTGAAGTGATGTTTACGGTATGTTCATTAATATTGGCTACATATGAGAAAAAAAGGAACCCACTTGAAACCATAGACTCTTCTTTCATGATACAACAAGCTGCAATCGGCTCGTCTCTAGTACTGTCTCTCTAGTGCAAGTCTCTATGGAAACTATATAGAGTGACAGGCAAGCTGACACTTATACGTGGCCATCATGCAAGTCTCCGTCTGCGCCCTATCGCTTACTGAACGCGATGAACAAGAGATAGCGGAGGTGTCTGAGGGGGCGAAGGAGTTACAAATCATGACCTTTGCTTTTTAAAACATGCAACATTCATGGCCTTGCCGCAACCTGGAACAGCAGATTGGCATTCAAAAGGAACTGCCCTTCAGGCAGGATGATCACTGGCTCGTCACACGGCGCAGAGAGAAAATGGCAAAACGCAAACAAAAAGTCGGCGGTAATACGTTCAGGGCCCATACATTATGAAGGCACGCTTTGGAGACTGATGAAATATGCAAGTCGAGTCACCTATACTGGTTATGGCTTTATCTCAATTGCGAGTGTGGGAGTGCACAGTAGGCCCTACTCTTAGCCGTGGAGAGGGATAGAGAGCGGGCGAGAGAGAGAGAGAGAGAAAGAGAGGGAGAGAAAACTCTGTGTACTCCCATCTGTATTTTCAAATGTCAATGACTGCTGCCATCAGGTGCATGGTGTGGGTGTGCAATCAGTAATAAGCGGATAGTCGAGAAAAAGAAGAAGGGCAAAAAAAAGAGAGAAAGAAACAGCGTTTGATGCAAGACAGTCTCCCGGGGCGCTAAGCTATTGTCAGGCCACGTTGGTTTTGTGTCTCGCCACGCTGTTTTACAGTCTTAAAGATGAGTCAGTTGCCCAGGCTTTGGGGCTTCTTCAATAAGATACGATGAAAGAGATTCTGTGAATGTTGGCCTACAATGAATGGCCAGCCATAGGTCACCTCAGTAATGGCTCGGCTGAAGGGTGGTTGTTTGTTTGAGCGTAACTCAAGTTTTACCACAGGCGCACATAAGGCGATCTATGTTGCGCCTTTGGGGGGCTATGGTGAGGTCAAGAGGTCAAGGAGGACTACAACAGAGAGGATGCATTTGAACATACCACCCCCACCCCAACATATCCAGGCCGAGGCATATTCTCTCCAGATCGAGAGAGATTACTGCAGCTTGTATCATTTGATCCGCGGCTGGGGCGGACCTTTATACGTTCGAGACTACATTTGCGGGGAAATCAGCTAAACTAATGAGTTTTGCTTTGATTGTCAAGTGTTAATGGGAGTGCAATTACAGCGTGCCCGGAACACTCGAGTTCACATTGTCATGCTCTGTCTGCTACTTCCCTCAACCACAACAAGCCTTGGAGGATACTCTGTATTTTCCTACATGTGAATTCATTAATAGGTCCACTGCCGACGCTTTGGATGAGTTGTCCTGTGTGACCGATTAGGCTACGCTCCTAAAACTAAAGGTCCCTAAATGGTTCTTGGTTTGGACGTACAGTGGCCAGCTGCATCGCGGAATCATTAGTTCATGCACAAGAGTGTGCTATCAAATAAAGCTACTAAAATACTAAACCAGGGTGAATCTCGAAGCATGCCTGTCTGTGGCAGTCAAAATTCAGGAACAGGTCACTATTCTAATATGAGAAGATGACCAAAAGCATGTTCTACTTGAACCTTCTTGAACTGCATTAATTATCCATGTTACATCTAACCATGTGTCAGGTTATTCCAAGCTCTGCCCAGTATCCCCTAGAGTGAAAGCAGGGGAGCAAATCACACAGTACATTCAGGAATAAAGGTTCCAAAACAGGTTTCTGTGACTTTACAAAGATCCTTCACACTCACACATCTTATATCATTTTTTTGATAATCATTTTTCCGAACCAAACATGGTTCTTTTTTGACTCCAAAGACCTGTGGTACCTTCATATCATTACTGACCAAGGAAATAAGATTTAAGATTTGAACCCCTTCTTGATCGCACAGTGGGGAAATTTAGTCTCCGCATGTAACCCATCTATGAAGTGAAACACCCACAAACACACTCACTAGTGAACACTCACACTAGGGGGCAGTAGGCACACTTACCCAGAGCGGTGGGCAGCCCTATCCACAGGGCCCAGGGAGCAGTTGGGGGTTACTGTCAGTTCAGGGAATCGAACCAGCAACCCTCCAGTCACAAGGCTGGTTCCCTAACATCCAGCCCATGATAGCATCCAGAAGGAGGCGTCAGATAGCAGTGCTATTGGGAGGGAAGCTAAAGGTTACCAGGAACAATGAACGATGATACGTTCAGACTGATGAGCTATATTTATTAAGCTACACATGTACATAAGTAGTGTCTTGGCACGAAGCGGTAGATGTTTCTTATAGAGGTGTCCTGTGATAATCCATCCCATGCAGCTTGAATATTTTCACACATTTCCTGCAGATTTTGCAGTAGGGGTGGAGGTGGAGAGACACCAGGCTTTCTGGACGTGTGACAACAAACTGCTCATCTTGGTGCTGACTATGGTACCTCCACACACAGATTAGTTGGTTGTCTCGATGAAGACAAAACCTCATAACTGAAGATCATTCTCTGCCATTCAGAGTCACTCCATTACAGGCACAACATCATTGCGGTCTTTGACGTCACTGACGTGGTGTTAAGGACAGTGGTCGTAACGGTCTGCGTGCATGTGGTCTTGTGTTGTGCAGCAGTCTGCCAATGATGCTGGCATTAACAGGATGACTCACAGAGGGCATCATTGTGTGCAGTCGCAGCTGTTGGGTCAGCCAGGTACAGTGATAAGGCCTGGCCACATCACATATGTGGCAGAACCTGAAAGTTGAATCATTTGCATGTCTCACAATGCCAAACCTATTCATCAAGTTTCATTGGAAGTTCCATTGACCTACATTAAAATTAAATGAGGATTTTGACGTCTCCTGTAAAGTTGCCATTTTAGAGATACTTGCTTTAATTTGGACAAGGACGATATTTAACAGAGTACCCAAGGTCAGTTATGACTGCTGTGTTAGGCTCTACTTTCCAGGCCGATCAGGAAGAAGATTTGAGCACAAAGTGTTACCAAGTGATATGAGATCATCTCAATATGTAATGCAAATGACTTCCTGCAGCCCTTGCTGCAATCCGTGCAGACATCGCTGTATAACAATTGCCTTTCCCAAACAGTGCGTTCTATTAGTTGATTTCTACATCTGGGGGCGGGTGCCGAAAAATACAGCTTATTACTGTGATATTTGCACATCTCACTATGAATGAGAGACGCTGTTTGTCCTTTGCAATGCATTTGAATAAGAAACAATATTAATGTGGCGCAGTCGTGCTGCTTGTCCGCGTACATCACCGCATGCAACATCTGCTTTCTGTGACAGAACAGAGCAGGATCAATTTGTTGTGTGCATGCATAACTAATTCATCACATTGTTCTCCTGTAGATCTGAAACACACACACGCACGCACACACATGCACGCGTGCACGCACTTCCTTTTTTCCTTGGTGAATTATGTTGTAACCTTAGTCGGAAATTAAACCATTTGGATCCGAATGCATCACATTACAAAGACGTTCTCTCTCTAACAAAAAGCTTGTTTCATTTCAGTTGATTTTCAGCCACTCTGTTTTGCCTCTTACAAAATACCCGCTGAAATTTTTGCCATCTGCTTTCCGTGTGCGTTTAATCTCGGAATACTATTGACCGGTGACTAGACACTCACTGACCAGATGTTCTGGCTCTGCTGCAAATGTGAGCAGAAAGCCTTCTACACAGGGTTGGCGCATGAGAATACAGGACACAATAGAAATCCCTTGGGTTTTTGAGGTGTTTTAAACATGGCACCGTGCTCAGTTGAGCTGTCAGGTAAATGAGTAGAGGTGTACTGCCTATACTGCCTATATACTGCTTAAAGCAACACCGCTACTGTTTCCCATTGATTATAATGTAAAAATGCTAAAAATGCCAAAGCACTCCATCACTGGTCAATAGAACTGTTAAATGCTTGGCCATGTTGTCATATGTGCAAGCGCAATTGAATACAATGTTGTTCATCTTTGCTGAAGTTTGAGCTGTTTTCCAGTGATTATGACTCCATTAGTGCTAGCAAGCTGCTGTGATTCGGCTGCCTGTAATAGCAAATGAATGCTTGTGTTTAAAACTTAAACCATACGTGATGATTCTTTGACGAAGCTTTTCTCAATTTGTACGCAAATGAGGAACCAGCACAACTGAGCTCTGGAGCCCATTTAAAAAGTGTTGTAGGCGCATTTCTGGAGCAATAATAGTTTAATTCGTATTGCTCAGTCCAAGATTTAAACAGCTAGTAACAAATATAATGTCAGTAACATACACTACATGGACTTGAGGATTGGAACACCTACACATTACACCTACAGGAGCTTTTGTGACATCCCATTCTAAACTCATAGGCATTAATATGGAGTTGGTCGCCCCTTTGCAGCTATATCCACTTGCACTCTTCTGGGAAGGCTTTGTATGAATGGAATCAGACTGATGTTTAGTGAGAGTGCCCGGCTCACAATTTCCGTTCATCACAAAGGTGTTTGATGGGGTTGGGGATCTGGGCAGGAGTTTTTCAAGTTTTTCAATGCTAAACTTGCCCAACAAAGTTTCGGTGACCTTGCTTGTGCACTGGCTACACTAGTCATACTGGAACAGATATTGGCCTTCCCCAAACTGTTCCCACAAAGTTGGAAGCATGCAGTTGTCCGAAATGTCTTGGTCTGCTTAAGCATTAGGATTTACCTTCAATGGAACTTAGGGACCTGGGCCAAAGCCCTTAAAAGACTACACTGCTAGATCTTTGATTTTAAATACCTGTGTTAATCAGACTGAAAGACACTCCTTAAAGGGAGTGTGCCAATACTTTTGTCCATCTAGTGCACATCACATGGCTTAAGTTCTCTGTGTCTTTATTTCCTTCTTTTTGTCCACCAACACATTTACCTACTGCTCTTATCCATAGCGACTTACAAGGTTAATTATAATACAAGCAGGTCAATGTAGTGTTAGGAGTCTTGCCCAAGGACTCTTATTGGTGTAGTACAGCATAGTCACTCAGCCTGGGATTCAAACCCCAGTCTCCCACGTGTGGTGGAGGCTACTTAGTGAGTAGTGGTGTTATCTGCTGAGCTACACTAACCACCTATCAGATTGTGGATGGGTGTCAGATGTCGTGATGGATGGTCTTTTTGGAGGGGAAGGGGCTCATTTAATGGGTGGCACAGCTTTACCAGTACTAGTTATACATTAGCCTGTATTTGCACTATTATGAGTGAAAAATGACTGTACATTTAATGATGACAACAAAACAATGTTGTTGATGCATTTAAGAAAGGGAGATAAATGCACACTGACTTACGCAGGAGCATCCCAATTTGTATACGGCATAATCATCGGTGCTCAAGTAAAGAGCCAGAGCGCTGTTTTAGGTTGCTGTCTCATGCAGGATGGAACGGACAGTCTAAATATTTAAGAGATGATGTACACGTGACCTGGCAGCATGTTTGCTGTGCCTCTGCGCCTCATCTAGATGGAGTTGACATCACCCGTCTTTGCATAGGAAGGTCACCGAATTGATTTCAAATAAATTTTTATGTGGTAAAGATACCGATCTTAATGACCAGCCTTTGTAAGGTCAGGGATTAGAGCGGCCCCGGCGCTAACAAAAGCAGGTGAAATGAATTGCACATAGCAAGTGAAGGCTCGGTGTCAGCCAGCGCTCAGGCCGGGCAGCCTGTGTCTGTGTGTGAAATTTTAATGGAGCCCCTTCTTTGTTGTTTGGGGACAGATGAGACGGTCGGTCCAGCACAGGCAAACAAGTGCACCAAAATATCAACACCCGAGATATTCCTCCGCAATGTACTTTTATAGGTGAGACAAAGCAAGCATTACTAGGACAATAAAGGACCAGTCATTATTTGGCACTGGTAATCTTGCACAGATGGTCCCATGCTTGATGTTCAAATCACGTTTTGTTGCATTTTCACAGCCTTGAATGAGCTGTGTACACAACCATTGTTTGATGAGGAAAATTGAAGGCAGGCCTTGTAAACTGTCGGCGCCTGATGCCAAAGACAGAGCTTGACTGAGACGGTTTGTGCAGGACATTTTTTCCCCTTGTCACTGAGGCCAGCCTATAAGCTGAGCTTTCTCTGCAAATGGACAGTGCATAATGATTGTGTTATGAGGTGGGATCGTGGCTGCGGTGCAGCTTATGGGCAAGCTGTGGAATGGCGCGAGGGAATAGGCTTGGGTTTACATGGATGAGACAATTTCTCTTCAGGGTTTTGGTGTAATTTAGGTTGAGCGATGCCCCTCCTCTGACAATTGAAATGAAGGCTCTATGTAATTAACCTAGAAATAGGATGAAACCCCAACTCAACCCTGCGCTGCAGCGTAACACTGTCATCATCTTTCCCAACAATTCAATTTCATCCTTTCCTCCTTTGAATAAACAATTTAATGAAATCAAAATTAGGCACGACCCTTTTCTGGGGTCGACCCTTTTCAAAAGCTCTAATATCCCAAGACGGAGCGGCATTTAATTATTTATCTCTTTAGCCGATGCTTATGGAGCTCGTCACCCTATGTCTCAAAATGACACATAGAAACACATCCTTTGAAGATGGAGATGCATGTTCACAGGAACCTGTATAATAACCAGGGTGTAGCTTTGGCAATCCATAAAAAAGTGGACAAACTTTCACACGTGTGGGCGCCCAATCACACAACTGCAGAACGACGCAAACAACTCTTTTCATCCCTTTAACCACTAGTGTAATTATTTCCTGCCCTTCAGTTTGGCCTCCTGTGTAGCTAATGTATTTTTTATAAAGGAAGAACTTGTAATATGTAAATGATATCTAGCCATAATATTATTTTGAGTCATAATAAGCTTTTCTATGCAACACACATTAAACTGCTTTACTGAAATCACTCATGCCTGTATTTCCTACACCTACATGCCTATTTATACTGCTTATATATGCATAAAACTCCCACTGTAAGATGTTTAAGACTCTGTTAATATTAAGACTGTTAATATTAGAGTTATTATGGGCATTAAAGTTTTATTGTTTCCACATTTGCTCTATTGTGTTATTGAACACTGCACTAATGTATTTACTACAACTTTAGGTCTTGACCGTATTATGTAGGTAGGCAAACTGGACAAAATAAATAGTCACCTGTGACTGAAACATACCTAACAGGCTGTAATACCTCCACAAGCATGAGTAACAGCTGTGATTTGATTTGTTGTGAAGTTTTTGGATGTAGATGGCTCTCAACAATGGTGGGTGCCTTCCCAGGTACGATTCTTCAGAGGATTTATTGCAGACCAGGATTTGTGGCACTGCTGGTAGACTCGTATGACCGTACGCTTCCTTACACCTGTAAATTCAGCCTTCGCACTATGGTCTTTGGCATGCCCACATGAAATCATCTCTTTTAGCTGATCATTAACATCTACTTTGGACCCATGTTCAACACATCGAATGAGATATTCACTGCACTGTAGCGCCTCTTCACAGTCTATGAATCTTGTCACACACACCCTGCAGGAATTTATTTATACCACCTTAAACTGGCAAGGTGGTCAATTTATATGTATTAGGTATGTAGAGTAATGTGCACAATTCAAAAACAACTTATAATTTATTTAATTTCTGATCAAAATTGTCTATAAATACAAGTTCTGAAGACTTGTTTTCACCTTTTCAGTAAAATCTGCAGGGATTTTCTTCCGCACATCTAAAGTTCAATCTTTGTTTGTGTTTTTGGTTTCTCATGATCCAGTAACCCCAAATACATTCAGTGATGCTGTGGTTTCTTTTTCTTAGTAACAGCTTCTTTACAGCTACACGATGTTCTAGTAATACTTAACCATTCTTCAAACTTATTTTGTTTTGTTTGGAAAGTCCTGTTCTTAATATTATTTTAATTAGTTTTTTCGCTTCCAGTGGCAAACAGATGATGATGAAGATGATGATGATGATGATGATGACGATGACATTGATGATGACGATGACGACTTTAATAATATACTGTACCATTCCTACTGTCACACTGTAAACATTCATTTTACTGGTGATGAGGCACTCACATTAGTCTTATCTGTCACAGGTTTCTCTGTAAGTAACAGCTATGTCCACACAGTGTTTAGGCTAGACTAAATTAACTTGTTTGCTATTGGTCATGTCAAGTACTTGAATTTAGTGTATTAAGCATTATTCACCATTTGCAATATTTTGATAGGGTCTTTATTGTCAATCAATGTCCATTAAAAATGCACTTTTATTGTTATTTTACTAATCTGTTAAAGGTACTAATGCAAATCTAAAAAGATGTAATATAAGTACTATTTTGTGTATAATGCCTTAACCACCTACAGGGGTTGGACAATGAAACTGAAACACCTGGTTTTAGACCACAATCATTTATTAGTATGGTGTAGGGCCTCCTTTTGCGGCCAATACAGCATCAGTTGAGAGGATAATGTTGTGTGCATTGCAATATCTTGAGCAGAACTGTGCTCTTACCTGCTAACTGAACCTTCACACTCTGCTCTTACTGGTGCAATGTGCAATTAATGAAGATTGGCCACCAGGCTGGTCCAATTTAGCCATGAGACCTCCCACACTAAAATGACAGGTGTTTCAGTTTCATTGTCCAACCCCTGTATGTTTCATTGGAAGAAGTCCTACATTCAAAGTAGTTTTATTAGTTTCTATTTAATCACATTTCATTTTTATTTTATATTTATTCTATTTGCATAAGGTCATTTTTGCATCACAGTACATTTGCATGCTAAAATGTAGAGCTTGGATGCTATTTACATGTTTTTGTTATTCTCAATGTTATGTATTCGGGTTTATCAGCCCCCAAGAAGTTCCTGAACAGAATGGCAAAGATGCTTAGAATCGTATGAGGGCTCAGAAATGGGTGACTCATTTATTACCATATAAAGAACTTGATAAGACAACATGCAGCCATCAGATATGCAGCCATTTGTTCATTACTGTAGGAACCAGTCCATTAAAAATAACATTGTTTCACAGTTGATATCGGTGCATTGCACACTAATGAATATTTGAAGCTATGCTTGAGAGAAATGATGGTTTAACCTAAGTGATTCAAGTGAACCTAAATAAATGGAGGGTAAACAGAACTCAAGAGTAGAGTACTGCCAGCTCAAATGAAACTTTATTTGCTAATGAAGTGCAGCTCACTAAGACAGAAAGCACCCTTAACCCAAATAAAAAGCTATTTAAGCTTGAACCTGTTTTCACTTGAACTTCATTCAAGCCACTAAGTTAAACCACTTTTCAGATCCTCTTTCTCACTTTTCTTCCCATTTAGAGAATAGGAGAAAGTGGGGGGTTGAAGAAGGTGAGGTTAGACCTGGAGAATGGTTAACCAGAAACTCTCTGCAGCCATGTTCTTTACAAACAAGATACATCAACTTCAGTTTTTCTCTCGAAATCTAAATCATTTCATATTTAACCATATACATAACAGTCTTCAGCCTCCACAACATCCCTGACAATAACGAATGAGAGAAATGTGGGTGAATTCTGCAGTTTGCTATAATTATTAATCTCTTTAAGCAATGCTTATGCGGCTCCTCGCCAAACATCTGACAGTAAGGCACAGTGCCATATGCTTTGGAGGTGGTGATGAGCCATATTCTTAAGATACATATGTGCAGACGATTCTAATGGCTTAGTGTGCATTGTACTGTAACTGTGGTTATAAAGAACAGTCAGACGTATTTGCACAACAAGGCATGTAATACACTGGCATGCATTATAAATGTACGAGAGGAGCTTAATAGACCAAAGCACCATCAAAGGTGTCACTGCTAGGTTATATTGATTCCTAGAGCTCAGCGCGATCTCTGGCCTGAAATCCATTCCGCCTCTGTTCGTCATCTGGCCTACTTCAGTCTTTGGTACAGTTTTGACGTTACAATACCAGCAAACACCTAATACCCAGGAAATATGCAAATTGCCTCTCCAAGGACAATGAATGCTCGCATTGTATCAGACTCTATTCTTCCCTTTTCCATTTGATAGTGAGGAGGAGGATGCAAAATGTTTGTGGTAACCGAATTTGTAAATAAGGTCCCCTCTGAGAGATGTGAAAAGATAGGCACAAGCGGAAACATAATAAAGACATAGAGCCGGAGAGTGGGCCCGCATACATTAAATCCAGACCAGTCGGTTGTAAACAGGAAAAGCTACAAATGTTTCACTGTTTTATTTGATTGTATATCACCGCCATCTCAGCAGGGTCATTCAGGGGCTGGGGGCGCTCAACAAATTTGGGGGAACGAATGATGAGTAATGCTTTTTATGCCCTCTCGAATGGCCGTATAGTGCAGAAAAGGCTCTTTTCCCTCCAAAATTGGCAGAGTTCTTAAAGAGCCCCAATCGCCGGGATTCATTGAAACGTAGTTAGCGTTAAGCTTTCTGGCACTGTGCCGAGCACTTCTGACTTTGAGTGACAAACTTCAGCACGCCTGTCCTACCGTCATGTATAAAGCGAGCTAGAAAACTGGGCCGATTGATCGGGATCCCTCTTAAACACCGGTGAATGGATGTCCAGCAGGGCGTCTTGCCTTTCATCTCTGTTATTACCCACCCCACCCTCTGAGTTGACACCTTTGCGGCAGTGCATTGCAGGACCGGTTGGTTACAGGCTGTTGGACTCCATACAAAGTGACCGCCTGAATCACCTTCATCCGTAGCTTGATTCACTGAACCATTGAAACTTTTCCAGCTTGTGCTCCTTACCTGAGGGAGTCTTGAAAGGGTTTCTTCAAAATCAGCAATTGATATAGGCCACTCTAAGAAAGCCGTGCATTGCAGCGATCGATCCCACTGAGCTTCCAAGCTAATGGATGCGCAGTGACTTTGTAGTTGGTCAAAGCATCACGATAGCATGCCTGTTTCATCATAGGCCTGACGATAGATGTCATGGGTAATCTAGGGTTATCATCATTAATCATCTCAGAGATTAGTTAAACCTCAGAACTGATTAGATGGCTGTAGGTCAGGAGCATGACTGTACACGCGGATGCGGCCTTTTAGCATATGCTAATGACACCGTACAGCAAATTCTCCCTGTTAAATTGAGAGAGCCGAATGAGCTTCATTTTCCTTCCTGATGATAATTGCATTTTCATCAGGAGGATGGTGTGTTTTTGTCTAATTTACACTGCCTTTAGGCTTTCCTTGTTTTTATCATCAAGGCCTTAGGTGATGCATGTTATAGCTTCACTCTCTGTATGGAATCATTTGCAGTTACAGCAGGATCTTCTTCAGATGTCTCTAATTAAAACTTTTAAACAGATCCTTATTGTGGCAAAGATTGTTTTATATTTGGAAAAGAAAAGTTCTGTTGAGCTACCAAAGATTCTGTCTGTTCTGTTTTAGAGGCTTCTTAGTCTTAGGAGCACAGTGTCGTACTGAACACCCAACTTTAGCATGTGCATGTGACCGGCATGCTTATTTTCTGAAAACGTGTGGTGTTCTGCACTGTGCATTGCGGTACAGCATGGTTCCACATTTTGTATTTAATTCCACTGCCAAGTGAACTGTGCCTTACCTGAGTATCTGGCACAGTAGTGTGCTGGAACTCTGCTGAGAGACACAAACTAAAACATGCTGTGAAGAACCTGTAGCCTCCTGACTATAATGGGTTGTTAACCATCCAAGTCCAAACCCCATTTTGGTTCAAATGATACCAGTTGCAACTTTCCCCAAAGACAACTCTCAATCTTTACATCCACTGGACACAGAACCTGGGATCGAAACCATGATAATGTCCCAAGCCAATCTTTGAGAGTCATAGGTAAGTTATTATCATGTTATTAACAGCATGTTTACATTTGTCTCCATGGTGAAAAAAGCACACCGCCATTATTATTAACAGCTGCTATTTTTAGAGGAGCCTGTTACCTGTCAGCTAAGAACATCTACATGTCATCTACATTACATGTGAAAGAAAATCTGTAACTATTTATTCTTTTATGATATTTATTCTTTAAAATGTGTTTAAGCTGCAGTTTAACGTTGATTTTAAAATAGGTTTGAACAATGTAAATAGTTCTTAGTGTAATAAAGTGCTTTATGTGTTTGCTGTGCTGGCCGGTCTGACTAATTATCAAGGTACTGAGGCAGTATTAGAACCACCACTAGGGGAGTGTTGTGCGATGGGAGGGGACCTGCCTGCAATTCCAGCCATTCAGTAGCACTGGTGGCAGTTCCCTACTGCTGGCGAATCAATGAAAGAACATTCGTTTAACCTGCTTAAAGCCTTATTTCACAAAAAGTAGTGTTATTTTATACACTCGTCATCAAAATAAGGAAGTGTCAGATTGCAATGCTGCTCTGGAGGAAGATAAAAGTTACCAGGAACAATAAATTACATCAATGTTAGACTCATACGGGCAATATTTATTGAGCTACGTTTGTCTCTCAGTATGGTGTCCGGCGGCCATGTTTGCTAACACTACATGCCAGACATTTCAGCATGGAGTTGTAGAGGTTCATAATGGTGACCTCCAATAATCAATAGGCAATAATTAATTGTTTGCTGGAATGCAGTTCTGGGTCGTGGAGCCATCTGCCAAAGGTTCTGGCACTAACAGGATGACTTATGGAGTGGATGACTGCTCACTATAAGTCTGCAGTCGTGGCTGTTGGGTCAGTCAGATATAGTGATAATGCCTATCCTTGCTAACGTCACTTGCGTGTGAAACTTAAATCATTCGCCTGTCTCACAATGTCAAACCTACCCACCAAGTTTTATTCCTGTCGGTTAATTCCGTCTGGGTACAACTATTTGTGCAACTGTTCCTTTAATGTTCTTTTAAATGTTCTTTTATGTCATTACTCTAAACAAACATTCCAGTATTAGTGCTGCTAGTATTAATTATGGATTATTACCTACCAGCATTTCCATTCAGAGTAAGATTTTGATTATTTACAGTGTAGCTACTGTTCATTATTATGTAGGTGCAGATTCAGAAGCTGCAAGTATTAGAGTAGGAGTTAAACTTTGCTAACATTAACCTCACATAGGAAGGCAGACGATCATACCATGCTGCACCGCACTGTCCAATGGAAAAAATGTCATAAGATAAAGCTACTGTCATTGCAACCATGGTTTTGCCATCTGTTCGAGTCTAAGTGTCAAGCCATGTGCTTAAGTCTGCTTCTAGTAACACAAAACACATAACATACAGAGCGCACACTCCCAATGGATCATGTTGGATGAGCCACCAGTTTCCAGAGGTCCTTAGTCATGGGCTTTGTGTTTGACACATTGAGACTTATAACAATAGCTACAGCTGTAGGTATACGTTTCCAGCGCCTCTGCTGTTTGCACAATTAGTAGACCTACTTATCCTGGTCTTCAGGGACTGCATGTCTTATTTTTGACACCACTTTAGCCTCTCTTATGAATCATTTGGCTTGAAAAGAATGTTCTGATGTACTTCTCAGTGGAACAATCATCATGATGCTTAAAAGTCTCACAAGAGCCACAGATGTATTTTAAATGAATCAGAGTTAAAAACAGATGTTCCTAAATAAATATCTCGTTTGTCACTGTGGCAGCCGTTCCAGGCTCTCAGCTTTAGGCGAAGATGCATTGCTCCTTCAAAATGTGTTGGATTCTGACAAAAAGAAAAAAGAAAGATAAAAAGGAGACAAAGAATATGTAAAACAAGAATGTAAAAGAAGAAGAAGAACAAGAAGAAGAAAAAGGAGATATTTAATGTTTTTGAAATATTAATATTTAATGAAATATTTAATGATAATTGATAGTAATTGATAGTAATTGTTAGTGAGGTTATCTAGACCTGGTTAAATTGCTGACTTTACTGCTTAGTGAGGATACTGCAGGCTTGATGTTGACTAGCTGCTGATCAGATGATTATCAGGGCTGTAAGAACATATTGATATACTTGGATTTTATTTAGTGGTTCTGTACTGATTCTTTTATCACAAATATAGTTTATTATTAGTTTACATGTAATAATGTGTGACAGTGGTTCATTTTGTTTTGTGTTAAAGCCCTTAGACTCTTCCACTCCAACACAAGTAAGTAGTGTAGGACTCCCCCCCTAATGTTAGCATTAGCAAACATATGTTATCATTGCTTTCCAAAGAAAAACATGTATTTCCATTTTTGGCAATGTTTATGTTTATGTATCAACACTGAAAGACTGCGCTTGAACACAGCAGCTGCTGTGTGTACATTTTATGGTGAATGGACCAACAGAACGGTCTATTGAATCGTAACCCCCATATAAATATAGATATCGCATTTCCGGTTTCTTGCAAATACACAGCGCTGGTGATTATGGCTCTAACAACATGGGCACCTCAAAGAACACAACAGGTGATGGACCTGGTGATTTAGGGGTGATTTCTATATCACCGGTTTCCTTTAGTTCAGGGCTTGTTGAAAAGGATATGTCATGTTCCACTGACTTGTGGAGAGTGGCTTTATTCTAACATTCCTCTGCCAATCTACAGAGCTTTAAACATCAGATCAGTCTTTATCTCCGATTTCCTAAAGACTACAATTAAAAGGCATGTGTGGGTGGACTGGGGGCATAATACTCTTTTATCCAGTAAAGGTTGAAGTCGGTTTTCCTGTAAATGTAAAAGTCGGACGTTTGAAGTCTGATTTTTTAAGGCACTTTTTACAAAGCTATGGTTGTAGTCAGGATGACATCGGTGATTAATAAAGATCAACCATCATCCTGTAACTGGTGACATATAAATTAAGCATAGTAAAGAGCCATATGTTCTGGTTGGAGGGTGGAGTTTGTATTCATAATTAATTTTGATCAATTTGCAAACCTCAATTCCAAAAAAAGTTTTAACTTAAAAGAAATTCAAAAATCAAAGATGCCACTTTACATTACTGATTGACTTACTAACATGAAGTAATGCATTAGTTAACATGAAGTAATTAATAATAGTTAACTAAATATATATGGTAAGTAAACAACAGTTGTTAAATGTTTACACGACATGTTAACATGTCAGCATTGTTATATGTTTATTTAAGATACCTTCAGCATCCTCGCCATTGTTAATATATTACTTTATGGTTTCAGATTACAAAAATGTTAAGAATGGGTAATTGGAAATTATTTAAATAGCCACTGGCCAAAAATGCAGCCCACTTCTCTGGAGTCTAGCTTTTCTGACAGTGGAATGTGGTCTGACACATTTTTTTGCAGATGAGAAAAATAAATTTAGTCTTGCACCATCTTACAAATTGCTCCCTAACCACTAAACAAAATATACGTTGTTTGGAGCAATATATTGTCGCTATCTGAGAAAGAACGGGCATTGAAAGGAGACTTCATGTTAAGATGTATATGATGATATTGGTGGAGTTATACTAGGTCAACCTGCACACAATGTAAAGGACAATGGCTGTGTTGAAATAATATTTTTTTTCATTTCCTGCTTTACAGGCACTGGGCAATGTGTCTGGGCACAAGATGTCCTTCTTTATTTCACCATGATAAGGCCAAGCTATGCTTTGCATGTGTTACAACATTATGGCAACATCATCAGAGCGCAGGTGCTAGATAGGCCTGCCTGCAGTCCAGACCTGTATTCCATTGAATGTGTGTGGTGCATTATGAGATGCGAAATATGATAATGTAGGCTCCGAATGGTCGTGCAACAATTTACAACAATATTGCACATTTTGAATACATGCCTTCTATTATATCTTTCACAAAGAGGGCATTCTACATCTTTCACTTGACTATTCACAGTTTTCAGTCATGTGACCGCCTCAGGGAACGGGAATCCTTCCAATATTGTGACCAACACAGGACACCCTGTAGAACTTCAGCACAGGCCTGTTAATTTTTCATCTTATTCAAGCAACTCATATATTTTGAGATCCCTTATCAACAGAAGATAAACAAACATATGACAACAAACTGCACGTTTTGGGCATGTGTGATCCCTATACAGCACTACCAACAGGATTTCGATCAAAAACAACAAAGTTCCTGTCAGAGCTCTTGTTTGCTGACATCGAGCAGCATATATCTTGCGGAGAACAATTCCTCGCCTTACACTGACGCCAGGATGAAAGCTTACGTATTGTCGATGTGCGTGCTTGTCTACAAAGATAGAAATAGGCCAGCCCCTCCTTATGGCAACGGTCAAAACGCAATCGGTGCCATGAGCCCTTTAAGCTTCAGGTACAGCTCAAGTACAGCCTACCATCCTTTAAGAAACATGGAAGACAAGCATCAAGACTCTTCTCTTTCCTGGAACTCAGGTGGTGGAAAAACTGACACTTAGTGGCCAAACAGCTGACTCTAATGTGGTCTTCAAACACAGACTGAAGACCCATCTCTTTGTGAAGCACTTAAGCGGGTGCTAATCAAAGTACTCATTGTAATGCTTTGTGCTGCACTTATAGTGTGTTCAACTTTTCCTTTAAGGTATTAGCACTGGTTTTTCAGCAGGGTCTTAGCTCAAGGGCAGTTTGGGCTCTAACCTATTTGTGCTAGCTAGGGTAGATTCTTTAAGTGGCCAAATTACTTTTGTAAGCCACTTTGGATTATAGCATCTGCCAAATGTAAATATCAATAATCGTACCCTTTTGGACAAGGCTTTAAAATATTTACAAGGAGTACATTTTAAAGCATGTTACGTTAAAGTAAAGATGACTTTAGCCAGCTACCTATTGATGCTCCATGGGTCATTATTGTCAGGGTTAAAGGAGTCAGCCTTCTAGGGCAAATAGTGACAAGGCAGTAATATGCAGATATGAATCTAAACAAAGCCTTTTTAGAAGCACAAGCCCAGTTAGTCTCATTGTCAGTTGGCATCAAACTGAAAAAAACAACTCACTGGCATTTTGGCTAAACAAACCTGGCAGGAATAGGTGGCAGGCAGTGAACGAATGCATTGTTTTGCCCTCCAGGCGGATGATCCTATAAGAATGAGGTGTCATGTGAAAACTATCGAACACAAAGTGCCCAAGCCATGTAGTTACGTTAAAGTAGTGAAAATATTCCTCCTGTAAAAATAGGAGTTCCTCCTTTTAGACCTCCACTTGAGTAATGTACTTAATGTACTTAATGTATGGAAAGTAAAAGTAGCATGATGTATTATGGTTCCAAAGCCCTATTATCATTTCTGGAACAAGACTCTTAATCAAGTCATTTTAGGGGAAGAGACTCTACTGTCACTCTCAGCCCACCAGTCTTCTAATAGAGGACCATTAATTAGTCTGACACTGACGTTTATTCAAATAATCATAAGTACAAAACACTGAAGGTGTCTCCATTAGCTAGAACCAAGCTCTGTCCAACAGATCAAAACAAGCTCAAAACAAAGAGCCCACTGTCCCCTGATGTAACACATAAGCCACAAGGAAGGACTGATTTGACCATAATGTAGAGTAGTAAACAGCAAGACATTAGACTTCGTAGCATTCCACATGTTTGTACCAGAAGACTGATGTGTAAGTTTTAGCTTACTGGCATTCCTAGTTCTACCGCGTCCTGCATCATCAATTACATAGGAATTACCAGGAATATATACAGTATATATATACACAGTATACAGTACAGTAGTCAGCAACTATGGCTTTGGGAAATGCACCACTGTCTGGTTGCTTCTCCATTTAATTTGCATAACAATTTCAGCCAATTCTCCCTAAAAACACTTTTCCACATTGATGTCTAAAATAGTAGCCCTGTAGGATAAGACAAAAGCTTTCTTAATTTTAAGGGTAATTAGATTTTATCCCTATTAATTTTGGTCCCTCGTCAAGAAATGCAGATTCTATGAAAAACCTCATGAGTGAAGTCATCAATGCCTCGCAGTCACTTGAGCAATCCAGCTTAAACAGAGGACACCTGAGAATGGCTGAATAGATTCATGCTGAATGAAAATCAATCTAAATCTGGAAAAGGCTTGTGCGGGTTTATTTAACGAGTCAGAAACAAAAGCATGACCATGGCCATTAACAGTTGACTTACTGGATTAAAAACACTCTGTTTGGCTGCACAGCCAGTGCCTTGTGCAGTGCATCATGGCCTGTTTGGCTTGTCTAGCTGTCAGTCATGCTGTTATCCTGCAAAGGCATAAATAAAGTGCAGTCTTAGTGAAATAATTTGTATCCGTCTATCAGCTGCAGAATGCACGGTATTGATTTCATGTCTGTGGGCTATACAGAGGACAGCTGGGAGTGATAGGCTGTGACTCTGCTTTGCTGTGACACGACATCCTAACTGTTCACCAAAAGCAGAGCTTGGCAGGCTTTACTCACTCGGGAAAGAAAGACTGGCTGCAGTTTTGACTGGAACTCTAATATGCTGTTGTGGTCTGAATAGTAGCTTGCCCATTTCATAGGTTTAAGTAATGTTCTCTGCCAGGCTTTTAGGCAAATATGAGTTTGCTTCAACATTATGGGAAAATAACTACTGTATATGTCCTCTGTTTCATATGACTTCTTATCAATCATCCAAGCTTGGCAAAGACAGACAGGACCAACCTTAGCCAGTACTGTACTTTTCTCAGTTTAAGTGGAATAGATTGACGTGTATTTTTTTCTTAACATCCTTTGAAATTCTTTCACTTCCAAGTTTTAACCTCCGGTCTTTCTTTGCTAGAAAGGGGAGAGAGGCTTTAGCTGGCTGAGTACACCTGGCTATCCCTGATGGCAAAATGGTATTGGTTCGCCAAAAAATGAATCTCATATTTCTTTATGGACTTCAACTCAAAATGACCATATTTACCTTTTTTCCACACAGGCTATATTATTTTTTGTGTTATATTATGTCATTGTATCATATACCATTACGGTATTATTACATTCCACTGGCTCATGTTTTGGTGCTGGAGGAATCTAAGATAATGGGGTTCTGGACATGTACTTCCCATAGGGTTCAGGATTTAGGAATAGGTGGACGGTTGAAAACCATGTTTTTTCAAAGATGTGCAGTTCTCTTTCGAGTGATGTATTTATTTTCCAATGTTAAAGGTTCTACTTCTCAGCATTCTGATGCTAATCCCTTTTCCAATGATTGCTGGCTGTAATATAGTCACAGATCTGCTGTTATTACCACCTATTAGCCAATCAGAGTCGTTAAGTCTCAATTTCTCATGTTTCTAACATGATCAGTCATGAGAAATGTGTGACTCATGTCATTGGCTTAATTTAGACATAATGGGGTTCAGGATATGCACTTCTCAGTGAGTCAGTGTTTGGCTGACCAAACTTGCTTTTCTCTCTCTCTCAAAGGTAAAAGCTCTAAGTGCCGATTATCTGATGGGAACTATTTTTGGTGGTCTGCTAGGTTTCGTCCCTTTTTGTCCCATTTTCTCTGTATTCTATAGTCACTCCAGTTTTGGAAACTCCTGTTTTTGTCTCTTGTATTCCTCTGATTTTCTTCTTCTAAGTAAGTGATATATCTTATACCACAGCTACTCTAAAATATATTATATAGCTAATTTGCTGTTTTTTTTGCTGAGACTTGAAATGACACCAACCATTGTGGGTAAAATGTTGACAGTAAGACTAAATTGGCCTGTAAAATGACGTATGAGAAAATGATAACATTGTTTCTGTATGTTTCCTCCAATATACAGAACAGCAAGAATTATGTTAAAGAAGGAAGTTTTTATTTATTTACTATCTTTTATTTACATATATTTTGCATGTGACCACATTCTCCATGTGACATACAGACATTAACAAAAACAGCACACAGTTTATCCTAGTGCTGATCCGCAAACTGTCTGTATTTTAATGTCTGTAGTTTCTGCTGTTTAGTCTTTACTCTCATCTTCTGCTTGTAAATTGTATTTTCCTTTGGGGATTCACCAATTAGGCTAATATTGTGTGCACAATTCTCTATAGTTTCAGAATTCACCCTTTTAAGTGGAAGACTACACAAAAGATGAGCTAAAATGGAACCATAATATGGAAATTAAAAATGCATAATAAAAGCTGCAAGCTGAAAAACACCATCTATAATATGCATGCTGCACAATAAGCCTGGACATTGAAGTTGCATTAAATCCCTAGAAGCCATGCACATGCTGTTCTATGACTTGCTTTCTGTGCTGTTGTTTTGCTGGAAACAGGGACGGCTTCAGACTTGGTCTACCACATTACTGCCGTTTTGTTCTAGAACTGAATAATCTCCTGTGGTGCAGTCTTGTTTTCAGATATTGAAATGAACTACCTTCTATTTCCCGAATCCTAGAGGAATCCACAAAGTTGCCTTTCTCTAGGTAATGGGGTCTGTCCAAATGTGGTTTTTCCAGGTACATTTGGCTAAAACGATTCATTTGCAGAGGGAAAGGAAAGCTCTCCAGGATCAAAGTTCAAATCCCTTTCTCTCCCGTTGCTAATTTGGTGGGAAATATCCCTCTTTTTCCTGTTACTAATTGGGCATCTGCTTGGCCACGTAAATAGCTGGGCAGTTAACGTTTCCCTCGGAGAGCGCTGAAGTGTGCAATGATGCTATCCGTTTGAAACAATGCAATGGCAGGCCTCACCAGAGGGAGATGAAAGGAAAGGTTTGTCTTCATTGGTTGAATATGACTGTGTTGTAGTCTACAACAGCGTGAATCACTCATGTTTAATTATTAATTCCTAAAAATGTTTTAAAGCAGGAGTGTCAAACGTATGGACCATGGTTGTTGTCTGGCTGGACAGATGAATTGAGTATGCATGTTCTCAATAGAAATCATCTTGTGGACCTTCATTTCGTGCTTTGCAAACTGGTGACTGAAACCAAACTCCAATTCATTAACCAATTAATGCTTTAGCAGATAGCCCTAAGGGCTACCTCTTCCAAAGAGTAAATGAAAAACTCAGGAGGAACTCCAAAGACCAGCCCAGCTGTGAGAACAACAATGGCAGTAAATTAGGCACAATTATTACATCAGCATTGCTGATTAATGTGTAAATCAAAGGCACACTATGCTGAACATCTGGAGGGTGGTGCTTTAATTCCTGGAACCAAATAGACTTTGGCCTTCACTTTGCAGATGAAGACCACATGCACAGCTGCACGATAAAACTATGAACAGGAAGTCCAAGGTAAGCAGCTATATATATATATATATATGTGTGCAAATTAAGCTACTGCTTTCACACTATGGTCTTAGGCATGTCCAAATACGATCACTCCTTTTAGCCCTTTTCCACAAATGGGCCAAGACATTTACTGCACTGTACCATCTCTTCTCAATCTTAGAAACCCATCACTCACACCGTGTAGGTATTTATCATCCTTGTGCATCGTCATCTGCAGGATCCTGTTACTACAACCTTAAACACACAAGGTGCCAAATTGTTTTAAAATTGTGTTAAAAGTTTAATATCAGTTTGAAGTTTAAAGTTTATATGAATCAGCTGAGCCAGTCATCTATTGTGTTATCTCTCTTTGTTTGCCTCTTTGTTAGCCTTAGCCCCTCAGTACTGACCAAACAGTTGAGTATCTTTCAGCAGTCATTCTGTTGGCTATTTGTCTTTGTGTGTAAATGCTAGGATATCTCTTTTTTACTACATATCTCTTACTCAACATCTATTATCTCTTGCCTCAGTCTTCAGTTCAGTGGCATTCACAGATTCAAGAAGGCTGAGTGAGAATGGCCTAAATGTGTAGCATGGCATGGTGAGTTTTATTATCGTCGTCACTAAGCATTAATGATAAAGAAATTCATCAGTTTGTTGTCAGTTCTGTTCATATCCCATATTCATATTTCATTTGTATTATAAACTTTCAATGCTTCACTTACAAAGCCCCTTCGGTCCCAAACTGACAGCTCTGTGTTTGTGTTCTGTCCCTGGGTCTTGCTTTCATATTAAAGAAGCTGGACGCACTTTTGAAACTTCTCAACTTGCTGTTGTCATTTTTAGTATATTAGAATATAATAGATTTATGAATGAAAAACCAATGTTTAAAATTGTGATCAATAACTCCCTAACTCTGAAAATGTCAGGAATTCACAAGTGTAGTGTTCCATTGGGAATTCCTTAGGGTTTCTTTACACCTATGTTTTCATAGTTGACTTTTCATTCTCATATTTGTTCAGTGCAACGCAACCCGAGGCATTCATCGGCAAGGGGCGGCAGAAGCTTTGGTTGTATAACGCAGAGTCTCTTACTCTAGAACTGATTGACTTCCAATGTGACTTTAGCAGAGTTAACCCAACTGACCACAACAATAACGCTGTTTTGACAGTTTGAGAATAAGTGTTACTCTATAATGGGAACGCTTGACCAAATACTAATGGGCCAATTATGAACTGAAGCAGGCAACCACCAATTAACTTGATGTCATTGGTGGCAATGCAGTTTCAAGCCCACTTTGGACTGAACTGTTTCGTTAATGACAAACTTTACTTCCACTGATCTTGCTGATTAAACCTTCCACATTCCTGACACATCCATATTAGGGAGAGAGTTTATACTGACCATTCTGTTTCTGCAAACTATTAGAGCGCAGAGTTTTTTTTTCCCTACTGAATGTCAGTGCTCTGTTGTAACGAGGAAGATTAAAATCAGCAGAATTGGCCTGCCTGCTCCCGCACCATGAAGACTGTTGGTTTAAAAAGAATACCAAGGATCCCTAGCGTGCTGGAACTTTCGCTTGAAAGAGGTTTACTTTTTCGGTGTTTACACACAAGCTCTTTAAGTTGTCCCCTCCAGCTTGTACGGGCAATAATGGGGCCGTTCTCTCTTTTTTTATTTTTTGCTTCCTGTTGTTGGTAAATTAAATGACTTCTGTTTGAAGTGCATTTCTGGGAATGGGGAATGGGCTTGTAACCATGATGTTTGGTGCAAAGATTTGCATAAAAGCCCCTCAGTCCGGTAGGTTTTGAGCAGATTGTGGCTGGAGAGCAGAGAGCAGGATGGGAGAACAGAATGAAAGGCTCAGGGGGGGAAGGTGAACTTCAGCTCGAAAGTAGGAAATCAGACTTGCTTGGTAAACAGAAGCTCCGGGCACTCTTTCCCTTCCATATGCAGTGCTGCTGGGAGCCAGCGCCACCTCTCCACGAATGTAATAGTTTTAGTTCATTGAAATCGGCATACAAAATGTCAATAAGGGCGAATAGAAAAGCACAGCACTAGGCAGGAGCAGAGGCTGCATAGCAAATGCCCCGTCTTCTGAACACGTCCTCCTGGCACACTTCTGCTTGTCGCACATTTCTCAGCCGTGCTATCATCAAATCGCTTTTCACATATTTTTCAGAGACAATTCATACTTCAGAACAGGTGCTGCATCACTCGGAGATAAAAGCCGGGAAAGAAAGACCATCAGTACATATATAGGGCATGACTACAGTATGTGAAACAGATAACAGAATGGGTAAATTTCAGTGGCTGATAGCACGGTTTTGCTTTGCCAGGCACAGCTCACAGGCTGAAATCCAGAATGTATAATGCCCTGGAGCAAGACTACAGCACCACAAAGGCTTAGCAAACAAACCCCTCTCAGCTGAATCCCCCCTCTTTTTTCAGTCCGCAGTCATAATATGAGAGGGATTTGAGTTTTAAGCAAGCAATTTTTCAGCTATCCCTTATGATATACTGTGCTGTCATTCGTAACTCTGATGGATGATCTTTAGTAGAATTCACCCTCAAGTATCAAGGTTCCTACATGGTTCTTGACTTGGGTGTATGGTTACTGAAACAACCCTTAACTGCCATATTGGACCGTTACATTATTTGGAGGTTCAATAAACTGAAGATGTTACTCACATTTATATATCACATTAACAAGCAAGGTCCCACCCAAGGCATGCATCGTCTTGGGGTAGGGGGTGGTGCTAAATTGGTGGGCTCATTTGCTTTTTTGTATAGTCTCTTGCTCCAGAACTGATTTACTTCTTATGCGCCTTTAGGTTAGCTGACCACAACAATAAAGCTATTTTGACATGTGGAAGAATAAGTGTTACTCTTTAATGGGGGACGCTTAACCAAAAACTAATGGGCCAGTTATGAACTGAGGCAGGCAACCACCAATTAACTTTATGCCATTGGTGGCAATGCAGTATCGACCCCACTTTGGACTGAACTGTTTCGTTAATGACAAACTTACTTCCATGTTTCTACATGGTTCTTGACTTGGATGTATGATTCCTAAACCCTTACCTGACTTACAGGATCATTAGGACATTATGTGGAGGTTCCATAAACTAGAAATGTTCTTCACACTCACATATCTTATTAATAGGTTCTTTTCGAAGAACCATGCATTGACAATTCTGGAGTTGGTTATTTTATGGCATCACTTCAAAGAACCCTATCTGGCACCTTCTGGGTCAAATAAAAATGGGTTCATCAAAGACAGATGTAAAAATCTTTTGACATGGTTTGAAACGACACAAGTTAGTGAATTCAGTCTTCGCACAATAGGGGGCAACATACGAGCAGGAAAGTTATGGTATCCTTGCTCCTCAGTGTTAGCATTATGGGTTAAAGTTGATGCTAACATTGAGGAGAAAGGATAGCATAATGCTAGCATCCGGTTCAGCCCTAATGCTAACATTACTTTCCTCCTCAATGTTAGCATTAGGGCTGAACCTGAATAAAACTGCAAACTACAGTAACCTTCAGGGTTCTTGAGAGAAATTTAGACTTAAGGTTGCGATTCATAACACAGCTTTATTTTTAAATTTGCTGATAACGGTGCAAGTGAGAAAAAACACAACCTCTGAAACTCAAACACAGTCTACTGATCTACTCTGGAAGACCGACCACTCCGCCTGTATTCAAGATTATCAACATAAAGGTTAACTTACTTGTACAAAGGAAGTTAAAAACTTCAGTAGATATCTTTGCAAAATCCAAAAGTTTGCAAGTTTTGAACTATAAATATTACAAACTTCAAGGAACCAAGACTAGTTCTCCTTTGGATTGAGGTCAGAGAACCTCTTAACTTTTAATAATGTTTAAGGATATTACAATTTAATCTACTTGATTCTATTCCAAAGTCAATCACACAATTATCCACATCTAAGGAAGATGACTATAGGCTAAGTATTCATAGTAAACATAACGCTCCCTAAAGGATCCATTTAGATATTTATTCGCTTATTTGATCTTTAACAGTTCTTTAGGTTCCTGTTTCGGTTCCATTTGTTTTTTGAACAGCATTTTCCCATTCGGTGCACCTTCCACACAGTTTCTGATGATCAGCTTTCTTTCCATCCTTAATTCACCAGAGAAACACACCTGTAATTTGTCTTCATCAGTCTACATGGACATCCCCCAAAACACAAAGTGTGGGATGAGGCGCATCAAGCCAATGGCACAATTTTCAGGAATGACAGATTCAATTTTAAAAATGTCCCTGAAGCATTCCCCAACTGTTGCTGTGCTGACCCTTCACTCATTCGCACGATGCTTGCTGAGGCGTAGTTCGAGTTCTTCAGGTTTTTTCCTGCCATTATTTTAGACATAGATATTTCAGTCAGGAATCAGGTGGTGTATAAATGGATTATATGCAAGAGAATTTCTGATATTGCATCTTACTGCTCTCTATATTTTTAAAGCAGAAACCTTTACTGGTGATACCTAGCTTACAGGAAGAAGCATTATTTTAGTTTAGTCTTACTTTAGGTTCAGGACAGTTCGATTTAAGTTCAGGGCACCTGATATTATCCAAAGAGCTTATGCTAACAGAGTTAAAAGCTCTTATTTTATTTATTATGTATTTCGGAATTAAACCTGCTTTGTTGAGTAGACTTAGAAGAGAGTCAAGATAAATCAACACATCCTCTACAGGTACAAATTTTACTGCATGATTTTCTATTTATTTTAATAATTTACCATCTAAAAAAATTAAAGCACTAAATGTGGCCATATTTCAGGTTTTATCTGTAACGTAGTTGTTGAGGCAGGATGCAAGTGCATAGTGGTTTTATTTGAGTTAGTTCGGGTAACAGGGGTCAAAACACAGGTGAGTATCAGTAAAGACATGTCCATAGACAGAGAGACAATAGTAGAAACAAAACAAGGGTCAAAAAACAGAAGACAAACACAAACACTACAAAACAAAAAGAACAAGAACTGAAAGGAAACACGGTTAGGATTCACGAGGGGAATAACAGGCTCAGAACTAACAAAGGGAAAACAGAGACTTCACAACAAGCAGGGCAAACAAAGAGGTCTTAATGCAAGTCCAAATGAGTACTAATCATCATCAGGTGTGAGAGTGGGTGGAGCCAGGGTGGAGCAAGGGAAAGCAATGCAATTGCAAGAAGCAACCCGGGGGGAGCGTTGTTTGACATGAACAGAAGATCAGACAGACAGACAGACAGAGAGATGTGACATTATCTTTTTCCTCCTAAATATTTAACATTTGGCAAATAAAATGTAATTTTTTAAAGACCCTAGAATTTTGCACATACTGCGGCCTTCCCAGCAAAGGGTTCCCTGTACTTTGACTAACGTTAGAAGTTCTAGTAAAAATTCAAAGGAAATGTTTTAGTCTAATGTTTAGTAAATGTTTAAAGATGTTTATAATTCCAGATCATGTTCCTATAGGGGTAAATGTTCTCAGAGCAACAGACAGAAATGTTTTCTGGATGTTACTGAGACCTGAGATCACAGAATGTTTTTAGAGAAAGTTCTTCGACCTTTAAAAAGAAAGTTCTGGAAACCAAATAAATTATTTCAACTGAAAACATGAATGGACCATTATGTGGCACATTCTAAGAATGTTCTAGCTGGGTTACACATGCAGAATATGGAATATTTGCGCCAGCCCGCAATTCCCATATGTGTGTAGAACCCTAGTAATCATATATTATTTTGACTAGAAGAGTGTTTTCTGTAGTGAACGTGTTCATTTATTTTCATTAAACCAACCAAACAGGAAATCTGACCAGGGCTGCCTGACGTGTGCATATATCTGTGTAGCATACCTGGAATTTAGAACCTGCAATCTATAAATAATGGAAAATGTACTACTGCTGGGTACTCCATGACTTAACTGCACCCACAGGTGTTTGAGCAAATTGTCAAGTTAGTGATGGTGCCCATCATGGCAGACATCTCTCCTCCCCTTTATTTTAACATCAGTAGTAATTCTGTATGTACGAAAACATGTGCTACGTTAACATGCAGTAGACAGGATTCGCAGGAGATCTGACAAGGTTAGCATAAGCTAACTATGCTTCTTTACTTAGTACTTAGTATTATTTGCATTGTAACTGTTTGTACTTCTAGCCTGTGAGGTGATACAGAGTAAGAATTTCATTGTACAGTGCAACTGCTCCGTTCATATGACAATAAACTCTAGAATCTTAATTATAATAACATTGTTACTTCAACATCTAGCTGCCAAAGGAAGATCATTAAAGGTAGAACACACGGTAACTCACTCCTTGATCCAACAAAGCTAAACAGTTAACCAAAGAGCAGACAGGAAACACATATGCTCACACAAGGAAAGGTGGGCCAGGGGCGATAACAAAAAGCAGCATAAATAAAAACAGTGGGGATGGCACTGCTAATATGCAAATAGCTGGCCTCAGGAACCAATAGGAAGGATGTGATTTTTTTACTCATCAAGGTTGCAAGCTTGCACCAAACAAACACTTATCAAGTGAAGCCAAGTCGACAGCTGCAGCCGAGGATTTCATTTATTGAATGTCATCATGCGCCGTTTCTCAGATACACTACCACTGTGGAGTGTTAAGATCACTGGCTTACAAGCAGTGACATGACTCTCCAGCGCTAAGCTGCGGTAGGTGCTAACAATCTGCCAGTAAATAGGACAGATTTGACTTTGTAAGGAATAATCATATTTATAGAAGGAATCATTTCATAGGAGCAAAGGAGAGGCTCAGCTGCTTCAAGCATAACTATTTTAGTCCTGATAAAAGTCGAGATGTAGACCATCTTCTCAGCACTGTAATGCATGGGCTTTGATCATGTGGCTAATAATACCCAAAACATTTGTTTGACAAGCGTATCTGAAAAGACATGCATTTGACGATGACATCATGGATTTTGCTTTGAGGCTAAACAATATTCACTACGGTTCCCCTGATGCAATGTGGCTGTGAGGACGAGCAATAGTGCTTTGTTGATGCAGCAGTTGGTAAATCACTTTTACTTGTAGTCAGTAAAATCTTTCATGGATTTAAGAATATCAATAACAACATCACCTCTTGAAATGTATGTAGCACAGTCCCCTAAGTACCAGGAGATGGTAATGAGTCCCTATTTAGATTATGAAACAAAGAAGTGGACTACTATTCATGCCAAGCTGCTGTTGTTCCTGTAGTGCTTTTTAGAGATTGCCCTTGCCACTGTCCAGTGACTTCTCTCGTGCAGCATCAGCTCTGAGCGGTCAAAATGCCATTAATGTGACTAAGGGGTAGAAATCCATCTCAGTCAGAAAGCGTTCATCAATTGCAGCCTGGGGTACCAAAACACCTATTAGCCAACTCCCAGCAACTTTGCTCCAGCCCAAACAAACACAAGCCGTTTCCCTGATGCACTGATAAAAGCCAACGTAACGATCAGGGTGAATATGGACTGAACCTGGAGAATACAGACCGAGGCTGAAAAGGAAGTTTGGAATGCTACCAACACTGTCTGAATGTCTTGTATAAGTCTATTATTATCCAAACAATGTCTCGTCTCTTATAGACCTGTAGTACTACACTAGAATTTACCCAGTGAAATCTATATCTATATCTATATACTATATCTATATACTATATTATTTAATCAGTAAAATGATTATATCTATATATTATATTATATTATATTATATTATATTATATTATATTATATTATATTATATTATTTAACCAGTAAAGTGATTATATCTATATCTATATCCATATCTAGATTTATATATTATGTTATTTAAACAGTGAAGATAATGATGATGATGGGTATTATAAATGATAATAATTATTATTATTTGTAATAATAATGTATTATTGTATACTAAAAATAATTACAGAACGATTTATCTACTGCCATTAGCTGAATTAGCTGAAATTTTACAGCAATAGAAGAAATTCAGTGTGCTAAATTACTATATATATGCACAGTCATAACATTAAAACATTGTATCTGCACTCCATTGTCCATTTTATCAGTTCCATTAACCGTATAGATGCACTTTGTAGTTCTGCAATTACAGGCTGTAGTCCATCAGCTTCTCCGCATACTTTGTTAGCACCCTGTAATTACAGTTAGCACTGTAATCTTTAATATCATGTCCCCCACAGGACCACTACAGAGCAGTTAGTATTTGGGTGGTGGATCATTCTCAGCACTGCAGTGACACCGACTGTCCACTCTATTAGACCCTCCTATCTTGTTGGTCCACCTTGTACATGAGACGGTAGCTCATCTGTTATTTTTGCTGGTCATCCTGTAGTCTTTCATCTGTGATCACAGGACACTGCCCACAGGATAGTCTTGGCTGGACATTTTGTTGGTGGACTCCTTTCAACAGTAGTTATCTTAGGAAGCTTCTAAGGGTTAAAAAGCCTCCACAAGGTTCTATATCGAGTGAAGGTTTTAAAACCTTACATTCATGCAAAACACCCATTTAAAAACCTTTACTCTGGGTTCACAGTATGGTAGTAGATCAGTAGTAGTAGATCAATTTGCCTTTTTTTGTCTTTGCAGTTATTTTGAAATGCTGTTGAATGAACCACAGACTGTGCAAATATGGAAGACAACTAGTTGTTCAACAACTTGTAGCTGCAACTTCAACACGATCTGTTCAGTTTCAGCCAGCTTTGTTTGTTGGACACCAAGGAAGTCAACACAGTAGCATAGAAACTGCTTTGCCAGCTAGTGTTTTGGTGGGTGTAATTGCACAGTGACGCAGACACACCAATACGCATGTATGAACACACAATGGTGTAGGCCATTTGGCATAGCTATGGCATAAAACTGTATTGATTCAACGCTGAGGAATAAATCACCCACCTTTAGGGTAAGATCTTATTTGTTACGTTTAAAAGACATAGCTATGCCATTAACTGTCCAGGCATCACACATTATGGCAAATTATAATCTTTCACAACAATCACCAATAATGGTATAATGACAGTGGTATATTACTGAACATAACCTGTCATCATGTTAGTATAGCCTACTGAGACCCCAGCGTTCCTTATATGAGGACATTACATTTCTGCTTCTCTGCACCATGATACTTTTTAAAACGTTGACCCTTTGGCCTCATATGAGGACATTGTTTTTTTCCAAAACAACTTCCTGTACAATAACAATGTTTAGTTTTTATACTTGTTAGGTCCTACTAATTACAAATAGCTAGGAGAAATTAAAACAGCACACCAAGCAAGTCCGGGTCTCAGGAGGATAAGACGTCTAGTTATGTAGTTATGTCTATGCTGTTTTTATGCTGATTTTACGTATATGTGCAGAGGTGCACATATACGGTTAACATTCACCTTTATGCCCACGTACAGTCATTTTGATACAAATGTCCAGTAGTCTTTGTAACTGGGAGAACGCTTAGAAGTTTATAGAACCAAACAGAATTTTCTAGAACTCTCTAGAACTTTCTGGACATTTCCAGCAGTATACATAGGAGTATTAATATGGTGCTTTTTGCTATGTGTGTGGCCAATTTATCCAGCCTAGAGCAAGAAAGTATTTTGGCATGCCTGTTGATGATCAAGACAAACCATGGGCACCTCATTTCAGGTGTGAGCAAGCTCTTGAAGGTAAGGTGGATGATTGTTGCACCATAACATGGCAGAACTGTATTCTGTTTTGAGGATTACAGTATGTACTTCATATACTGTTACTTAGTAATATTTTGCACATTACTAAGTAACATAAAATAAATCAATTTTTAAATACAATTTTTTAATTGTATTGTCCTGCTCACAGAAGCAAAGTGTGTAATGAATAGAGCTGTTATTGTTTACGTTTTTACACATAATTCATTGAAACATAACACATAGAAGTTGGGAACGAAAATCTCGTTGCATAGTGTTATTAAATATGATATAGTGCCCATTTCTGTTTTACTAGCAACTACCATCAATTACACAGCTTCCTTCAGCACTATTGGATTTATCCAAACCGTTGTCCTTATATGTCAGTCAAACTGTTATCTCATATGTAACCAAAAGTTCAGCTTATGACAAAATCTGGGCTGACCTTGTGCAGCTTCATAGCACAGACATAGCTACAGTGTAATCAGTATAATCATATGAAGCCTGAATGGTTTATATTTGTGACAGGGAATGGGGTTGTTACCAGAGTAGGTATTGTATTATTCTGTTTTTTGTCGATCTAAATAACAAAAAAAGAACAAAACAAATGAAAAATGTTCTACCTCTGGGAAGGCCCATCTCAGCAGGCAAAACACTGCCCTAGATTTGCCAGTGTCATAGCAATGAGCTGAGAATTATTAGTTATTTTTTTAACTATATCTCCAGATGCAAAGTTCTTGAGCGAAGCCTTTTCAAATGATATAGCGTGGCAGCAATGGCTTTGTTTAGGGAAATAGCAGACAGCATCTTGTTGTTCAAGTGCTTGTTTGATGTAAAGACATGAAAAGCTGGGGGAAAAAATTGTGCAGGTTTGCTGAGAACAAAACATAACTATAAAACACCAGTCAAGGAATCGGTGCACAGCTTTACAGGCACCAATATGCAACTTTAATCCACCAAACAGCCACTGAATCAGGTTACAATACAGATCGTGCACTCTTAAAAAGAGCTTTTGGAATGCTTCTTGGCTTGTACAGTTCCAGTGGAGTTATATTTCCAAAAAAGTGTCCTATATAGATGTTGTTACATTGCAATAACAAATACTTATGCTATTGTAATAACACATATATTAAGACCTCTCTGAAAAATAAAGTGGACAATGTGGTTCCTTGGAGTGATGGGAACTAATGGCTTTGTGAATGAGATGCATGTGTGTGAGGAACCTTTAAAGAACCTCTTCATAATGTAAAGGTTTTTGGCCCAACCAAAGGTCCAACCAAAGAAATGGCCAGGATGCTTCGTAATGCTGTTCCGGATTCAAGGATAAAATTAATATGGTCAAAAGTGTGTGTTTCAAACAAAGTGTCTGTTAAACGCACAGGAAGTCCAGCCTAAGGCCTATTCAGCTGAAAGGAAATTGTGCTGCTGCATGGTCCAGCTCCGCAGAGAAACTGCACAATCAGTACTAAAAGTGGTGCTGCATGTTTGGAAATCCAGTCTCCTTTATGTAATTAATACTATTTCATGATTCATGCATTTGTGTTTAAAATGATCAGCCAGCGAGTTCAGCTTAACATGTCCAGCATGTTGGTTAATGCGACCCAAATGTAAGACAATGACTGATACTGTCTATTTGCAGATATGAAATGTATTATGAATGAACTGTGAATCTGTAACTATAATTCATTGTGTCTTTGTTTCGTTTCGTTTAGAAGGAGTCTTTCATATCTTCTTAAGGAGCAGGTCATCTTCCAACAGAGACTGGAATGTAGTGCCACCATGTTTCTATAGTAGCCCAGAATGGACAAACCAAAACTGGTTAAACTGACAACTCGAATTTGGTGGTGCAATGCCACAGGTTGGAAGATATAGAATGAGGAATCAGGGAAGGATTCCAGTGCTGCGTGAGGTTTTTGTGTTACGGGAAGTTTGAGAACCCACATTTGGACAAATGGATGTCATACTTTTTATTCAGCACAAGAAAAAACGAGTTGGATGAGTCCTCTCCATCAAACAAGTGAAAACCTGATTGTCGTTGTAAGTTCTAGTACATGCTTGGGAAGGTTAGGCTGAGGGAGGGATTTACATTAACATTTCTGGCATTTAGCTGACGCTCTTATCCAGAGCGACTTACAAGGTTAATCATATTACAGGAAGGCCAGTGTAGTGTGAGGAGTCTTGCCCAAGGACTCTTATTGGTGTAGCACAGCATAGTCACCCAGACTGGGATTCGAACCCTAGTGTTCCACATGTGGTGATGGCTACTTGGCGGGTAGTGGGGTTATCCGCTGAGCTACACCAACACACAAAGGGATATTGTACTATTGTACCTTGATGAACAAAATGATGTACCTGCACAGTACCTTTATTGTGACAGTCTGGTCTATTATATGTTTGGCTTTTTAACCACCTCAGTGATATTTCTGTCTTTCACATAGCCAGTTTGTTTCCATCTTCTGACTGTTCTTAATATCTTTTTTATGTGAATTCGAGGTGTTCGTAGTGGAAATATGCCTCAGCTGGATAGAGACTTAAACTCATTTGCAACAATAAAAGGCTGGAGACTCCCCGATGCTCATTAAGGTTAAGCTTCCATAAAAACAAAGGCTTAAAGCTCTTTAAATATAAACTTTGTTTAAATGCAGTAAATGCAGGAAATGTTTACATTTAGTGGATGATTATAAAAAGAATGAATAAAATGAACAGGCCATGTTTTAAAGTATTGCTGAGTATGCTAATTCATCATTAGTTAAGCATTGCAACCATTGATAATGTATTACTTTATGTTACATAAGGTGTTATATCATGTTAACTAATCTATTACTTCATGTCAATTAGCCAATACTTAATGTAAATGACTTAACATGAATTACATAAACAACCTAAATAGTCCCTCCTTCATACACCTCACATGATCCTGTTGGTCATCAGTATGGCCATGCCACGTGAGTTTTTTTAAGGTTACCACCAGCCAGAAGAGCTTCCATACCATATAATTTAGGGTCCTAATGAAGACACAAAACCTAGCCTGCATCCAATAAAACCGGGCCATTCCAACCCCCGGCATAGGGCCATATAGCCAAGCCAGCATCCTTTGGAGAACCTTCTAAAGAGTGGTCTAAAGCAGATAATGTTTTATAAATACAGTATAACACACAATACAGAGGCAACACAATGAAACTCTATATTACAGTTACCTATTCACTGCACAGCATATTCATAACAGTTTACTGACCCATTAACAACAAAGAGCTTCCCAGATGGTTTTTGGCTTGTATGGCTCTAGGAATAAGCTTTACTTGGGACAGCACCTTCAGATTATGTGGAAGCTTTGAAAAAGGTTCTTCAGACCTATGCATCTGATTTGCCATCTCCCCCATCTCAAAAGGACTATCCTTTGAAAGCTTAGTGTACAATCTTAGCAAGCCAATGTGGTTCTTTTATGGCATCTCTCCAAAGAAGCCTTTTTGCAACCTGTATTTTTGAGAGTGTATATGTAGAGTACAATCTCGCAATTGCGTTTTGCACTTGAATCGACTCGAGGCTTAAAAAAGGCTCTGGCACTGGGGCTTGTACCGCGTGTCAGCGATATCTTTGTATATGGAAAAGAGCAGATGAACAGCATGCTTCCTAAGAGAGCGCGCAGGAAGAGATACGAGACACTTACAAGAAGTGTGGAGACAACAGAGCGCGATGAGCATTGAAGCAAAAATGCAGCAGGGGAAATCTGTCAGAGGAATCAAAGTCCTGACAAGTTGAAGGGAGCGATTCAAATGCAGAAAACACACACACACTCACACACTCGCAAGCTTGGGGGTGGAGAAGCAAAGCTTAATGCATTTCACTAGGCTATTGAACCCCTGCCCACTCACAAGCAAAGCAGCTTCAGTGTAGGTATAGCCTTGCCTGCTCCACGGGTCTCTTTGGCTACTATCTTCTCTCTGGTTTAAATCCACTCGACAGTTTCTACAATAGCACCATATGCTGGACTGAAAGTATTAGTAGAGAGGGACTCTCTGTTTAGCTAGAGTTTATTTCCCTTCACTTCAGCAACAGTCGACTATATAGTCCTGCACACCTGCATTGCAGTATGCTGAGTCAAACATTAGGGTGATATTTGGCTAAAGCAGCTATATCTTGCAGCAAAGAGACTGTGCAGAAGTCAAGGACCACCCATGATTTATTTAATAACAGTGTTTAATCACATATTATTGATTGCTCAGGGCACATTTCTGAGGAATTTAGATTTCAGATCATTTATTTGATTAAATAATTAAAAAATGATTTCAATTCACAGGACAACAGGTGGACACCACAGCAAGCATTGAGTTCAGAACATGACTCAAAGATAGAGAACACAGAACTTACATCATGTAGGGAGATAAGCAGAATCCAGTTGAGAGCAGATTATTAGCAAAAGGAACATCATAGCCAGTGAAAAAAAAACAATAATACCAGGCAACCAAAATCCAGAGATCCTGAGAAGCAGGCAAAAGGTCAAAATAGCAGAATATCAACAATGAAACAAGAATGGAGGCTCCAACAAGACTGCAATGACTGAACTCAGGCAACACCAACCTCTGCAGTCTGGGAGCCAGATCCCCAGGAGATGTGGCATATCAACCATGCAAGACCTGGTAGACCACCATCAGATAGACAGTACTTAAAGCCTGTGTAATGGAAATTTAGAGGCTTGCTTACATGGTACTTTGAGTAGATAAGCCTATTTAAGACCACACAAGGATGTGTTTTTGGGTAATACGTTAGCCAGAACAGCCGCCTGCGGAAGAGGGCTTGCAGGCTATAATACTCCTCTGTTAGTGTACACTAGCTGTAGCTTGCAAAATGTACCATTCTGCCTCAACCATGTACACTCCAGGGCAACAAAATGGGCTAACCACCAAGTACAGTGGTATTTTCTTATTGTTTTTTGCTGGTCAGAGGCCAGATCTTTCAAAAGCCTTCAATGCTGAGTGGAACAAAACGAACTACCTTTCTGCAAAAGATTACAGGGGAAAGCTTCCCATACTAAGTCACTTTATCTGTGCCAATGATTTGTTGTTAAGAACATGAACATTCAACGAGGCATTCACTGTGCCAACTCTTTTCAATCAATGAATCCTGTCACACCCTGCAGGTACCTCATGTAAAACCATCTCCAGGAGCCTGTAGTTACTACTACCCTAAAAACGCAAGGTGACTAATGTTTTGTCCAGTGAGCTCATGTTTTCTGCTATTGTCTGATCATGGAAATATTTGTACTTTAAGGCTATTTTAACAAGAAAATAAACAAATGAAACAGTGGTATGGGAGTCCTGCACAGTACTGTATATTCCCTGGTGTTAAAAGTCTTTAAAATAAATATATGTAATGTTAATGTTCTTACTCACAACCTGGCACAAAGCCTTTCCCGGCCCAGATCACTATCCATGCTGAAAAGAAATAAAATATTATTATTAAAAACCAGAGGTGCCACATGGTTTGCCAAGCTGAGGACATAACCCTAAGCTAAAGCCAACAATCAATGACGGAACATTTACAGCTTTCAAGCGGAGGTTTTCCACTACAAAAGCAATGCACTGTCCAAATATTAAAGAAGCAAACATTTTTCACAGATCACACTGGCACAGTGACAGTGCCAACGCAAACTCACAGGCACTGTGGCACTGGTATGTTAAAAACCGGAGGTGTTTTCAAGTTTACCACTTAGCTTTCAGATCCATTTTTCCAAAATCAATTGCAGACTGATTTAGGACCCACTCCACTATGGCGTCCTTCGGAGATGTGCATATTTCAGTCGAGGTGAGGGTGAAGGTGACTAGCATGGTTTCGAAATGCCTTGATGAATTTCACTCATATGCTCAGCACCTTAGGCACTCACCCAGGGCCTAGCAGCATCAGGACGATCATATATTACCCCTGATTTGCCTAACAAGGCCAGTCATATGTTCCGAGTGAGGTCTGTTCTACGACCTGGCAGCAGATCTGGTTTTTGTTCCTCTGTGATAAAGACAGAAAGTCTCTTATATGATTCTAACAGAGAGCTATTACAGCACCAGTTACTTAAGATGCACGCCCGCGCTACACATCCCCAAACCACAATTAATTAAATTTTCATGATCCCAAGGCTTTTCCTGTTCTGTGCCCCTTGTCGGACAGCCTAATGTTATTCCGATCTTGCTGTGCCTGATAGCTGATATAAAAGTCAGTGATATATTTTTGCTGGAGAAACTGATCACAATTAAAAGCCAGCAGACAGGCAGCACAGATAATGATGGCTTAAATAAAAAGTAATCTTTGCCAATTATTCCAGGCTTGCTTATCAGTCATAATATGACCGGCCGGTGCAGTGGAATGTTGATGAGATCGTGACACTTTTTTTTTTCCTTGGCTCCCCTTGCCTCGTCCTTCTTATGCCTGGCAAACATGTAAACAACGCGCTTCCCAACAGTCTCGCTCCAAGAGTGCTTCTTTCATTGCATGTGCTGTGCTAAGCAGCCTTTAAGGAGACACAAAAAAAGGGAGATGTCTTTTCGTGGGGACAGAAGGGGCATATATCAGAGGGCAATTCCAGGCAAATTCAAGCACCAACTATACGCAAAATGATAAACAGTCCATTCTCGTTTGAATAATCCAATTCTGCACGATTGACCAGAACTTAAAGTTAACGACTTTCCAGACAAGCAAGGACAAAAACACTTCCAACAACTAACGGCGTAATTAATTTCCTTCGCTTGCATGAACTACTGGCGTTTAATGAAACTTGCCATGTTAGGTGTAATTACCAAAAATAAACATATGACGACTCGGAGGCGAAGCGCAGGAATGAAAAGGAGTGGAAAAATAAACAGAGTAGGGCTGGTGGTATAATATACTGCAAATGAACTATATGAAAATGTAGGTACAGGCAATTACTCCCCTCTGGCAAACAGGTCTTTTTTTGGGTCTGCTTCTGATTATCACATTCATCTGGATGTCTGCGAGTATCAGGGGAGGCTAGCCTGGAAGTTTACTACCTGGCAACAACCTCTCCTGGGACTTCCCACACCTGCTGGGCCCCAGATGTGCTCCCTCATGTTTTTTAGGGTTCTGGCCTGCGGAGAACTCCCACCGGCCTTCCCTATTACTGCTGAGTGAGAGTTAGAGTCGCTGCCATATACCGTCTGCATTCCGCCGCACACTGCACACCTCTGCTACAACATCCTGAGAGGAGGTGTGAAAGTGCTGGTTGTGTATATATGAGCTAAGTCAGTCAAAAAGAGAGAGAGAGAGCTGATTTACATTAGAATGCAGTGTTAAATGCCCTGCTTCATAGCAATTTGTCAAACCGGCAAGAGAAAGTCATGACTTGTCAGCCATGCTCTATTTAAGGAGCCACTGCTAAATATGTGCTTTAATAGGGGCAGAATAAAAATAGTGATACTGTTATAAAATAAATACTGTTGTAACACTTCTTTGGGTGTTTGCGAATGTTTCATAAATAAAATGCCAGGGAGAACGGGATGACACACTGCTCCAAATATTCCAGTATCCAGACAGAGTTTTCTTCGTGATATACAATATGCAGTAAATACTGTACTATATGCAGTATACAGCATTTGTTTGCACAGTGTGTAGAATACAGCATGTACTGGTGCAGTATGCAATACAAAGCACATAATGCTACAGTAAGCCATATATAGTTTATATACTGCAAAGTACAGTATGCAGTATACAACAGATATTGGTACAGTATGGAATGTGCAGTAGAGATAATTCACATTATCTAATATAGAGTAAACTGACACAGTATACAATACACAGTATGTACTGGTACAGTATGCAGCATAATCCAAAACATTATACATTTACAGCAAATATTGCTAATATATATGTGTGCAATATGTTTTATACAGTATATACAGTATGGAATTGCATGCAATATACAGTATATACTGGCATGGTTGGCACCATATACTGGTACAGCAGGCAGTGTACCATATACTATGATAGAATGCGATATACAGTATATAATTGCACAGTATCTATTATACACTATATACTAGTATAATATGCAGTATACAGTAGATTCTGGAACAGTATGCGGTGTACACTATACTCCAATACAGTATGTAATATACAGTATAGATGGCTACTATGTGCAGTATACAGTATATACTGGTGTAGCATGTAATATAGTATATGCTGTATTATATACTGCATATTACATTCTGTACCTGTACATGCCATAGGCCTATAATTAAACACTGTACCACTATATTGTGCACACTGCCTACTGTAAGAGCATGTACATTATTATTACTTTCTTTAACAGTATATACTGTACACTGCATACTGCCACAGTATACACTGGTACAGAGTGTAATATGCACTATATTTTAATATACACTATATATAGGGGTTATTTCTCCTAATTAACAGCCACACATTCAGCCAGGTCTCATTATTGACCCTCATCTCTACAATATTTTATTGGGTTACTTATTATCAACATTAATGCATGCAGGTAATGAGAAAGATTGGAGGATACCATGTCTCTAGTGGTTGGGTTTTTTGAACAGCAGAAAAACAACATCACAAGTAAAGCAGCCATACTAAAGGCATATTATGATATTTAATGCTATTATATTTATAATAGGTGAAATTAGATCCCATGACTGGAGTTACCCTTATGTTAGGACACTATTTAGCAAATTTAGCAAATTTAGTGCACATGACAGCCACTCAGGGTAACATCTACACACATCTCAGGACATACTTAATTCTGGCTATCACTCCAGCACCAGGCACTCAACTTTGTGCTCCAAGAATTGAATCTTTATTCTGCAACTGTGTGTCTAAGTTAGTTAGAGCCAAGCCTACTGTAATGGGTGACACTTTCAGTTTGCCAACCTAGCTCCCAACACCCTTCACTCATCTTTGTTCTTTCAGACATGAGCTTTATTGCAACAGCAGAGCACCAGTAACCCCAATTAAACCTATATTGTAGGATGTGGCTATTGTGTTTGGATATGTAATAGCTAAGCTAGCTAAGAGTGCTGCTAAGTAAGAGAGAGAAGCTAGTTAGCATTAGCTTATCAAGGAATCCTCAGATACATTTACATTTACATTTAAGGTATTTAGCAGACGCTCTTATCCAGAGCGACTTACAACCGTGCTTAGTGTTCTGCTGGATAATATTCCAGCTAGTAGAGGAAGTTTAGAGCCTAAACTCACCACGAGCTCAGACACTGCCCGAACAGGGGGTCAGTGCTGGTACCTAGAGAAAGGTCATTATAAGTGCAACACAATACACATTGACAAAGGTACGGAGCAAGTTTACTTTTAGTTTCCTGTCACCCCAACACTAGTTGCTTGACATTTTCGTTCCTCAGATTTAAGTCATTATCTAAACTTGTATTGGCATAGCTTCCATTAGCTAGAACTGAGAATATTCTCTAGGAACACCGTTTAATGTTTGCCACTTGTTAGATTGATGGTTTGTCATTTGACATGTGCTGCTGTTATTTACTTGGTGACCAAGTAAGCGAACCAAACTTGTTTTTTGCTAATCAACAAATAGCCACATCATTAAGTGATCGCACCAAACTGATCTGAAGTCCTGAGCTAAGCTAGCTAACGGCTAATTAAGAAAACTGTCCTGAGCATGACTTGTAAGCACTAAACAAATGCCAACTGCTTAGAACCCGTTGTGAAAAAGACGTTTGTGGCCCATCATGTCTATTCAAGTTAAAGTACTATGGATCTGCCAAGCATTTTGGGCACATGGAGGAAAAGAACATTCTCCAGTAAGGACTTGGCCAGTTTCATTATTTAGGTGGACAAACATGTTTAAGCCATACTAGATTTAGTTAGCTCTGGAGAAATGGTGGTCATAAGAAGATTTAACTCATGTACAGAATTCAAAACCCGTGCACATTCATTTGCACTGGAACTACATTGCACTGACTCAGTAAACAATATTGCACATCAGAGCTGTTTGTGAATATGTGTGCATGTGTGTGTGTGAGTGTGTGTGTGTGTGTGTTTGTGTGTGAGTGAGTGTGCGTGTGTGTGTGTGTGTTTTTGCTTTAGGATGTGTTTAGACTATTTGAAGTGATGATAGCAACAAGAACTGAAGATCCATAGGATGCTTGAAGCATCTGTTCAGGCTTTGCTCAGAAGCCAGTCAAAAATGCTCTTCATGGCGAATCTCTCAAGGGCACATCAATTTCTGTAAAAAACAGCCATCACTTTTTTTCTTTTTACCAGATGGCTTATTTGGTCATACCCAGCATTCTCTTTTTCTCTCTCTCCTCTTGTTTTCAAAGGAGAACACTCAGCATTTTTCCACTGGAGGTTCCTGAAATCCCACTAGTCCTGTGAGGGATGTGACTGGTGTCTCAGCTCCTTGGATTTGATATGACTCCAGGCTTCAGCAACATAGACAGGTTTGGATAGACGCGGCCCAAGGTGACATGTCTTTTTTTGTTTGTTTGTTTGTTTTTTATCCTCTCTTTCTGGAGTGGAGTTTGGCAAAAACGGGCGGTGTAATGATAATGATCAGAGGAATTGGAGAACACGTCTGCGGAGCTTCCTGCTTGCATCTGCCTCTTGAAGCGGATGGAGCTCACGCAAGCTGCCGAAGTGTTTGGTGAGTGGCCTAATGTTAGATCTCTGGAGCCTAACAAGGCGCGCAGAGGAAGCGAACGGGACCTGTCATTTGCCGCGGATGTTGCCTGCAGCGACCTAGAGGCTCCGCTTGTGTAACACACACGTTATGCCCAGAGGCCACTTTCTTTTTTCTCATCTCCCCTCTCATTTTGTCTCTTGCATGATCTGAAGCCTAATGCCATCATACGCACCCCAGTTGCTCTTTCCCAATTGTGATCGCTCAGCTTTTCCTGTTGCCATGAGAAGTCTCTGTCTGGTAAATCATTTTGGCAAGTAATGGTTTGGGACGCCCATTCCGGACACGCTGTGTATGTAGCGCATATGGATATTGGATGCAGACCTCATTAAAAAGTCATTATAGTTACTGAGGGTACATCCTGACAACAGCGCTGAGAGGTATTCCGCTTACATTATTGTGCAGGCATGATGTGGGCTCAGCAATCATTTAATGTGGAGCAGGTACTTTGGAAGTAAGAGGGAAGTGAAAAAGATATCCCATTGATTCTCACATATTTATGCACATTTTGTGATCGTCCATTTCTTGAGCACTTCTTGTGATCATGCATTATGTCCCTTCTATGGCCATTTTGTTAACCACTGCAATTACAGATGACGGCTGATGGTGGTGGAGAGTTCCTCATTAGCATTGTCGTAGATAGGAGAGAACTATTAAGTTTACTAAATAGTGTGAATCAATACGTGAACTCAGACACCGAAACGGCATCAGTAATCACCAGTCACATAATCAAACCAACATTAGTGTCTTAGTGTGTTATTCGCAGCCCTAGAGAGGAGTGTGAAGAACCGGAGAGGGTATAAATACACTCAGTGCACAAAGTACTTCATCTTCAAAGAATCAGCTGACAGGAATGAAACGTCTTGGTAAGGTTTGATTGTGAGAGATGCTTCCTGAATCAAGTTTTACGCTCAGCTGCGCATATGACGTAACCAAGTATGGGCCTTATTGCTGCACCTGACTGACCCAACAGCCACAATTGTGGACATTCAGCAAGCAGTGATGCCCTCCATGAGTCATCCTGTTAGTGACAGTGCCATTGACAGGCGGCTGTACGATGTAGGACTACATGCACGTAGACCGCTACAGCAACTGCCCTTAACATCACATCAGCGCCACCAAAGCCTGCAATCTGTTGTGCCAGACTGCCATGGAGTGACGCAGAATGGCAGTAAGTTGAGTCCCACTTTTGTCTTGGTGGAGATGACCAACGAATCTGTGTGTGGAGGCACCGTGGTCAACACCAAGATGCACGGTTTGTTCAGAAGGCCTGTTGTCACTCCACCTCCACCTCTACTGCAAAATCAGCAGGAACTGTGTGAGAATGTTCAATCTACATGGGATGGATTTTCATAGGACACCATTAGGAATCTCTACAACTCCATGCGAGACATGAAGCATGCTGGGTTAGCCATACTGAAAGACACTACTTCTGTATGTGTAGCTCAAAAAATATTGCCCATGTCAGTCTAAATGTATCATCAGTTATTCTTCCTGGTTACCTTCAGCATGGCAATCCAATTGTAAGTGTAGTAAATCTCACAGCTATTTGATTCCAGTGTCTGCTTTTGACCATTTCTGCCGTAAAGCAATCTGAGCTCATGGCACGTGGCATCTATTTAAAGGATGGCACCCAATATATTCCTCCAGTGCCACAGCATGCATGAGAAAGCAAGTTATTTGAAATCTGTGTCATTCCCAACACCCAAGCGTGCAAGCTATAAAGTGGTGACAGTGGTGGACAGTAACGAAGTAAATGTAATTGGTTACTGTGCTTAAATAGTCTTTGTTGTATATTTACTACAGTGTTTCCTATTTGGGGGCCTTTAACTTTAAATCAAAGTCAAAAATGTCACTTTTTACTCCACTGTGCTAAGTCTGTCCATGAAGCATGAAACGAGCCCACCAATAACTTGTTTTGAGCTGTTGGATGGGGCTTGGTGTACCTAATGGAGACTTCAGTGTTTTGTGCTTAAGACCATTTGAACAGACATCAGTGTCAGACTAATTAATGACCTTCTATTAGAAGACTGGTGGACTGAGAGTGACACTAGAATCTCTTTACATAAAATCAGTTGATCTTGTTCCAGAAATGTTAATAAGACAGTACAGCCATAGTACACCCTGCTACTTTTACTCTCCATATTTAAGTACATATGAAGGTAAACACTTCTGGTCTTTTGCTCAAGTGGAGATCTAAAGGAAGGAACTTCTACTTTTACTGGAGGAATATGTTACCGTGGGAACCTCTACTCTTACTCAAGAACATAGTGTGTGAACTATGTTCACCACTGAGTGAACCTTCCATAAAGATACTTGCCTCCATGATGGCAAGTATTGTTTTTCAACCATGTTTTTACAAGTATTTGTATTTACCTTTAATGCTCAGTGTTACTGTTTAACCAGGTGCTTGTGTTGATGTCGTTTTTGTGTATTGACTGATGTAAAGCTGTTTAAAAGTAGAGAGGTGGGTCTTTATTTAGGTTGATGGTGTTTGCAGCCATGTTGATTTGATGTTGTGTACTGAACTTGGAGCTGAGGACACTATGCAACTTTCTTAGGATCAGTTCCCAGTTGAGGGTGGCAAAATTTGTTGGCGGAGGTGGGAAATAGCACATATTCTTCCCTCACTAGAGGAGGATGATGAGGTTTGACTAATCACTAGTATTCCAAAACACTGCTTCTATAAATATGGTAGTGTCGGCATAGAAGAGGAGGACACAGGACACATAAAACTAAATAATGATAAGGTGAATGCTCTGTTATTGAGCATGGCAGCAGCAGAGAAACCACCGCCCACTGCTGGTTGTGACAGCCGGGAGGCAGGCAGGTCGCTTCTGACTCCTAACACAACTTTAGTTCACACATTCCGGTACGAAATAGCACAAATGACACATGTGCACAACAGCTTATTTACTTATTTACATGTCTCCTAGTTCATAGCTAAACAAGCCAGTAGCAGGATACAATACGACCAGGAGCCATGATAACTGTATACCTAATAAATCTGTTACTTCTATAATAGACTTGTAATAAGCTACACATGTTCGTGTATTAGACATAACAGGCATCAAATACTTCTAAATACGTCTGTCCAGTGACAGATCAATTCCTTTTATTCATTATTTTTTATTTTTTTATTTTAATACCATATATTCATTGTAAAATCAAATCTATCTTCATTAATATTCCTCCTTGTTGTGTTTTATCTTGCTATTCAGTATGGACCTGAGGAGGATGGATTTCCCCTTTGAGTCTTGGTTCCTTTCACAGTTCTTCCTCTTGCTTGGAGGGAGTTTTTCCTTGCCACCTTGTCACTTGGCTTGCTCACTAGGGCTTGGACCCGGATTTTCTGGAAAGCTGTTTTGTGAGAATGCATGTTGCAAGCGCTATATGAATAAGCTGTGGCTTGACTTGGCTTAGAATGTGAATATATAACACCATTTCCATAGAGCAGCTTGTGGAAATGCTAGTAGCTAATCAAATACTTATAGACGGGATTTAGAAAGCTCTGTATAAAACACTGGTATATTTAATAGCATGCACATCTGGCATTTTCCTAAATACCACAACACATTTGAAATTAGTCTATGCCACTGACCGAGTACACTTTTTTACATGAGCGCTTGTGGTACAATATATAAACTCAAAACTCTTTTTTTGGATTTTAGGACTCACTATACTACATCAACAACCTAACAACAGCTTAGCAACTACCTGAGATATCATAGCAACATCCTAACAACACATTAACAACCACTTTAGATATTATAGAAAAGGCCTAGTGATACCTTAGCAACCATCTGAGATACCATAGCAACAGCCTAACACCATAGCAACCATCTGAGATACCATAGCAACAGCCTAGCAACACCTTGTATCCACCTACGATGCCATAGAAATGGTATAGCAACATCTTAGCAACCACCTAGGGTACCATAGCAGTGGCCTAGCAACACCTTAGCAGCCACCTGGGGTATTTTAGCAATGGTGTAACAAAACCTTAACCACCACTTGGTGGTTGCCTAGCAACATCTTAGCAACCACATGGGATACCATAGCAACAGTCTACAATCACCTTAGCAGCCACCTGGGATGCCACAGCAATGGCCTAGCAACACCTTATATACCATAACAATGGCTTAGCAACACCATAGCAACCTCCTAGGGAATCGTTACAATGGCCTAGCAACACCTTAGTGATTACTTGAGACTCCACAGTAACATCCCAGTGCAGCCACATTAAAGGTGCCTCTGGGTTTTTCTCTCTAGTTGTTTGTTTTCGGCTCATTCTGTAAAGATCGCTGTCAGAAGCAGTTCACTGAAATGCACTGATGCACATGCGGTTTTGGGGGAAAATCCTGCCTGTTTTATTCATTCAGTAATTCTCACTATCAGTGTTCTCTGAAACCCTATAGCACCTTATTTTCAATAGGCTCCTCTAACTCCTGTTAATTAGGCTCAGCCACGCAGGGAAGCCCAGGACCGGACTTTCAAAGCGAGGCTTTTTATGTGTTGTCAAGAATTTTTGAAGACCAAGCTCAAAATCACTGAGGCGTAGAGTTGAATGAGGACCATCTACTTAATGAATCTCTTAGAAGTCTGCAGGCGAGCGCTCTCTATCCTCGCTGCGGCTCTATACGACTACATGTAAGTTATTATGGCAGAACAAATGTTACCTTGTTTCAGTTCATGCTGATTAAAAAATGTTTTCATCTTAACTGTCTGAGGTTTTTTCACAGTGGAATAGGACGCCTTGGCTTCACCGGACTGCCCAAAACGAACCTCTGCTGAGCTAGAAGTCCACGTCTTTTCCAATGTGAGCACACTGTCACATGCAGCCCTTTGCGCAGATAAAAAAAAGTCCCATGACCAGCTTTAAAACCACTGATCCCTGAAACCTCCTGATGCCAAGTGAAGAGTCAGTCCTGATAATGATTCCCCTGTGACATCTAACTAGTGGAGGAGAGAGGCAGCACCATGAATGAGAAGCAATGAGCTGCTATGGGCTGAGCTTTGGCAAATATCCTTGATGCATAATAATCTTTCAATTCCGAAGAGTTCTGCTGGGGAGCATTTTGTGGTCTGAATCTGAATACAGAAAGGGCAGTTTGGTCTTGTTAATTGCATTGATATATCTGAATTTCGAAGCAGTGGCGCACGCCTTATTCATTTGGTGCCTTTGGAACCCTTGAGCCACTTGAGTGTTTCATTAAATAAATCAGTGGAGCGGGATCCCCATAGCCTCGCTTAATAAAGGAAAAGTGTAGCATTGTCAGTTTTAAGGTTTCTATGAATATGCTTTACATATTCAACAAGCAAAGTAAAGCCTCTATATTTGCTTTCATTCATTCGGTCATTTTCTCAGATCAACACGGCAGTGTTTCAGGAGCACTGTTCCTCTCCTCCATGCTAATGGTCCCGGAATCACTGCCCAGTCCACAGGGGGTTCGAACTGCGGCTCTCTGGACTAATACTTCCCCACCTTGGAATCTGAACCAACAAATTTGTCATTGCACCTGCTACGAGCAAAGTCTCTTAGATATCTACCATGCACAGAAGGCACCTCTGCAACTCCACCCCTGGACATTCCTATCGCCCTCAGCGGGGACGGTTTCTGAAACCCAGGTATTAAAACGAGGTCAGTTTTGACCGGCCTATGATTCCCTACAGACAAACCGAGCCAATTAGCTAACCGGTTGTGCCTTCCAAAAATGACATTTTCTGTCTAGTAAATTTAAAACCCTCTCTTCTATTAAATTTGAAATCATTGTGGATGTCTTCCGCAGCACTTGGTAAGAGACTCCAAAAATAGCCTACGCTCTCTTAGGTCACATCATCATCTCCCATATGGCCCAATTCTGCATTACTGCTTGCGGGTCAGAACCAGAACAAGATACATTCTCCGAACAACCTTTAAAATCATAAAAGTCTGGACATATAAATCCTCATAGAAACTTTTTTTTTAATTGTATTTGCCATTTCTTTATGGAAGGCATACATACAGAATTGGACAGAATGTAGATAATAATAAGGGATAGTGAATAAAGGAAAGCAAAGTGAAATTTACATGCATCTCTACAGTTATCCAATCAATCAAGTGGTCATGTGAACAGCATATCTTGATTTCTTAGGTCAGATTAAGGCCTAGAAATCTGATTATGAAATCTGATAAAGAGAGGCACGTTTTAGCTTAGTAGATTAGATTCCTACAGCTACAGTACTGAATGTTAGTGCATGTATACTCTTACTCAGATTTCCTATAGAATCTTCAGTCATGGTATCCGAGATTACTGCATGTATACTCTCTATATATGGCTGTGACCTGCATATGACATCAGGCTCAGATAGCTCTGCTAACTAGCTAACATGCGCATAGGTCAACATGATTCAGCTGTTTGTTGCTGACCTGAATATGTGTTTGTACAATAAAAGAAACGGAACTAAAGACATTTAATAAATTCAGGTAGTAGCATAAACAGCAACTGTGCATTACTTTGTGTATCACAGTAAAAGCATTTTACTGGAGTAGTGAGCTGTAGTTCATGCTGTACTGTTCGGGAAATGCCCCACCCTTAGCTAAAATAGAAGACTCTGATTGGTTCAGGTGCTTAAATTGGGATCTTGATTGTTTCTCCCAAAGAGTTTGGCTGTTTGCTTGCACCAGTGAAGGCTTTGTGCAGTTTAGAAAACCCCTATTTTCTCAAATGCAAATAAACATAGCTCATTTAAAGACCTAGAAACAGTAGGATCAGTCATATTTCTTTATCAGATCATGTATTTAACCGGCAGTGTTTGGCACACCAAACAGAATTTTTTTGCTCTCTGGGAAATTTTTTATCAGTCACAAAAACTCACTGACCAATCACTGTCACCTCTGCTGTTGGCATAATGACAACCAAGATGACAGAGCAGCTGTGTTCTAGCCATAGCATGATTTCATAAACACTAGACCGGAATTGCCATATGCAGCTCCAACTGTGCTCCAACTGTGCTTAAGTTCTATGTGGAAAAATCACAGTCCCGTCGCGCTACTTTTACTTTTCCTAAATGGACAATTATTGTCATTACTGGTCTAATCTGCTGGGAGCAAAGAATCAGATCTTATCTGCCCTTAAACACATTCAGCGTGTTTTTAGTGCTTTTTTTAGTGCAGCTCCAACATCAGCTCAAACTCAGTCGAGATCCCAGCTGCCATTGCAAATCACTCCTAAAGTTTCAGCTCCTGAAATGAGGTGGAGAAACTCCATGTTCTCCTTTGGCTTTTCTGCACATTGCCACAGTTTACCCATTCTGTGAGGAGCAAATGAGATCTTATTTGCACTCGAAGACTGAGTTACAGAAATCCGAGCTGAGAGTCAAAGAGTTCATGAAGTTTCAGCTCCTGAAATGAGGTGGAGAAACTCTTTCACCCTTCAGTGTGGAAACTATTCTTCAGAATGTCACTCTTTGCCCATTTCCCATGTATAGATGTTATGTCTGTCTTTTCTGCAGGGTGAACAGTTTGGCATAACTTTGGTGTGTATTGTATTAATGCAAAATATTGCATCTGAATACTCTCTATAAATCCGATATCTGGAATTGATTGTATGTGCATTCATAAAGATCTATTAAGCATTCCTAATTTTTCATCACACTGGACAGAAATATATAACTGTACATAGTTGATCATAATCACATACATAAACAATTACAACCTCACAGTACAAAGCTTCACAGCACAAAGTGTCATATAATATACATTTTGCTGTATATATTATAATACTGTATGTATCTTTACTGTTCTTAACATTCTTGGTGAGACCAGCATCATAGGAATAATAAGGGGTGCTGTGATCAATTACATAATGCTTTATAAGGATCCACAGTAAGGCCTAAGATATCCCTGATCTTACTGGCTATTTTCCAAATGAACATAATTTTATAACTGCATATAACTACCGATGAACACTAATGAGCTCTCCTTAGAGGTTATAGGTTAAGTGATATTGTCGATCAGCTCTATGAATTAGTCTTTGTAAATACAGGCACAAAACAACCTTCAAACAGTAAGACTGCCTAAGGAAGACCGGAATCTCTAATTTGTATTTTAAAAAGATGTTAATTTAATGATTAATTATGTTTTTACAAATTTACATTTTATGAGTAAACAGCTCAAGATTATGCCAATGATCATAATAATTACAGTTGTTAAAGAACACGTTATGTATCTTTGTTTTATACTACGGTATATACTATGGTATAGACTATGGTATGAAAATAATCATTTGTAGGGTTGCAAAGACTTATGTCAACTATTATAAAGCATTATGAAGGATTTATAGATCTTTATGAATGCACTTATAGTGCATTATCAATACCTGGTTAACAGAAACGGTTAGCTTCTGCATGTTGGTGTTGTTTGTCATGTCATGCTGGGTGTGTAAGTATTGGAATATAGTACATAATAATCTTAAGACTGAAATTTTATATTCACCCATCTTAGTTATTCAAATTTACTTCAGCTCTGCGTTTAATACAATCATCCCCCAACAGCTCATTCACAAACTCGACCCCCAAAGATGTTTGTTGAGCCCCCTTCTGTTTACTCTGCTGACCCACAACTGCACACCGTTACACTTCTCCAATGTCTTTATCAAGTTTGCTGACGACACAACTGTAGTGGGTCTCATTAGCAACAACGATGAAACATACTACAGGAATGAGGTGAGCCGCCTAGCCTCATTGTGCAAACACAACAATCTGTCTCTGAACGCGATTTCAGGAGAACTCACACCCAGCATACTCCTCTGTCCATCAACAGTGCTGTTGTGGAGAGGGTGGGTTTTTCAAGAGCTGGTCTGCACTCACTATTTAAAGCAGCCCTAATGCTTTTCACTACATGTATATGTATATATAAACTACTGTTTATACTGGCACCCACTTTACTATTAAATTAAATTTAAATTTAGGGTTAGGTTTAGTGTGGGTAATGAATGTCAAAAATGAGGGAGAAAAGCCTCTACTAACATCCATAAAAGATGCTAGTGGTATATTCGTGGTAATAACAATTGACAAGAACATGTTCAGATTAAAAGACATTGGTCAGGCCACTCCACTCGTATTCACAGTCAATGGCATATCTAGAACTTCCAGAACTGACCCTACTGACACTGTGAATCATAAGGTGACTAGTTGATTCCATTGGCAGTTCCCAGTAATGTTAGCGGTTAATCTGACACATTGGCCCTTCAATTTAGCTCTTGGAGCTCTAAACAATTATAGAGAAAAATGGAGGGCAAAAATGATTTCCTGTTAATTTTACAGAATTCATTAGACCTCCTCTAAGGCCTGGAAATGAATCAGGTCCATTAAATTTAACTCCATGTTCAGTTGCACTTAACATACTTACATCAGTGTTAAAGATGAGATGACCATCTACATAGCCATCTGTGGTAGACTCTTAAAATAAAGGGTTACAAGAGACAAGTCCATACATATTTGGACCCAGACAAAGTTATTGTTATTTTAGCTGTCCAGCACAGCATATCTGAAATTAAATAATAAATGAGCTTGCAGACTTTTAGTTCTAATTGTATGGTATTTGCATATTTTCATACAACCCCATCATTTTAGCGACTCTAAAAGTAAAGAGGAAACTAACAATCATTAATGAAATTATCTTTTATGTTGACCTATTTGCAGATCTGAAGCACATAGACCTCACAGTGCTGGGTTTCTTCTCTGCTGATGCTCTGTCAGACCTTTACTACAGAGGTTTTTAGTTCCTGCTTGCTTTCCGGGCATTTTATCTTCAGTAATTAAGTGCATGCTTAAGTGGACTGGGATGAGGTGATTGACTTGAGCGCTGTAGAACATTCCTGTTCTTTTTCCTTCCTTTCGAAAGTCTTGGCTTGCTTCTGCAGAGGCTTCAGGTCACTGGTTATCTGCTCTGTGAATACCTGTTAACAACAGTTTGGCTGAAACTTAGCAATTAATATAGACATGTACACATCAGACATGCCATAACACTACCTCCAGATGAGCTGATATGCCTTAGATCACAAGCAGCTCCTTCCATTCTCCATTTTTCACATTCTGGAACAAGCTGATCTTTTTCTTGTCTGTCTATAAGGTGTTGTTCCAGAGCTGCACAGGCTTTTTAGATGTTTATTCGGCTCTGTATTTACTTATTTGCTCTGGCTTAATGCAATACTGCTGTTGATTGTTGACTTTAACTTGGACAGGCTGACCCCCTGGAAAGGTGTGGCCATCTGTTGTGAAGGGTTTTTCTTCACCAGGGAGAAAATGCATGTGTCATCCACAGCAGCTGATTTCTATCATCTCCTGGGTCTTTGTTCTAAGCTAAACTGCATCCCTTCATTAGAGGAATGTACCATATAGTTAGTAGGACACACGTGTTTTTGCAGTCTTTCTGATGGATTTCTTTGGATATATCAAGTTTAATGTCTCAATTCATTGGCACCAAAGCTCTTCGGACTTCATATTGAGATAGCAAAAAATTCTAAATCCAAATGTCACATTTGTAATCAAAGCAGACCTTTAATCTGCTTACTAGTTAGTGAAATAAGGACACAGTATCATTACTGGCCAAGAAACAACTGAGCAGCCAATTGTCAAATAATTTTTGAGCCTGTAAAAATTGAGAGCTATGTATGGAAATAGTTGGTATTCTTACAACGTTAACCCGATATGGATCCAAATAAGCTTATATTGAGGCTGAGAGTCTGGACTTTGAGCTTGTACTTGATATCATCTACTATGCTGCCTTTATATAATTTAAATGGTGCAAGGACTCTGTTTAAATCACAAACATGTTTCTTGACCGTACAAGTTTTATGAGGGACATTTAAGGGCAAGAAGTTCTGAAAAAAAAACTGCTTTGAAGAACATGATGAATATCAGATGGCGACTCTTATGTAATGGTTCAGATTTCTCTTCGTGCTTTTTGAACGAAAAAAAAAAATATATATAAAAATCTTCCACCTTTAATGAACACATTTATTTCCAAGCTAATGATTATTGCAAGCCATGAAAGATCATCATTTAGGTGTCTGCGAGCAAGTAGCAAAAACCATTCGGGCATGGAAAGTATCATTTTGGGATATGAGGGCTTTTTTGCAGTATTATACGCTGTTAAAAATAAAAGGTGCCAATTTGAGTCCTTTGGAGGGATGCCACTGAAACACTTTTGGTTCCCAAAAGAACCCTTTAGTGGAAGGTTCTTTGAGAAAGATTGGGGTAAATGAGATGTGTGAGTGTGAAGAACCTGTTTAGGAACAGATGAAAGAACCTCTACATAATATGAAGGTTCAAAGCCATTTCCTTCAATAACATAGCCAAGCAATGGTTTGTTGTAATGCATGGTACTGAATTTGTTAACTAGGTTGTCAGCAGAAATATGACTAATGTTACAGTCAAATAACCTTATTAGGAGCTTTCAGACTTGTATGTTGGCTCATACTGTGATGTCACAGCTTGACTGCATCACACACCAGTGCGTCGGTGTAGATTTCAGGGCAAATCCTGGTCCTGCTGGGATATAAATACTGCATCAATTTGTGCGTGTGTGCGTATATATGTGTGTGTGTGTGTGTGTGTGTGTGTGTGTGTGCGTATATGTGTGTGTGTGCATATGTGTGTGTGTGTGTGTGTGTGTGTGTCCATGTTTTTTTCCTGCTATTCCTCCTTTTGAGTGATGGATTATGAGAAACTTAGGTCAGTGAGAAATCTCTGATCGTATCATGACAGCTTAAGTCAAGTGGGCTGTGAAGAACTGCCATCTCTAAGAATGTTCTCCCACTGGTAATCTCCCCTATTCGTCAAACTAGTGTTGAAGCCTCTTTATCCTTTTGTCATTTAGTGTTACACTCAAACAGTACGGAATTTCCTTGATTTCGCTCAGCACCTCTCACAAAGGCCTACTAACTCTGCACTGCCATTTCAAAGGAGGGGGGGAGGACGAGTAAGAAAAGCATACTCAAGCTGTGCAGAACTACATCATTCAAATGCTTCTTTTTGAGCAAACACTACTGCTGTCTATTCCCACGTCGTGTTCAATAGAATCAGGCGCTTATGTCCCACTCTGAATGGCTCCTGTTGACTGAAACTGGTCAAAGGATAAGAGAACAGGTGGCTTGATTCGAGCAGCATAAATGGGATTGCTGCAACAGGAATGCTTTCCATCAAATCTGTCAGGCCTTCAAAAGCCGATTCAGAAAAACAATCCTTACTTACCAGCGTGATTGATCTTATTGTAACGGTCTGCAATTTCTTGGGTGTTAGTCACCCCCCCCACCCCCAGGGCCGAAGGTCCACTTACAACATTTGTGTAGTTTTATGAACCAAAAACAGTCATAATTCATCCGTACATGAAATTAATTTCCGACCTGTATTGTTCTTTAGAATTAACCCGGCTTTTTGTGTTGCTGTGCCTTGTGTAATACTGAAAGAAGGAAACAGTCTTTGTTCTTATTGGCTGTTTTGGTATACAGCGACTCATTTAAAAAGCAGATCAGTCTGAAGCATTCCTTGTAAGTTGTGGGCTGGGCTAAACTGACCCACCACAACACATCAGTGTGACATCATTAAAGCAATATTGTAGTGTCCCCCTACCAGCTTGTTCACGTAGGTGGCATACCCATGTGGAGCAGTAAGCATCTTCTGTGGCAATATGCCAGATATATGCCGGAAATAGTTGAGACTGATAGCTTAAAGCTATATGCTGTATGTATAGAGGAGCTATGTTATGCTGGACTGTGGGGCTGTTTAGTGGGGTAGTGGTGCATTGTCAGAGCCTACCGTCATTGAGACCTGTATGGTTGTTGATGACCCGCCTGCTATCTTAACTGTTCAGTAGCACTGGGTGGCAGACTCGAAAGTTTTTTCCTCTGCCTTTGTGTTACAACTTCCAGTCTGCTACTTGGCTAGCTAGCTAGTTAGACAAATTAACAACAACAAAAAATTAAATGAACAAAGTTACATGGGAGAAGGACAACATTGCCTCATCCAAGGGTCATAAGGGTCGGATTGTCTTTTGCCCTGTATCTGAGGCAATACATCTGCTGTGATGAAACAATCAGACACCAACACACTTCAGATAAGCATATCTCATGTACTTAGATATGATGAGTTCTCAGGATTAAATGAACTATAACTACCTTATTTCTCAACCGATTTCGATTAGGTTTGTTTATTTGTTTTTTTATTGTTAAATTACACATTTAAGCATGTTCCTGATGATTTGACTGTATGGTTTATATCTCACGTTGTTGTTGTTTGTTGCATCTCGGCTTCCAGCTAAATTTAAATAAGGTACAGCCATGAGAAGTGTCTCAGTGAATTCATACTTAATTCTATATTTCTCTAATGCTTACAAGCAATAGGAGGCATCAGATCATACACATAACATTCAATATGTTAGTGTCTGGATTTTAAAAAAATTCTACATTAAACTCAAGTCAAGTCAACATTTATTTATATAGTGCTTTTTACAACAGATGTTGTCACAATGCAGCTTTACAAAGAATCTGGTGTCCGAGCCACCAGTGAGCAAGCCAAGGGCGACAGAGGCAAGGAAAAACTCCATCAGTTAAAAAGGAAGAAACCTTGAGAGGAAACCAAGACTCAAAAGGAGAACCCATTCTTCCTGGGTCAACACCAGATAGCAAGACAAGCAAAGGAAAGGAGCGTAACTGTTTGTAAAGTACAGGAATAAATGTCTGATTAGTCTGTAATTAATAGCTAGGTCATCAGATGGGTCAGCAGGACGCACGTCTAGCTTCCACAGTGCAGGACAGCCAGGAGCTCTGTGGGGGTTAAAGGCAAGCAGTGGCACCCAGTCAAAGCAGATGTAGCAACAGCATTAGACCGCACAGGATGGGCAGCAGTTCAGCTCAGACAAGGAGAACAGTCTGTATTGTTAGCTTTGACAAAAGATCTGAATATTTAAAGGCACTATATGGTGTTAACAGAGTGCAGCAGTGACTCCGGCAGGCCTGGCTAATACAGCATAACTATGAAGGAGAGCCAGAGGGCCAGAAGGCATGAGGGCTCCCTGAGAAGTCACGCCCCTATGCGCCATCATCAACAAACCTGAGTGAACATGAAGAGCAGAGGGATGACAGCAGCTTACCAAAACACTCTGTCAGTGGACCCCTAGATGTGCACCTTTTATCTAGCAGAAAAATGAATTGTGTGTCCAAGTCCCAGACACTGACTGGCAAGTTATTCCAAACCTGGTGGGTCTTGTATGAAAATGCTCTGCCTCCTGATGTAACTTTCTAGGCACTAATAGAGAGCTGGCACTTTGCAATCTAAGGTTACATGACAGTTCATAACACAAGATAAGTTCAGTGAGGTGAATAGGAGCGAGGCCGTTTAGAGATTAATAGAACAATAATTTTATACTCAATGCAGAATTTAACTGGCAACCAATGTAAGTTAGATAAGACTGGGCTAATATGGTCAAACTTCCTTGTTCTTTTAAGGACTAGCAGCGTTTTGGACTAACTGAAGTTTGTTAAGGCTTTTGCTGGAACAACCAGAGAGCAGGGCCTTACAATAATCCAACCTTGAAGTAACAAAGACGTGAACTAGCTTTTCTGCAGCCTGTAGGGACAGTTCATTTCTTAGTTTCGCAATACTGGGTAGATGTAGAAAAGCTATTCTAATAATTTTAGTAATATGCTCACTGAAGGTCAGATCAGGATCGATCGTGACACTAAGACTGTTTACATATGTACCTGGTGTGACAAACAAGCTTTTAAGCTTAAGTGGTAATACAGACAGTTTTGGGACCAAAAGAAGAACTTCTGTTTTATCTTAGTTAAGTAGGAGGAAGTTCATCCAGTCTTTTATGTCTAACATAGTCCTCTATCTTTTTAAGTTTAAGCGTATCCATGTCCACACACACATGAGTGTTGATTAATGTGTTCCCTGTTATGCAATCTTATCACACTTTCTGAGTGCAATACTCTTAAAATAGTATCAGTTTGCACAGTACGTTTCTCAACCTGCTGCTCTGTAATGGTTCTGAAAGCAGCCCATCATCGATGTTAACTGCACCAACATGGCAACAGCATTGGCGTGCTTGTCTGAATCCAATACAGCAGTGGACCAAGCCACTGTGTGACATATGAAGGGGGATATAATCGTTAGAAACTGTCTAAAATAAACAAAAACTGTCTAAAATAAAAAGTTACGATGTTCATTTTGATTTGTTTTTAAAATGATAACATTTACAATGTTATACTGAGGAGGACAGCCCCCAAGAAGTGGGTAACAGAACCCATCTTCATCCGCCTATGATGCTAAAAATACAATACTTTTGAAAGGGGCTGTTTTTGCAGCTTAGCAAGCAAAGCAAGCAAACTATTGAACAGTGAACTATTTTACTCATACTTAAGTATGTAGAAGATGAGTTAATCTCCAAAAGGCATGAAGGAGCTCCACGCAAAGGTTTGTGCACCACCAAATAACTCAAATAGCTTGTTTGTGCTGAGCTTTTTCACAAGCATCATGGGGAAAGGCCAGGCGATGCAAGTTTTATAAAATCTATGATTCTTCAAACCTTGTCAATCAGCAGCCATGGGCTCCTCTAAGCAGCTGCCTAACTGATGCCCACAAAGCAGGAGAAGCCAAGAAGGTGCTTTAAGAGAACTCCTTACAAGATTAGCAGACAGGCAAATCAAAACCTGTCTTTGATTACAAGCGACAGCCTCTGGAATATTGGCAGTGCACTGTTGTACTGTACAGCAACACTCGCACAAAATAGACCTCCATGGAGGAGTCATCTGAAGAAATGCTATCCTTCATCTCCACCTCAAAATTCTGTATCAGACAATTGCGAACAGCTAAACATGCCTGATGCATTCTGGAAACCAGTCCTTTATGGTCTCTATGAGGCAAGGTAAGCATGTTTGGGGAAAAGAGGTGCAGAATTCACTCTCCAACTGTTCAGCACGGGGGTGGAGTAATCATTATGTGGGTTTGTGTTGCAGCCAGTTACATGTGGAGCATTTCACTGGTAGAGGGGAGGAAGAAATGCCCAAACAAGAACTGAAAACTCTTACCTGGTTACAAGAAGTGTTCACAAGCTGCGTTACTCTATTCCCAGTAATAGAAATTTTGACCAGGGGTGCCCAAACTTTTACAAGCCACTGCAACTGCCTATTCAGCACAAACCAGTTAAACTACAGCAGTTCAATCCTGAAATTGTAGAAAGTGTTTTTCAGCCCAGATTGCTTTTTGTATGAGGCACAGTACAGCACAGTCAATCCGAATGGAGGTCATTTACTTATAAACCAGCCTGGCAAATGTCATAAGTGGACCTCCGGAAATAAATACATAAATATGATGTGGGCCGTTTGAGGCTGCTGTGTAGTGTTTTCACAGTATGACTAGATCTTCACCCACACCTCAGACCAGACTTATTGTACTTGAGTGTCCGAGTGTTATGCGGGACGAGGGGACCGGATGCAAATGCAAGTCAGTTTAATGAAATAACGAATAAAACAAAAACCAAGGAGACTATACAAGGGAACCGGGCTGAACAACAACAGACACATAGAAACTTACTGTACAAGGGAACTGGGCTGGACAACAACAGACACATAGAAACTTACAGAGGACTTGACTTAATCAAGAAGGCAAGGGACCGGTAGGGAGACAAAACACCGAACAAGAACAAAGGGCAGACACCGGGTATAAGACTGCTAGGGCTGACGAGAGACACCTGAGAAGGGGCGAAGCTACAAACACAGGGCCTAGAGGGCGGAGACAGGAGGGGCACATGACCAAAACAGACACACGCACACGGGGCAAGACAACAAAGGTCACATGATCGAAAGAAAAGCACATGGACAGGCAGACAGACATGGCAGGGTGTGACACCGAGCAGTGTTGTGGTCAGTAGAATTAAGGAATGTGCTGTATTATTTGACTGATAAACTGGTGAAATAAAAGGATTTGTGTCTAAAGCCCTACTACACATTTAATTATCCATTGCTTTATGAAGCTAATGACTTTTCACAGCTTCTTGAGCTTGGTACTAATTAATAGTCCTTAAAAATAAACACTCTGTGCTATGTCTATCTTTCACAGATATATAACATAAAATAGAAAGGAATGTCTGGTTCGCCATAATCAAAAAGAAATTGGAATGTGCAGTTGATTTAGAGATCAATACATGTGATGTAGAGTAAAATAAAATATATCATCCAAAATAAAGATGGCTAAATGACTCTGGGTTTGGACATATGGTTGTAGGAACCTTTACTTTAGGTTGTTTGCATCATAATCTTCCATTGCAAGGTTCTTCAGGGAACGGAAAGAGGTTCTTCCTTTTTGCCTCCATATGGCACCTTTATTTCCTTCCAATATGGTAAATGGAAAGCTGTTCAACCCTCCGTAGTGCTAAACAGGGCCATTTGTATCATTAAACTTGCAAAAGTGATGCCTTACATATCTCTTTTTAATTAAATTTGGGAGAGTGAGACGATCTGAAAGATAAAATAAATAAGTGAGTGAGTAAATAAATAAATAAATTATAAGGCTAAAGCCTATGTTTGGGGTTTCAAACTGAGATTCGCTTTAATCCATCTTTCTGCATCAACGTTCTGTACAAAAGTAATGCATTTCTAACATTAAACAGAAAAGTACTATCTTCAAAAGGCTCAGGGAGCACAGAACTATGCCTCATGCTGCCATTCTAATGGAGAAATTTACTTGAAACTTAAAAAAAAAGAAAGAAAGAAAAAAGACAGAAAGGAGAATGAAAGAAAAAAAGGGTTGGAGGGGGGGTATCATGAAAGCGAAAGCTGTTTTGCTTCACAGGCTGCTGCTCTCGTAGGTTTACCGAGACATACGCTCGCTGCTTTCTTGTCCGCTGGAATCTTGCGTGGGCCTCCATCATTATAGTTGACATGTGATGTGATGTAAAACAAGCAAATGATTTGCACCACTGTCTTTCTAGTTGGCAGAGAATCTGAGATTAAAGGAGATTCAACTGCTGGATCCAGGAAAGCAACTTTCTTAATTATTCGGTACTAAGAGAAGTGGAGTTTCTGACCCTCTGTAAATAAACTGCAGGGTTATTTCTTTTTTTCTGTCTGTCTTTCTTTTTTCTCTATTTTGTGGAGCGGTATTTCAAATTCTAATGCACATAACAACAGATGCTATCCAGGCAGTGTACATTCACTTCCCTTGATGTCCTTGTCTAAAACAGTGATTAGCTCATTATTCACTGTCCATATTGCTGTCTGAATCTCTGCCTCTCTCTCGGCTGGGATGATCAAAAATAAACAACTTTTATGTATCTTTTATTGCATTTGCTCATTATTTTCATACCAGCCAGGCACACTCCTCTTGCTTGAGAGAAATTGGCGGATGCACTGGGACTGTTTTCCATCTGTGATGGTCAGTAGCTTGAGCACTTTCAACGTATGCATCTCTTGATACCCTGATTATGTAAATGAACATATTATGTATCGCTAATTGGGTGGGACTGGCACTTAGATAAAGACATTGTCAGCAAAAAAAACAAAAAAAAAACGAGTATGAGATTTTGAAATTGTTGCCCTTTTCATGATGAATGGACCAATAGAAATTGTCCAAAATGATTTGTTTGCAAAATTGATCTGTGTTAATCTTTATATTAATGTTCATTAAAAGTTCAAATGTGAAGCAAGTTATTAATGCCATTGTACATACTGAGCTGTCTGAATATTTTACTTTAGTGATAGAAAGCAAAGGGCTTAAGCCTACAATACATGTGGAATAAAAAGTGACATGGCATTGTAAGGAAAAAATATCATTCATATTTTCAAAAATGATATTCAAATATTATTTATTTATTTATTTATTTATTTGCTTAATAAGCTGCTTATCCATCTATGTTGTTTTTTTTGGGGGGGGGGGTGGTGGCAGGAGTTGAGAGGTGGTCGGAGTGGGGCGAGGGGGGTGATCACTGGGGGATGCCTGTGTGGTCAGAGGTTTCACAGCTGAAGTCAACCACAGCGTTCATTGAGTGGAATGTAGGAAACACCTGAACACATCCACACATACACATTCACCCCTAGGGGCAATTTAGGGTCTCCAGTTCACCTGGCTTCATCTTTGGACTGTGGGAGGAAACTGGGGCATTCGGAGGAAACTCACATGGACACGTGGAGATCATGCAAACACCACACAGAATGAAACCCAGGCCTACTATTTATTTCTTTGTTTATTTGTTAGTTTTCAGATTCACCACTGTTTTACTGTTAGCATTACGTATTGTAGACACAGACTCATGAAAATCTTGTAAATCAATGTGGCCGTTAGGTTAACACTGAAAGTATAAACGTACTGTCCTATGTTGGTGGGCTGTGGTGCAGTTTCGGTGCTAACCATCTGGGAGAGTTATATGTCTAGAGGTGGTCTGCCTGCTATCGCAGCCAGTGCTGGTGATGGTTCTCTCTGTGCATTGCTGTGTTCAGTAAAATAGTCTTTGTGATATGTTTTCCGTGTTCGATATCACAGTATAACCATTAACATATACATCGCGAATATGGATGGGACTCACACTCCCTCCCAGAACCTACAGATCCCTGCTGGACAGAGGCTGCCCAACTTCTCACCAGTCAAGTACTGCTACGCAGTTTTAGCTTGTCTTTCTTCATGTACTACTCTGCGTTCCACAAAGCCTATGGAACTTTGCTTTTCGCCCCGTCTTTGACCTCATAAAACGTCCCTCGTAGGATTCCTTCACTCCACTGGCATCATGGATCAAACGCAAAACTCTCATGTATCAATCTCACGCTGTCTGTAAAACATGGTTCAAAACCAACCCTTTTGGTCCGCCTGTCTTTAACATCTAAAATCTGTTGTTGTACCAATCCTGCTGCTTTAACTTCCTCGTCCCTTTCGGGCCCTAAGAAAAACTTTAGGGTATCCAGAATGGCTGTGTTCAGACTGCAGCCAAACCAGATTTATTTCTCAGATCAGAAATGACTGCCTGCACTGTTATTTGTAAAGGGTCAGATCAGATTTGTACGTCCAGACATCACCAACCTGTCTGTATTGGTTGCTGTGATAAGGACGTAGGCGTCAGTAACTATGTAGTCAAGGTGATGATGTGACTTTCAGATGTGGAAGCAAGGGAGACAGAGGTGCATCATTTTGCTATCCAATCTCAGTCCCAAGTTTTACTCTTATCGCTCTGCCAAGTCACGATTCACACTGCTCTTCTTGAATCCCAGCACTTCCGTCACTCTGGATTTAACATTGTAGTTGTTTGGTGTATTGTGAATGATGCAAATGGAATTCACTTTGAGTTGCTAAAGCATCCAAACTGAGATATAAAACAAAATTGAAATTGTATTTCAAACCACCTTCAAATACATTTTTTGCGCTGTTCAGACTATCAGAAACCAATGTGGATAAAATCTGGATATGCCAAAAATTGGATTTGAGCTGGCCGTGCTGAACATAGCCAATGTTGTGCCCACATCTGCCAAAGAAGTTGGTTACAATGTTGCTGGGTACAGTGATGTTACACAACAGCTTTGTATCCAATCTCTAAAAAAAATGTTCTTTTATTTACTTGGGGCAATTATAAAAAAATAAGTACACTTTAATAATATTAACTCAGCATAGACACCAATAGCAAACAGAAACAATTATACCATTTAGTAACCCATGTTTTTTGAAAATCATTTTACCCCTTTTTTTTTTTTACCCTGTTTTTGTTGTATAAACTTCCACAATTTTGATCATCAAAACTTCTGAAACTATAATATGCTGATAAAATAAGTTTACCTTCATTAAAGAGGAACACCAAATGCAATCCACATGTGTGGAGTGATTTACTTGTTGCGTTCCTCCTCTATAGATGAGAACAATAAAGGCATATATTTTGAATGACATGGTGACCTCTAGTGACCTCTTTTTTGGCCTAACATATCTCTACCAATTGGTAGAGATGGCACAATCAGGCTAAGTTCAATACCTTCTTCATTAGGATACAGTGGTTTAAAATGTGCTCTACCACTAGGTTTAGCAGAACATTCTTCAGAAGTGGTTACAATTTTTGTGAATGACTAAACTAATGGTTGTTACAATGGTTGTAATGGTTGTTGTATAGTTGTGTTTTGTAATGTTTGCTGGGTCAGTCAACATAGCTAATACCAGACATATACTGTGTAATTTAAGCCCACTTTGGGAGTAGCTGATTGAATGTCAAGATTGAATCGAATTTCAGTTTCATCAGCTGTGGGTTGATGTGCAGTTTGAGGAGTGCAGCGATTCTTGATTAATTGCTCAAACAAGCTCTGACTGAGCAGTTAGATAACCATATGGATTTCTGACATGTCAGAAGTTTAAGTTGCTAGTCTCATAGTTTGAGCAGTCTCATGCACTGACTTCTTAAAATCCTATGAAAAGCACAAACTACAACCCCAACACAGGTGTACACACAACAGCCTGGAGACAAAAGTTCACCCACTGGAGTCCACTGTATCACAGACTGTTAATGGCTGAACCTTAAATGGCTCTGTCATTTCTACATAGTATGCAATATAAAAGTTCTAGCTTCTGCACTCAAACATTGGATTATTTGACCACTGAGGAACGATGAACACATGGCTGAATCCCAAATTCCTATTTATACTTTGCACTGTTTGTGTGTAGGAGCCAGTAATTAATTTTCCATGTCGTGCTATATAGAGAGCAGGGAGCCATTTGTGATTCAGCCAATGTTTTTGCTCGGTACTTGGGTGCACAGCATGTTGTTTACAATAAAACTGCTTTATTGGAAACTGTCCATAGCGCTGTCTGTTGGGACTGTGGTTTACATGCAGTGCGAGCACCCATGTCGCATCATGTTAGTTGGACTGAACGTTTTGTGCAGTGGACGGGTTTTGTCTGAACATCATGGATGATTCAAATATACAGTGTGAGCTGTCACCGAAGAACAATAAGACAAGGGTCTAAGGTTTACTTCTTTACATTTGCTCTGAAACTAGGAGACCAATGTAATGTAACTAATGAGTAATGCACATGTCAGTTAGCATCATACATTGCCTCAAACCGTATTGAGTTTTTGGTCATCAAATTAGAGTTTCCATGTTTCTCCCCATGTCCGTGTGGTTTTCCTCCCACAGTCCAAAGACATTCAGTCAGGCTGATGAGAAGTACTTAATTCCCCCTAGGCGTGAATGTGTATGTCTGTGTGTCTGCCTTGTGATGGACTGACGAAGTGTCCAGGGTGTTTCCACCCAGTGACCACTGGGATGGGCTCCTGCACTCCAGAAGGATAAAGTGGCTTAGGTAAGTGAGTGAAGATGAGTGAGTGATAGTAAGTAACTCATCAAAATAGACTTGCTTGTTGGTTTCTGGCATTATAAACTATATCGTCGCTGTCCAAAGAAAAACAGGTATCTCCAAAATGGCAACTTTACAGGAGAGGCCAAAAACCACATATATTTGAATGGAAGTCAATGGAACCAAACGTCTTTTCAAGCAGCTTCATGCCATTTATTTTGGTCCATTCTTCATGAAATTTGAGATGAAAACTGAGACAGTGTAAAGAGCAGCTCATATGATCAAATGAGGCCAAAAAGTAAAAATCAACAAAAATGGAGATACATGTTTTTCTTTGGACAGCGACGATATCATACCAATATCTCTATGGAAGCACAAAAATACAGCTAAAAACATTAGCAAGAATTCTGTGTGCTGAAGGTTTAAATCCCAGTAACTTCACAGCTAGAAGTTTTCATTGTTTCTTAACTACATTAGTCTTGTGCATTTAATGCCAAATCAAAAAAGCAAACTTCAGAAATCAAGCACCACTGGGCTGAGTACAGAATTTTGAACACGGAGAAAGGGAAATATCACCTCATAATGTTACCTGACCTTCCATGACATTTGGTTATATTAAGGGCTGCAAAGAAATGATTAATTATGTCATTCATAAGTCAGTAATAACCTGTTATTGGTGTATTAATTAACTGTTCAATGATCATTAGCTACTACTTAGTATTATTAATACAGACATCCTTGACTTGCTGTTGTCCAATTGTAAAGCTTTTTTAGTGTTCTATGAAACCAATTAACAAGAAGTCTTTCAAATGTGCAAAAACATTTATGTATTTAAATGGCTCTTAGACTGGTCATGTTTCCATATGTCACTATTGTCTTTAATACAGAACCCTTTTGGGGTTGTATTTATCTGCAACAAAGTTATACTTCACTAAATGTAAATGAGATCAGGTTGTTGCTGTTATCGCGCTGTTGTACTCTGAAGCTTTGATTTGCCTTGTGCCAAGCTTGCATGTGTCAGTACAATCTATGTGATTTCAGGCAATAAGAGAGAAACCAGGGTGTGGTTTTGCCAGGAACTGCATTTATCTTCTAATGCCATTATCAATTCTTTGCCTATAACTGTAGAAGAAATATGAAAATGAAACAAAATACTTATGAAAAAAGACATAATATGGTCACATAATGTCATTTCCCAATACACAGGAGGACAGTAACCAGATTTAGTTGTTTTAATAATACCCCTGATAAAATGTCACTAGACATGAGCTAATTTCATCATGGGTTATTTTATTGAATTCATTTAAAAGCCATATGGGTTTGCTTGCCAGTGGTTCATACAAATACAAGTCCTTTGGAAAAAGGACCCAACATAACCTAATTCATATTTCCAATCATAATGGCCTGTGCTGTGATGCTTCAGTAGAAGTCGAGTTCGTGACTGAAGGACACTGTTGAGCAGATTACTGGATATTTCAAAATGGCAACTGTAGAGGGCTGTTCTCTACCCAGTTCAGAGTAATAAGACTTCCAAATTAACATAATACCTAATAGCTTATTAATCTTTTATTGCCAAATACTTTTAAAAAAAAATACTTATCCTTTAGGATATTCACTAAATATGATCTTCCTGTAAATGATACTGTCAGATTCAATATTAAAGAATCAGATAATTTGACCAGTATCAGCAACAGGCATCCATTATTACAATCAAAAAAGACAGGAAAAAAAAGACAAAAAACAGACATCTGCATATTTTAATGCCGAGTTATTATTTATATTTAGCAGTATTTGCTTAATTTAAAGTTTTGGGACTGTGCAAAAGTTATGGTACATTTAATATTGTATATTTAATTTTTCTCTCTGATATGTTAAGCTAAAGTTAAGGTATCCAGGAAATATGATATTTCAGCGTAAATAGGCAAAACATATGATTTAACTGGGGTCTTAGTAGTTGTTATTGCTTGATCTCTTTTCTTGAGCTCTTTCCTTCAGATAAGGCTGTAATGTTACACATGCTTTGTTCTTCTGTCAATACTTTGGACCAGACAGATTAATGACAACACCCATGCCATTTCATCAAAAACTGAAAAGCTCTCACAGACAAAGACACACCCAGGAAAAACATCAACAGCATGACATTGCTTATGCTTTTGGAAATGGCCCATAACTGCATTAGTATCTACCCGGAACTGGAAATGAATCCAATGGCAAGTCTCTACGATTCTGCTTCCCTCCGGAAGATTATTGAATGTTATTCAATCCAAGCCTCCTACTCGTCCACTGTTGCACTGTACGTTCTCTCATAATCAAGTTCTTCTGTCTTCTGAAAGACAGAAACGCCTAACCCAACATCTAATACAAGTTCAGGTGCAACATGAAACTCTTAGACTGTTCAAAGGAGCTCACTAACCTTCTGTGACTTTAATAGGTGCTATTATTAGATGGGGTGGGAGATAGATAGAGAGAGAGAGAGAGAGAGAGAGAGAGAGAGAGAGAGAGAGAGAGAGAGAGAGAGAGGGGTGGGGGGGGGTCCGAGAAAGAGGAGAGAGAGTAAATGAAGAAGAAAGTAGAAAAGGCGAAAGTATGAAAACAATTCTTGGGCTCTTGGGCTGCAACTTATTTATTTATTTATTTACTTACAGCACTTTTTTTACACAGCAAGGTTCCCATGGCAACACATTCTATGACTTTATGCTTTGCTCCTTGTCCCTTTATCTCTTCATGTGTTATGAAAAAATACTCACAAAATTAAAAGTGTTAGTGTGTGTAGTGCTGGTGTGAGTGCATCACACACCGCAGTGTTGCTGAACTATTTACACTGTCCACGCTATGGTTGGTGGACTGTTCTCAGTCCAGCAGTGACACTGAGATGTTCTGATCCACTCGCACCAGCACACCACACACTAACACACCATCACCATGTCAGTGTCACTGCGGTGCTGAGAGTGATCCATCACCCAAATGACACCAGCTCTGTGGGGGACTTGTGGGGCTCCCGACCAAGGTAGAACAAGGTTCTAAAGGGGGCTAAGTTTGCAGAGAAACAGATGGACTACAGTCTGTAATTACAGAACTAGAAAGTGCCTCTGTATACCCACAAAATACCTGCTCTGTGGTGGTCCTGTGGGGGTCCTGACTATTAAAGAACAAGGTAAAAGCGGGATAACACAGTATACAGAGAAACAGATGGGCTACACTCTGTACTACGAAGTGCTCTTTTAAAGTAAGAGGAGATGATGAAATAGACAGTGAGTGTAGATAGAAAGAGGTGGCTTTAATGTTATGGCTGATGGCTGATTTGTCTAAACTCCACTTATAACAAACAAATCTTTTATTTTTTATGTGATAATTTTCTAGTGATCATTTCCAACCCATGTACTTGAGATATAGTATAGATATCCAAGTTAAGACATTCCTCCAGTAAAAGTTCCTTCCTTCAGACCTCCACTTGAGTAAAAGTACTAAAATATTTACCTTCAAAAGTATGGAAAGTATAGGTAGTATAATTTATTATGGCTCTAGTGTCTGGTTATCATGCCTGTAACAGGATTCTTGCTTAATCAACTTAACAGTTCAGGTGAAGAGACTCTTGTGTCACTCTTGGTCCACCAGTCTTTTAATAGAAGGTCATTAATTAGTCTGACACTGATGATTATAAGCACAGAACACTGAAGGAGAACAGTCTCCATTAGCTAGAACCACGCTCTATCCAACAGTATAAAACAAGGTCAAAACAAAGTTAGCGTTGAGCCCTGATTAATAGACTTGCTTCACGCTTCTTTTGTTTTGACATGTTAGGTTTTCATGCCCACATGAACCAAACAGAATGACAGATTTGGCCATAATGTAGTGCAGTAAACAGTAAGATATTAGACTTTGAAATGTAATGGAGGTAAAGTAAAAGTTCCCCAGACTGGAAACACTGAAGTAAAGATACACAATCTAGTACAGTACAGCAACACTAAGCAAATACATTTACTTCATTACTGTCCACAACTGTCTCTTGAAAAGGGCTTAAGTTCAATAAGCTAAGCCGATGGATATGCTATATTTCTATTTGCTGGTTTTTGTTACTTTGTGTCCATATGTGGGCTTTATGGTGAATAGACAGACTCACATTTCCATTATATTAGTCCTTAATTCCTATTATAAATAAACTATTATATATGCAAAGAAAAATATTTAAATTACAATAAGGAAGCATAAGGGCATGACGTTTTCCATTAAGTATCAGCTGATACTGGACATCTAAAGTGTTACAGATCCTCTCTAAAAAGCTTCTTTTATTTCTACAATTCCACATTTAAAATATTTTAGATATTTTATACCATTACTCGAAAAAGGACTGGTGGTTACCTGCATATGTTCCAGATAAAATCTAATGTTTCTTCTTAGATAATCATCAGCTCAGATGGTTAGTGGCTACAAAGCAGGAGACGAGTGATTACTGAAAGAAGCCTGACTCAGGCAGTCAGGTAACGGGCTTTCGTTAGCATGTTTTACACCGTGTGTGTTAACTTGGCTTATTTGTAGAATACCAGTGAAACAAATTTCTTAGGAAGACATCTAACAAGTATATTACCCAGTTCTGTTGTGTTCCTGAAAAATACTGGAGTGACAAACCTTGCTGTGAGTGTTGCATTGTACAATTTGCCAGCGTACAATGTTGGTGTGTTCCTAAGATCATCTAGTGGAATATGTGCATGTGAGAAGTTACTAACTGTGCACGGTAACGGTGCACATACCCATACAGTAGAAGGTACTTTGTGGTGTTTGTCACGGCCTTTGGTTTCCTCTTTACCTTTAGTCATACTGAGGTGCCAGTGTCGTGCATATATTCATACAGTATTAAAAATAAGGACTAATAAGTGTAATACTATACGTGTTTGAGAAAAATAGATTAGCATTTTGACTCTTACTCATCATGAACTGTGTAAAGAAAATCAAAACCATTTATCTTTAAAACTTCTGACTACAAGTGTGATGTAAGCATCAGAGACCACCCTTCATTTATTTAATTTCCAATCACAATGGCCATTATGTACAAATCAGCAGATATTTCTGAGGAAGTTAAATATAGGGTAGTCCAAAGTTGTTGGAAATGGACTAAATGGACTAAATATAGGGTAGTCCAAAGTTGTTGGAAATGGAAAACAAATGAAAACAAAAAACAGAAGTTTCTAAAACTGGAGTTCAAAACAATGATTTGAAGGTACAAAGAGAATTAGATTCCTAATAACTCTTCCATCTTTGAGAAACATGTTTTTGCAGATTTCTTGAAGAGACTGGTAAATAATAGAATGGTAATGAAAAGAATGGCATTAAAGGTAAATGCTGGACAGTCTAAACAATGAACTATTTGATATTCTATTCAGTGTCTTTGTATGATATGATTTTTGGTTTTTCCTGCTGAAGGAAATGAACTTGTGCTTGATGGCTGTTTGGACTGGAAATTAAAGAAATGAACGGCTTTCTGTGTTCTCTGACTTTTCCACAGTGCTGTAAGTTTATGTAATTCAGTGTCAGTGAGGCACTGAGGTAACACTAGAGCAGCCAATAACTTTGCACTCTACCTTTGTTTCCTATGTTAAATAAATGTTCTCTCCAGTCACTCTCCCACACACTCTACTCTGTCTGCGCAATGGAAACATGCACTTTATTTGAGAAGGCCTTACATTATGAAGGGCGAAAAGCAACCATAGGGCATTTGACCCATAACCATGGAAACCACTCTTTTTCTTTTTACTTAAACGAGACATCTTTGCCCTGAAATTAATAACATAAATATTTATACAATACATTTTCAGCTCTATGAGAGTGTATGTAATTGATTTTGACTCATTTCCTCCACTGTCCAATTATTATGCCAGACTGCTCAGTGAAGTGGCTGCAACTTTCTCCTTAGTCATTGTCAGAATGTGACTTTGCTAATATGACAATCATTATTTTATTATAATAAAACCTCACTGTTTCCAACTCTATGCCAACAATGCGTCAGTGAGAACACAACATGCATAGCTAAAGAGATCACATTCTAAAGACAAATAAATGCAATGCTGCACACTAACTGAGACCATGACTTCAGAAAAAAAGCATACAGGAAAAAGCCCCCAATAAGCCCACCTTAACCAAACTAAACATATTTCTCACATGGATTTTCCATGTCCCCCTGCACGCCTGTAAACTCAGCCAGAAAACAAAAAGATTGCACAATGATTAAAATGCATAAATGTGATACTATAAGGTTTTGCAAATCGCTCCAATTCAAGCACTATAGAGACCATACACTGTAAATATTTTAAATTGAAATGTAAATCGTGACAATCTTATTAAAGGTCCATTCAAAAATACCTACATACCAACTGTCATCTTTTCCATTTTAGTCTGTGTACAGAGCCTTGTTTTAGCCAACTCCCTATATTCTAGAGCAGGAAGTGAGACTGCATCCCTATCCCTCAAGTACACAGTTAGATGCCATTGTTTTGATGAAAATGTGTCTCAGTGTATGAAAGTCAGTGTGGAACTGTCACGACCAAAACACTACATGGTTAAGTAAACATTTTGGCGATTAAATGAAATTTATTATGATTTTGTGTGCGTACCCCTTTTCAAAGTTGGGTTTGCTTTGTACTGGCTAACATTTTCTGCTCAAAATTAGCTGACTGAAACAGTCATTACTGAAACATTTTCATTGTTAGTGAAAAGATGGAATTTTTAAACATTTATGTAAAGGATACAAACATAATAGGGTCATTCTTTAGTCTAAAGTCCAATTCAGTTAAATGAATTTTGAAATCTGACTGAATGTTGCATATGATCATTCAGTAAATAGGAACTTGACATGTTATGCTTTTGAACAAATAAGATGCTTAAAGAGGTTCTTGAAATCTTTTTTCAGTCCAACATTAGTTTCTTGGGTGAAGCTAAAAAAGTAAAAAGAAAAAGTACAGAGGTTGATTAGACTGCACTTTCATTTCTTGGTCCACAGAGTAAATGCTGTAGGGTCTTTGTTTTTAACTGTGCTGCAGTTTCTTGCTAAAGGGAGGCTGATAAGTTTAGATTCTAATGGCTCAATAGGCACTGTTACCGTTAGCTAACATAAGCTCTGTCATTTGCTTAGACAGAAGAGACTTGGAAACCACTCTGGTATACATTCAGCTGAACTAGTGATCTGTGATGTTCACTAGAAACTGTGAGCACGGTATGGATGTTTGCATCACCCTTAAAACCACTCTGGAATTACATTGTAGGAGAAATCTAAGAGGAAAATGGCGATGTACACAATTGCTCTAAAATTCAATTGAATAATCTGCAGTTAACTGACTTTACTTAGAATGATAATGGAACTTTCTATAGGAGACACTCAAAAGTCATGTTAGGTAAATTAAATACTCAAAATAGTTATCCTCACAAATCTATTCTCATTACCTGGAAAATATCAGGAAACTGGCTGCTGTAAAATTTCAATTGAGCTTTTATCTGGGCTTAACTAATTTATTTTTATTTATTTTTTAAATTTTATATTATTTATTTAACTTGTTTTAAAAGACTGTAGCTTGATGGGAAATGCTTGTAGTTCATAATTTGTGATAAAATGTAAAGAAAAAAAGTTTTTTTACAGTTTAAGAATATGAGTAAAGATACTCCTTTAAGTACTGTGTAGGAACTAGTGTAGATATGCATATTGTTGCTGTCAGAACAAACAAAAGCTCATATCTCCATTTTTGTCTTTCTTCAGTTTATAATATGTAAATGCCTACTGCCCTTTCCATATTTCTGTACATTTTATTTCAGAAGTCTGTTTTTTTCCTCCTCCTGTAAAGTCATTGTGCAGATATGAGAGCAGCGATATACTACTAGCGATATAAACTACATTAATAATAAATTCTCTTGCTTCGACTTTATCATTTGTGAATTTTTTTGACCTGCTAGCACAATAGTCACCACCTCAGTAAGCTCACAGCCCGTTAAACAAGCTTCTAGATGCAAGCTATACAATTAAGTCAGTTCACCTGAACAAACAGAGATGCTAATTTTGTTTAAATTGCCATCATTTTAAACTATTTCACATGAAAAGTGCAATCGGGGTTACAGGAGACCTGAACGTATTGGGTTTTTGCTCTAACAACATTTCAGCTATTCTCATTAGTACAGTGTGGATATCAGTGAGCCTACATCTGTGTGAATTAATATGTCATATTTATGCATCTTACTGTGTGAACCCTGGTATAATAATTAGCTGTAGGATGTTTTATTTTCATCCATTGTTTTTTAATAAGGGGCACAGGTTTGACATTGAGATTTGCCACCGCAATGGACCCTCTGATCACTTTGACCACATCTGATTATTTACAATGCAATGCTGTGAAAGTATTTACACCCTTAAATAAAAATAGCATCCATGTTAGTTGCGAGAAACAAATCCTAGCTGATTAAAAAGATCAGGCTTGAGTCACATTTAAACATCTAGATGACCCTCAAGACATTGGGATAAAATTCTGTGGACCGATGAGTCAAAACTGGAACCCTTTCGAAGACATGAGTCCCATTCTGGCCTAACTCCTTTTGAGATGCTGAGGCAACACCTTTAACGGCACTTCATACTCAAAATTCCTCCAAAGATACGCAAAAGACTGATCGTAAGTTATCACAAATGCTTGATTACAAGTGTTACTGCCATAATTAGCACAACCAGTTATTAGGTTTAGGTGGTAAGAGCTTTTCCACATGGGTGATATGGGTTTATAAATCTTAGCCTTCAGTAAATGGAATGATCAATTGAGAGATCTTGATCTCACATTAAAATTAGCTGGATGATCAGAAACATTGAAATGTGACAAGTTAGCCAAAAATAGAAGAAATCAGGTGAGGGGGCAAACACTTTTCCACAAGACTGAACATGTACACGTATCACACGCTCACAAAGTCATGTAAATGTTATGAAGGGTTTAGGTTGAGATGTGCTAACACCTTTCATAACACTTCTATGTGTTTCCCTTATACATTCTTCACCTCAAACAGGGCACCTGATGCTAAACCCACAGATGTAAAATAAGCAATAGCTCTGTGAACTCCTGTAGAACTGAAAGAGGCGAAACAGTCAGTGGTCTTTATAGTTGCAAACAACTGGGTTTCTGTGCAGGATCAGCAAAACAATCTGCAAGCACAACACTCAACAGCGTCTGGCTCAGTCCATAAAATACTGTATTTCTGACAGTGAATAGATGCAGTGCAGTCTGTAAGTAAGAGGAAAGGGGAGCTCCTTTTGTTGTTTTTGCTCTGAGCTCCAACACTGTGCTTCTGAACCGAAACACTGACAGCAAGGTTAAAGTGCAGCTTTAATGTGAGGGTATCTATCTTCACAGTGTACACACAATGCCTCAGCCTCTCTCTAGTCTACTCTTCAATAGAAACTGACCAGAAGTTTGGGTGGTGGGCAGGAGCAATAAAGCCCAAGGACCCAGAGCAAATCAGATTTTGATTTTTTTTGTTTAGAGTTATTTTTCCTCCATCTATGACTCCGGCCTACCCTGACCGACCATAGAGTTATCCAGTAGAATGGAGAGCGAATATTGAAATTGGCCAAATTGTTTAAAATGTTCTATGATTTTCTGTCAAACTCAGCCTCTTATCAGTCCTCCAATTATTATGAGCTTGCTGCTTGGTGAACTGCTGTTACAGTTACAACTGGTGCTTTGCCCACGACTCTACACTCTGCACACTTGGTCAGCATATAAAATGCAGTAGTGATTCTCTTATCAGAGGACACGTGTGGTTGTTGACTGAATCAATTAGCCCTACAGATCATGGTGCATAGCTGTTATAGGGCTGCTTTGGACATTCTAAAAGCTGAATCCGAAATTGTTAAATAAATGTCGCACAGAACTGCCTAGTGCACTTGTGTTCCCAGATGGAGGTGGCACAGTGTTAATGTTGGCTTCTTTGCTGAATCTCAGTTCCACCCCTACAACATCCACCTTCACAAAGCTGAAGTTGGCTTCTTACTTGAATTTCTCATTCCACCTTCAATCATATGGCAATTATATTCTGGCACCATTTTAAGGTGAGACATTTAAAAGAAGAAGCTAACTTTTACTTCATGAAGGTGGATGTTGCTGGGGTGAAGCAGATACAGGGGCTGGACAATGAAACTAAAGCACCTGTGATTTTAGTGTGGGAGGTTTCATGGCTAAATTGGACCAGCCTGGTGGCCAATCTTCATTAATTGCACATTGCACCAGTAAGAGCAGAGTGTGAAGGTTCAGTTAGCAGGTAAGAGCACAGTTCTGCTCAAAATATTGCAATGCACACAACACTATGGGTGACATACCAGAGTTCAAAAGAGGACAGATTGTTGGTGCACGTCTTGCTGGCTCATCTGTGACCAAGACAGCAAGTCTTTGTGATGTATCAGAGCCACGGTATCCAGGGAAATGTCAGCATACCACCAAGAAGGACGAACCACATCCAACAGGATTAACTGTGGACGCAAGAGGAAGCTGTCTGAAAGGGATGTTCGGGTGCTAACCCGGATTGTATCCAAAAAACATAAAACCACAGCTGCCCAAATGACGCTGTATTGGCCGCAAAAGGAGGCCCTACACCATACTAATAAATGATTGTGGTCTAAAACCAGGTGTTTCAGTTTCATTGTCCAACCCCTGTATATTGAGCCCTCAACTGGGCTACTGACCTGCAGTGGCAGTGTGAGCACCATCGTTAAATACTTGGATTTAATGTTTTTGTTTGGCCAACAACAACCTGAGGCCCTAAAGCCCACAAGCAGGTTAAGGAGCGCCCTAGTGGTGGGTAAATTTCAGCCCTAGCGTCTGCTGGCAGGTTAAAGAGCCCCCTAGTGGTGGGTAAATTTCAGCCCTAGAGCCTACAAGCAGGTTAAAGAGCCCCCTAGTGGTGGGTAAATTTCAACCCTAGAGCCTACAAGCAGGTTAAAGAGCCCCCTAGTGGTGGGTAAATTTCAGCCCTAGAGCCTACAAGCAGGTTAAAGAGCCCCCTAGTGGTGGGTAATTTTCAGCCCTAGAGCCTACAAGCAGGCTGAAGAGCCCCCTAGTGGTGTGTCATTTTTAGCCCTAGAGCCTGCAAGCAGGTTAAGGAGCCCCCTAGTGGTGGGTAGGTTTAACCATAGAGCCTGCAAACAGGTTAAGGAGCACCCTAGTGGTGGGTAATTTTCAGCCCTTGCAAGCAGGTTAAAGAGCCCCCTAGTGGTGGGTAATTTTTAGCCGTAGAGCCTGCAAGCAGGCTGAAGAGCCCCCTAGTGGTGTGTCATTTTTAGCCCTAGAGCCTGCAAGCAGGTTAAGGAGCCCCCTAGTCGTGGGTAGGTTTAACCATAGAGCCTGCAAACAGGTTAAGGAGCACCCTAGTGGTGGGTAATTTTCAGCCCTTGCAAGCAGGTTAAAGAGCCCCCTAGTGGTGGGTAATTTTTAGCCGTAGAGCCTGCAAGCAGGTTAAAGAGCCCCCTAGTGGTGGGTAATTTTTAGCCGTAGAGCCTACAAGCATGTTAAAGAGCCCCCTAGTGGTGGGTAATTTACAGCACTTTCAGCAGTGACCCGGATATGGCAGTGGCATGTATCTGTGTGTTTGTATGCTGGCATGTATGCTGGTATAAGTGCATCAGGCGAAGCAACATTGCTGGAACATTTAAGCACAGTGTAATGTATGTTGGATCAATCAATGCTCTTTCATACAGTCTTTAGATTTTAAGACAGTTTAAAGAGATTTTTACTCTGACAAATGGACAATTTCAAACTGTCGTGTTTAGTAGTTCTTGCAAATTGTTTGCAATTCTTTCCTGAAGCCAGACACCCAGATGTTCCCAGGTGTAGCTCTGCCAGGGCTGTAATGCAACCACTCTGTGTTCTTTCAGGGGATTTTTGCCTTCAGTGTTGTAAAGGTGATTGTATCAGTCTGTCAAGAAAATTCTATTTGTTGGTTCTTGAAACCTCCATAGTTGCTTTAGCAGTAGGTATTGTGCTAACTGTCCTCCTGTCAACTGAATCCCAGCTCCATTTTGAAGTGTTTTGTATGGATCCGAGCAGTTCACAGTTCAGTATCTACTCAGAGAGAAGGGAGAAAGTTCTAGTGGCTCCACTGTGGTTACTGTATTTTTCCTTATTCCCTCATTCTACTACAGGTTAACCATAAAGTAATCTGCATAGCATGGTCTCCTACTATCACATGATGCTACCAAGCTGAGAGGAACATTAGAAACCAGCCAGGACCATGTGATGTTTCTTACTGTTTACCATGTGCAATCTTTTGATAATACAAGACAAATATACGGTTCCAACAGCTCCTGAATCTGTAGACTCTTCAGTACCATCTTATCATAAGATCACACATGAGTAATGCTGCGTTCACATGTTTGCGGTAAATGAATGACAGCAAACTGAATCTGAAATTTGATCGTTTTCAATGGAGCTGCAAAGGAAATCCCACCAGTGTAAGCAACAACATTCCACAGACCATAGCGGAAAGCAGATTGCTCCTTCAGGAGTTCAGTTTTCCCAAATTTGTTGTCAACAACAGTGGTGGGATAAACCGGATGTTGATTTTTTATTAATGAGCCATGGATACCAAACATTTTGTTGCTGAATTCCAGATGAAAACAGATTTATACAACAGAAATACAAGAGTACAGAGCATCATCCTGCTGCCTTAAAAAAACCCTCTACACTGCTAAAGCTCTCCTGTGTAAATCACCTATTTTTGCTGGTAATGCTGTCACCATGCTAGCATTTACTGTCAGTCGCCTACCGGTATAAGGTGTGGAATTATGTTTTTCCAATGCAAACATGTGAGCACAGCATAACAGAGAGTTGTGAGACTAGAAAGAAGCTTAAGAAAAACATCATCTGCCTCATCTGTGTGTCTGTCTACATTTTGTGTGACACTGACCAATGGACACTCAGGAATCACTAAAGACTTGCCCATCTTGTTGGAAACCCTTCATTATTCATTCAGTCAACATTGAAAACATTTGTCATGATGTGCAAAATGTTGTTGCTGCTGTTGTTGCTGCAGCGGTTCCTCATTAGAGTGAGAACTGAGACTGTACTGAACATTTTGATATAAAATCATATTTGCATCGGCTAATGGACAGACATGCTGACTAGCACTGGACTGAATGATTGGGGAAAAGGAAGGAACATCCTACCCACTCAAAAGAAGGACAAATATCTTCTTTTGGACTTTCACCCATGGATATCTGTGGCCTCAACATTGTACTAATGGAATTCGTAGGAGAGTACAATGTACAAGTTCTGTATTAGGGGTGTATTATGAGTGTCCTGCGTTGGGGTGGAAGGTTTTTATTCCAAATAATTAGCAGTCCACCTGATTCCACTTGCCTAATCAACTGGTCTCCCACTTCAAACAACTGATCATCTGTAGTCCTGCTTGCTGCAATGAAAACCATCAAGTAGCTCTTTATGGATAAAACTGGACACCCCTGTTCTATACCAAACGTTCTATTACCAAAAGGTTGTTCGTCCAAGCCTAGAACCATTTAAGAACCCGTATTTTTAAAAGTGTAGCCAAACAGGTTTGTTGCTTTATTAAGCTCACTACTGTGTTCTTGCATCCTATAATTATACCAGCTGGCTGTTTTGACACATCTAATCTAATTTCACATCTAGTCTCTGTTTGATTTCTTCTCATTTTTAACCTCCAGATGGTCTGCTTTACTACACCTGTCAATTCTTTGATCCTTACAGAAACAGACTCCGGATGCAAATCTAGAGTCTAGAATCAGCTCAAGATTTTCGTGCATAATTAATTATTCAATGATACACAGCCGGTCAGAAAGCAACTGGCCAGACAAGTGTGTTAATAAACACAGCCTTCTGACAGACTATGGAGCATGTGTATAAATGTTACCATTGCAAACCTTTTTATGGTGATGAAATCATTAAAACTGGAGCCATTTAATGTTTATACTATAAATGTCTGTGAAAAACGTGTTGTTTGAAACAACATACCTGCCGATATTCTTGTTCAGAAACTCAACAAAGATTCTACAAAAGGTAAGCCTGTATCCTCCAAGTTTCTGACAGCAGTATGACTTTTGGATTATGTGTGACCTGTCAAAAACTTTTTTCTTATAATAATGTTATGATATCAAAGTAACTATACTTTCTAAAAAAGCACGCAATCATTCATTTACAATCACTAATCAAAACTTAGGAATTTCAATAATTTGTCTCACTAAGCCAAAATGTCAAGAAAACAAGACTTTAGTTTAGGGTGCAGACATACTGCTGCCGAGAGAGAAAACCAACTCCCATAAAAAGAATATAATATATAAGAATATTGGGGGGGCAGTCGTGGGCTGGAGGTTAGGGATCCAGCCTTGTGACCGGAGGGTTGCCGGTTCGATTCCCTGAGCCTACAGTAACAACTGAGGTGCCCTTGAGCAAGGCACCCAATCCCCAACTGCTCCCCGGGCGCCAGGATAGGGCTGCCCACCGCTCCGGGTAACTGTGCTCACTGCCCCCTAGTGTGTTCACTAGTGAGTGTGTTTGTGGTGTTTCACTTCACGGGTGGGTTAAATGCAGAGACTAAATTTCCCCACTGTGGGATCAACAAGGGATTTAAATCATTAAATTAAATTAAATATAAGCATTTATAATTTAAAATGCTTTAAATATCGTGTCTAATTTATAGTGTCTAACAGAGTGGACAGTGTTTAATAACTTTGATCCACTCACACCAGCACAACACACACTAACACACCACCACCACATCACAGTCCTTGCAGTGCTGAGAATAATCTACCACTCAAATAATACCTGCTTTGTCCTGAACACTGAGGTACAAGATAAAGGAGGGGTAACAAATTACACAAAGAAACAGATGGACTACTGATTGTAGAGCTACAAAGTGATTCTATATGGTAAATGGAGTTGCAGATAGATAGAGCATAGCTGTGCGTAATAATGTGCTAAGTGTATGTGTATATTGGCTGCTGTCCACATACATTGGTGCTGGCTACATATTTTTGGAATTTGGAACTAAATTGGCCAGACCTACCAGCGTACATTTTCTGTAGATTAATGGTAATTAGTTCTTTGTTTAGAAATGTACCCCTATGTACACTCATCATCAAACAGTTACACCCAGAAAGAAATCAGAAGGAAGATAAAGGCTACCAGGAACAATAAATGATGATAGATTTAGACTGACATGGGCAATATTTATTGGGTAACACTTAGCAGTAGTAGAAGCAGTGTCTCGCCGTATGATGTCAAGCCACCATGTTTGCTAGTGCAACATACCAGACGTCATTCTTGGATATGTGACAACAAACTGTTCATCTTTCTCATCATTCTGCGGCGACACACAGATACTTTGGTCACCTCCACCAAAACAAAAGTGGGACTAATCACTGAAGATAGCCCCATGCCATAGTAAGTCACTCACTGTTGACGTGGTGTTAAGGGAAGTCATCATAAAGATCTGTGTGCATGTAGTCCTGCATCATGCTGCTGTCTGCCAATGGTGCTGGCACTAACATGATTACTCAAGGACGGGGCATCACTGCTTGCTGTATGCCCACTATTGTGGCTGTTGGGTCAGTCAGGTACAGCATAAGGCCCATTCTTGCTTATGTCTCATGCACAGCAGAGGATAAAACTTGAATCATTTGCATGTCTCATAATGTCAAACCTACCCACCCAGTTTCATTCCAGTGAGTTGATTCATTCTGGGTGCCACAATTTGTGCAACTAATCCTTCGATAATGAGTGTATAAAAACACACTAAGCCCAAGTTAGATGTTAATCTCTGATATTTTGCACTTGAAGCAATTTTTCATTTAAATTCAGCATGCAGGATGTCCAAAAACTGTCCCTGTCCAGTTAGTTTCCAACTGCACAGTACCTTTCACAGAATGTCCTTTGCATATACATTCATTCTTTCAAAGCTTCTAAAGCCCACAGTAAAACCTGCCTGTACACCCACTGGTGATCCTTTCTTTCTTGGTTTTTACAATCTCCTAAGGGAAGGACAGATGCTCTCAATCCTTTAGGTTTTCCTCTTAAAACCGTTCTTTAATGATGCCCGTGAATGTAGTCTGTAGTAATTAAGGCGAGCAGACTCACTGATAATAGAATGAAGCGTTACCTGAAGCATAGCCCCTGTAAAACTTGTCGGTCAAAAGATCTTATGACTCATCAGGCTAAGTTTCTTCTCCTGCATCTCCGCTAAGGACCTGCACTCCCTCTTAAACTATGCTCAACTTCTTTTCTGTCATTAGTAAGAGCTGGAAAGGGAAAGTTTTATTCTTTTATGTCCTGCATATTTTCAACATCCTTTATGTGATTTGCAGTAGCATTGCATCAAAAGCCTAACATACTTGCGAGCTATCATACCGAACTGTCTCCACAATGATGTCTACAGTCAGCGTATTTGTTTGCCCTGGAATAGAACTGTATAAATCTTTTGGGCCTTAAATTTTTATCTGCCCAGATTATCCACAAACTCACAAAAGTGATGCAACAGCTATTATTTATTCTTTGTAATAGCAATGCATATTTATTGTTTTTTTTAAATAGTCATCAAAGAAAAGCATCAGGAACTGATGAAATTCTTGATAAATTGCACCATGGAATGAAAAGACAGGATTTCTTTTTTGTGTGGCTGTAGCTGTTGTTCCATCATTAAATGTCAATCTGCCAGAGCTCAAGTGAGGCAGAAGTAGTCAATATCTCCTCGTGTAGCACATGGAGTTTAAGCTCAGATTCACTGGCAGCCAGCATCAGATGAGCTGCTCCTCCAAGGAAAGCTTCATCATCCACAGCAGAGGTGCTCATGCGGAAACAACAAGCTTCCTTATTGCTTCCAAGAGAATGACATTTAAGGAGCCTCAGCATCATATGTTGGGAATCACACTGCTACACCCGTGCAATCCACTGATTACCAGAATTAAAAGCATTGCTGTGGCGTCTATTTGGAATGAACACATTTCTGGCTTTAAATGTGTCTATACTTATCATATTACGGTCAACTAACAAGTACTAAAGTCTTCTTGAGGACTCCCATGGGCTCTACTCAATTTGTTCCTAATTTACTTCTACTAGTGGGCCACGAATAGCCATGTGCTACTTTGATTTTATCACATATTGATTGTGGTCCCCTTAAACCCCCTTAACAGTATAAAAATTACTCACGCTTAAAGACACAGCACTTAAATGGCTTTGTTTTCCTAATATGACAGCAAAATATAATGTGATGGAAAGTTTGAATTAGCCTTTAAACTATTGACCAATTATTGCACGCACAAGAATTTGACCTCCACATTTTAACCCATCCATGCAGTGAATGCCCATACACACTCTTGGGCAGTTAGCACACTTGCCCAGAGCCGTGGGCAGTCCTATCAGTGGTACTCTGGGAGCAGTACAGGTTTAGGTATCTTGCTTAAAGGTGCCTCGGACATGTCTTGTTGGTTCAGGTGACTGAGCCGGCAACTTTCCAATCCCAAGCCTGGTTATAATAACTATGCCAATGTATAATAAAGACTTTACTTTGAAGAGTTGCTAGCATATCCCATGTAGTTGCTAATATGTTGCTAGATATCTTTGCTATGGCATCTTAGATGATGTCCAGGATGCTGTTATCTTATCGCAGATGGCTGTTAAGATGTTGCTTGCCCATTGATTTCTTATGGTTGCTAAGTGTTCCAAAGTTCCAAGGCCATAGCTATGGCATTTTGTTACAGGATTAGTTGCTAATATGCATTTATCTGAATGTTCTTGTATGTATGTGAGTTTGTATGGGATGTATATGAGAGCTATGATTTCTGAGAGTTATGAATCTTTTTAAATATGGGGTTGTAAAAACCGAGGGGCTGATTCCACTGCCTAATTATGTTGGTGGTTAACTTGGCAGGTTAAGCCTTCAGCTCCTGAAGTGCTAGGCAGTGAGAGAGCTCACTTGGCTGTATTACACAATGAACTCACCAGACAAAAAAATTAGTCACCTGTGACTGACATGTACCTAATAGTATGTAATACCTCCATGAGAACGAATAACAGCTGCTATTTAATTTGGCATGGACAGGACAAGTTTCTGGATGTAAGCCACATCCATGTTAAGCCACTCTCGCATCAAAGAATTATGCAGTCGAGCCAGATTTGGTGGATGCCTTCCCTGCCACAATTCTGAGGAGAATTTACTGTAGACTGGATTTTTTGCAAGTGCTGGTAGACCTGTATGATCATACACTTCCATACAACTGCCAATCATTAGCATCTGCTTTGTGTCACATATCCAAAGAGACATTCACTCTACTGTACTACCTCTTCTAAGTCTATGAATTCTGTTGCATACTGTTCAGGTATTTATAGCCCCATCATCCTCATTTTTTGTCTGGTGTGCTTATATTATCTATCCAAGTGTATTTCAAGCGTATGGGCCACCCACTGGACTATGGTGGCACTGTAATGTATTATCATGCAAACGTTATTTTACAATAAAGACATTTAACCCCATTTTAGTTTGAAATATAATATATGCTGTTAATTATTTGCAAAAATAAAACATCATATTTATGTTAAGTTTACTGATTGTTCTGGTAAAATGCAGCTGACTGTGGTTATATTTTTATAAATAAACTTTTCACTCTTCAGTCATATGCAATCTGGACCAACATAAAATCATTCAAAATAAGCAATGAAAACTAGTATCTAATACTCTTTTTGTACACTCTTTTTTAAATAAAGTTTTCAAATCAAATCACATTTATTATCATGTCACATTTACACATGTGTGAAGATGAGTTACAGTCTTAGGTGCGTAAACCCTTGGAGAGCAAATACAAAAAATGCACATTAGACAATAAATATGCACAATACTAAACACTGGAATAGTTCTGGTTATCCAAATATCCATAATATAAGCATTATATAACAGTAATATCAGGGGTGGACAGTTACTAAGTAATTTTAATTGGTTACTGTACCTAAGTAGGTTTTATGTATCTGTACTGTACTAAAGTACTTCTGTTTTAGATTACCTTTTATTTTAACTCCATGACTTACTGTAACTCCACTACGTCATGCAAAATTTTCCATTCCTTTCAGTTTATGTGAGCGGAAAAATGTAACATGTCAAAACGAAGCAAGCTGTTTCTTTGATTCTTAGTATCCATGAAAATGTCCATTTCAGGCCTGGACTACATAAAGGACCACCTAGAGGAATGTCCCGTAGGTAAAGCAGGATGGGGTTAATGCAAACACTGATTGACAAGCACACATCACAGCATTAGAGAACAGATTAAATATATTATTGCTGACTCTGTGGGTAAATAAACCACAATATAGAAATAGTGAGGCTGTTTAAAGTAAGTTTTTATTAAACTTGTAACTAAGTTGCAAATATATCATTTCTGGAACAGGATTCTTAATCAACTCATTTTAGGTAAAGAGAGTCTAGTGTCACTCTCAGCCCACCAATCTCCTAATATAATCTCATTAATTAGCCTGACACTGTAGTCTATTCAAAATAAATCTTAAACCAAAACTTTGTGTGCAAATGTTATTTTTAGTTCTACCTAATGGAAACTGCTCTCTTTCAGCGTTTTATTCTTATGATGATTTAAACAGATATCAGTGTCAGACTAATTAATGACTTCTATTAAAGACTGGTAGACAGAGAGTGACACTAGAGTCTCTTCACCTACAGTGAGTTAAGTCTTAGACATTAAAGCCATAACACAATATAATAAGAGGAATATCTTATGACAGGTATTTCTACTTTTACTCAAGTGCATGGTTTGTGTACTTCGTCCACCACTGACAGATATAGATTCTGAATGTAAAGTGCAGAATTATGGTGAGAGGAAAGGTGTGGCTTGTGAGAGGTGTAGTGATGGTCCTATTGACGGGTTGACCAGCACTACTGGCTGTTCAGCAGCCTGGTGGAACAGGGGGAAGAAACTAAATCTCAAAACCGGCTGGTCCTGGATTGGTTTTGAACCTCCTGCTAGAAAAAAAACAGTGTAAACCAGCATGTGACCAAGAAAGCCAGCATATGTTGTGTTTTGGATAAAACTAGCACTACACCAGCATAAACCAGTTTTCACCAGCATGGATATACAGAGCAATTTGGCTGTTACTGAACATTAAGCTGCTATTTTCCCACCTGCACTGTACACTTTATATATCCATACTGTTTAAACCACATACTTACTGATACTGCGCTTATATTATATATATATATATATATATATATATATATATATATATATATATATATATATATATATATACATATATATATATACATTCTTCAACTGCACTGGAGAAGGAGCCTGACCATGTTTCGTTATACTGTACAATATTGGTATAAAATTGTAAGATTATAAATTGGTATAATGACAAAGTTGAATTGAATTGAATTGAATATGTATATAAACTTATTAAATTGAGCCTGTTTACAGTTTTCCTCAGCCTGACATCCAGCACTCTGTAGCTGCCAAACATTAGGTCAAAAAAATTCTCATTAGGTCAAAAAAAAAAGGAATGATCTGATCAGTTAACTCTCAAGGGCTATGGAAGCTTGTATGTGAGCTTTTGGATGAAACACAACATGAAAATGGCTAGGAGACCATTTTCGTTTTATGTTTTATTATTTATATTATCAATTTATTTTTATTAATGAGTTTGCTTTAATATTATACAGATTTGTTAATAACGTTAGACGTTTCAGTGCCTGAACACACCTAATTCAGTATAAAATAAAGAACTCACAACTGTGTGGCTGAGCATGGGTGAATTTGAACCCAAAGAATATCCTCAGTTCTGCACAGGAAGGAAATTAAAGAGTGAATAGAGTGCACCCTACTCCCTCTGAAGAGTCCAAGTCTTGGCTTAAGTAGTAGCATTATCTCTTCCACACTTTTAGTGCAGCAGAGCTGTAAGCCAGCACTAAAAATACACTCCCTGAGAATTCATAATAGCATTATGTATACCTTCCACATTCAGAAATCATCACAGAGACCAGTTCCACTAGAAAGGATGATGCTTCTTTAAGGGCTATTTAGTAAAGGCAATGGGTGTATTCAGAACCATGAGTTGTATATAGAACCATACCATGCTTAAATGGTTATTTGCATGGTGAAATGGTTTTCCAGAGAGAAATACTTTAAAAATACTTTATATGGTTCTGCATAGAACCTTTCTGGAAATGATGCTCGAGGCATGGGTCCTCAACCTTTTCCTCCCCAAGGCCCCAAGGCCTGATAATAACTACAAAGCATAGCGGACCACCAGAAAATTTAAATCAACTTTCATAAATACACTTTCTCCAGGAAATTGGATTAAAGAGAAATTGTGATAAGTCCAAATTCAAACAGAGGAGCTGTGAAAGCACTTCAAGAGAACTCTCCATCAGCCAGCGGCTATGTTAGGTCAAACTGAAGATGTTTAATAAGCCTGCAACAGGAGTTTTATTTGTGCATGTGTACATTAATATACATAAATGTATATTAACATACTTAAAAATAACCCCAATATAGATATATATGATGTTTCCAGCTCACTACAAGCTACTGCCCCCACTGGAGTACAAGCCCATGGACCACTAAATAGTGCTTCATTGCCCAATGGCTGTCCATGGCCCATAGGTTGAGAAAGCACCAAAAACAATTAATACCATAAACACCACATACTCCATTCTTTTAAGGAATCATTAAGCATGTGATGGTTCAAAACAGCTGCTTTAGCCTTTTCCTACTATAATCCATTTATACCACAGTTTGCACACAGCATTCACTGATATCATTCATATTAAGCTGGAGTGCATTCGGTAAAATACTAAAAAGTCATGTAGTGCTCAATGAATAGGTATGTGTTTTCTTCCTGAACATCGGATCACTGTTGAAAGTAAATGCATCACAGAAGCACAAAACACATGATCAAATAAAAAGGCTTCATAGCCATAGCTTGTAGCTATTGGACTCGACAAATAGGAGGAAAATCACAAGGTAAAAACTGAAATAAATTCACAATGACAGCAGTGGAAATGCCTCATGGGCCATTTGCGAGAGCACTTTAAGAATGACAAAAATGTTCCTGGGTAGAATTTGGCCCGGTTAAGGTGTTTTCAATCAAAGCGCTGATTTAATTAGTTAAAGCTCCATACAGTATGTGCATATTCAATTAGACTGATAAAAGTCACAGGCAAATTATGAGGCTGCTGGTGGTGAGAATGCCGTAGGGCACCGCTGGTCCTGAAACTTCCAGTCCCTGCATAGTTGTCAGGCATAATTCCCAGCAATGAACATCACAGTGAACTTTAGGCCCCTCTGCCTCAGCTCCTCCAGGACATATTAATATAATCCCCCACATTCGTTTAGCTAATCAGAGCATGCATGGACATTAGCTTGGAGAGCCAAATGGTGCTATTCAACTCTGACCTGCATTCCCATTGAAATAAAAGGAAGAGGAATGATTCCCCTGCAGTGAGGGACACTTTTGGTCTTGTGTTATTTTGCTATACCTCCAGTGCATATATTCACGTCTTAGGTACTCACTTCTATTATGACATTGTACTTATAGTTATGAACAAATAAGTGGGTGTTCATAAACATACATGACAATAAAATTCATGGGGGAAAATAGTACATTTAAACATACACATATCTTCAAAAGAATAGTTGCACAAATAGCTGCACCCAGAAGAAATCAGCCGTCAGGAGTGAAACTAGGTTTGATATTGTGAGACGTGCAAATGATTCACGTTTTACACTCAGTCGCTCGACTGCACATGTGACGTAAGCAAGGACGGGCCTTATCACTGTACTTGACCCAACAACCGATATTCAGCGAGCAGCGACGGCCTCCCTGACTTATCCTGTTAGTGCCAACCCCATTGGCAGACATCTGCACAATGATCACTGCCTTTAATGTCAAGTCAGCGTCGCCATGGTAACATGCCAAACGGTTATGGAGTGATTCAGAATGGCAGCAGATGATCTTCGGTGACGAGTCCTGCTTTTGTTTTGATGGAGACTAATAAATCCGGCACCGCAGTCAGTGCCAAGACTTATTGTCACACACCACACTTCCAGAAGGCCTGTTGTCACTCCACCTCCACCTCTACTGCAAAACCTGCAGAAACTGTGTGAGAGTTTTCAAACTGCATGGGTTGGACTATCACAGGACACCGCTGTAGAAACCTCTACAAGGTCTGGCATGTTGCATTAACGAACATGGCAGCCTGATTCCATACTGAGAAACACTTCTTCTGTACGTGCAGCTCAATAAATATTGGCCATATCAGTTCAAATTTATTGTTCCTAGTAAACTTTGTATCTTGCACCCCAAATGCATTGCAATCTGACAGCTCCTTTTGGTTCCAACTGTCTTTTGATGATGAGCGTACAAGGCTAACATAAAAATAAATCAGTCTATAGATATTAATATTGCCAAAATGTTATCACTCAAATTCAAATTCTCAAATATATGATGTCATATATTTGATGTCAAATAAGTAATCATTTGTTGAGAAGTCCATTTTAGTGTACTGGATTATATGAAAGTGGAAGTAACATAGTGTCACAACATATTATCGACAGACAGGTGCACAATTCAAGATTTCACAGTGATGTCTGAGACTAACGGTAATTAAGGCACACTTTAAAAAGACTTCCAAGGTGACCAACAGAAACTAAAAAGGAAGTGCACACAAGCATTCTTCTAAAACGTATACAGATATCTAAAGTCCTCTGCAAAGTCCTCAGATAAGGAAACTAAAATGAATTCTTTGGCAATAATCGAGGCTGTCACACACACCAGCAGTGAAGTATGAGGGTGGGAGTATCATGATATGGGAAGGCTTTTCTATAAACGCTACTGTGACTTTACACATCATCAAAGGAAGCATGTATGATGTGAGGGAGATATTTGAGGGCAATTTGAAATCAGCAATCAGGAAAGAGCAAAAGATGGATGTTTCAATGACGGCAAACATACAGTGAAAATATCTCAAGGTCTGTCTCTAAAAAAGAAAGTAAGGACACTTGCCGGAGGGGGTTTTTTGCAAGTCCAATAGAAGGAGCTTAACTTTGGGTGGATCAAAGACAGTTTGCCAAGAGTATCTTTTACAGTCCTGTAGCCCTTCACACGTTAAACCATCTGTCTGCACCTTCTCTTCCTTCTTATACATACATGTGCACATGTTACCCTGATGCATATACAAGACATTTAGCCCTATAGAATCTGTCCTCCATAAACTGTCAAGCATGTTTATGATGTTAAAGAGATTTAATGCTAATTAAATCATTTACAAGTGCACAGTTCTCTATATGAGGGTACATATGCATGCGTAGGAGTATACAGCAGTGGAAAAAAAAAAAGCTCACTCTCATCTGTTTACTAAGGCAACAGTATAACTACTACAGTCTCTACAAACTTTACAGTGTTAAATGTGAACCTTCACACTAAAATGCTAAAGGCTAAGCACCAATCACAGCAGCTACACATTGTCTACTTAATTGGACATCTTTCAGCTGGACACCTGGCTACCTCAACATACTGTACTTTTCTAATCTGTACACTGAACACTAAACTGTATTTCACTCTCATGTATATCCTACTGCTGTTTGCACTTCAGTTCTAGTATTCTAACATTCTGATGTACAGTTACTGTTTTATGTAAATACCGTATTGTGTCTCTGTCTTTTTGTCTTTGCACTAATACATACTTATTTAGTGTTTCATTATACTGTACATCCTGTATTGTTATAATGACAAAGTTGAATTGAACTGAACTGAACTGAACTGAACTGAACTGAATTAAACTGAACTGAACTAAACTAAACTAAACTAAACTAAACTAAACTAAACTAAACTAAACTGAACTGAACTGAACTGAACTGAACTGAACTGAACTGAACTGAGTTAAACTGAACTAAACTAAACTGAACTGAACTGAACTGAACTGAACTGAACTGAGTTAAACTGAACTGAACTGAACTGAACTGAACTGAACTGAACTGAACTAAACTGAACTGAGTTAAACTAAACTAAACTGAATTGAACTGAACTGAACTGAACTGAACTGAACTGAACTGAACTGAACTGAACTGAACTGAACTGAACTGAACTGAGTTAAACTGAACTAAACTGAACTAAACTAAACTGAACTAAACTGAATTGAATCTAACCTGTAATGGTTAAATTAATTAAAAAGTCTTTTTAGCCCATGACTGATGTATGAGATTTTTGTTGTTTGTCCTTATACCTTTTTTATCTTTGCCTATGCTTTAGAATACATACATAAGTGCAAAGTCAAAATACAATATGTTTGCATACAGTATCAGTCAACTAAATCAATATTTTTCATTATCTAAAAACTTGTTATATGATCCTTCATTGTAATTTAAGGAAGTTGTTTTATTCTCCTGTAAAGTTGCATTTTGGGGCTTGTTTAAGGTGGGCTGCATAATTCCATGAGTGCTCTTTTATAGTTTGACCTCTTCATTGTATACTAAAATAAAGCATCGAGTAAAAAATAAGGAAAGCTTCTAGAAGCATCTGTGTCTAAACTTTGCACTCATACTGTATGTTGGTTCCCCCTTGCTCACAGAACAGCCCCTTGGATTTTACTTAATGTTCACATACTGCAAATAATGCCATAATTTCATTACGTCTTTATGGCCAGTAGTAGAAACAGCTGAAGTGATGCTAAAGATGTGCTGAAAGGTACAAACACCCACATTTGCTTACCCTGTGTTTAGTAAATACTGGAAGCCAGTTAGTCATCACAGATGTTAACGCAGAACGTTCCGCACCCCCTGATTTAAAAGCAGCGTTTTCCTTTGTATGTTCCTATGTTGTTAACCCTACGGCTTAAAATCATTTTTTTATGGCCTCTTCTTTGTCCATAGTTGACTGCTGCTGCTTCTGTCTCTCTACACGCTGTAACAATTGTCTCTTATCAAGTGAGATTTGGTGGGTTTTGAGCCGGTGTTGGCAGGCATTACAAACAGTGCCTGCACTGGACAGGCATAAATCAAACAGTGAGCCTCAGAAATATTTCAGGTGCAGCTGCTCTCCTCCTAACACAGTGCCTATGGCATTAGTGTTCACATTTTTCCCCTCCTTTCTGAGACTGTGCCAGATTTATGAGACAGCACTGATTGATCCTCACAGACAAAGCCACACCAAATATAGCCATACACAGTGTCTGACAACATGCGGCTGATGGGCCCTCAGAGGGGACTGGATTACCTGCAACAAAGTCTAGATGCTAGAGAAATTGCAGGGTGTCCTAGAAGTATGGGAGCATCAGATATATGGGGCTAGTGCATGGAAACATACACTGTAAAAAAGTGCAGTCTAAAAAATGACTTCTTGTTGTTATAAGCAATTGAAAAAGTTTTACTGAACTCAAATAAGTACTCCTTCATTCAAAGTATATTTGTAGGATTAATAATACCAGATTATTCGCTTGTAGCAACAAGTAGTCATTTTGTTTATGTGGACCAATAAAAACCATCATATTCTTTCTATCAACATTGAGAGATTGAAGTACATGACTGCAATGATGGTTTTGTTGGGGCCATGCATGATAAGCGATTCACTAAATGAATTCCTTCAGCTTGGCTCTAAGAGACTGAATCTGGTTAAAAACATGACATTATAAATGAAAGCATGTTGTGTTACACTATGTATTTGATATATAGTTTTTGGGATTTGATATTTGCTGAAATATAATAATATAGTCATTTTAAATTACAGTAATAATAATTTGGTTAAAGAAAATTATTTATTTATTATTAATTGTAATAAAAAAGACAGAATAGACCAGTTAAACCAAAACTAAGGCAAATTATAAAGGTGTGGCTTTTTTTAGGGCTTTCAAACCATTAAAGCATCAAATTCAGATTATGTGCATCATTTTAAAATGAATCACTCATAATTAATTTTTCTTTTTGGCTTTATTGGTAAAATAAATAAGATTTTTATTCTCCATTTAAAGAGCTATATAAATGGAAAAAATAAGAATATGAAGGTTTCTTAGAATCAGAAAAAAATACATCAATATCCAGATATGGTAACTTTACAGAACATGGTTTCTTGTAAGTTCATGTAAGGAAATTGAGTTTTAAGTGATTTTGGAACATTTTTGTTAGTCCATTAACCAAACTGAGTTTTTTTCTTTCACAGTAGATATAACAGCTGATGTGCGTGAATGGTGTAGAACAATGGTTTTGACTTGAGAGGTACCAAATGCTTTTTGTTTAATGATTGCTAATTATTTATGCAACTGAACATCATATTCAGGTTAACCTCATTTATATGTTTGACAAAACGCTATGTTTACATTTTCAGTGTAAAATCATTCTGTTTTCAATGATATAAAATTCCTCCATGACTAGAAGCTACATTTTTCTGGTAGAATTCCATGACTGGACCTACAAGTGAAACAGCCACAGTATCTTAGACTAACCCCAAAAAACAAATATAAACCCAACTGAAACTAAATATAGCAGAGAGTACCAAGTATGACTGGGGGGCTTTTTGGAAAAATAAAAGAAGTATTTCAACACTTTATTCAGGAGCTACACTGACAGGCTACATTGCTTTTTGTATTATATTTGTTTGCACTTACACAATCTCATCATAAAATTAATTTGGGCTGTGCAAGTCTTTGTGGTCAGTTGTGTGGGCCACAAGTTAGAAAAGGTTGGGAACTGCTGGTCTAGAAAAACAGAAAAATCAACAAATATGGATTTTTCATTATTATTATTTATTTATGTATTTATTTTGGACTGAGGCCATTCATTACTTACAATATTTCATTAAGATTAATTTTCATGAAATTCATTTGATTCACATGGGGTGAATGCAGATTCCAAATTTTAGCACAGATATCAAGTGATATTAATAGTTGCTTGTTACTCCAAACAATAAATGTATATCACACATAAAGGCAAAGATTCCAACTTCCCAGAGACTATAGTCTTCTGCATCTTGTTCTCTTTCATACCGGAGGGGAACCCTCAGGGCCTTCTAGACCTTCAAAGGAGTCCTAATTATTTCTGTGAAGACATCTGAAATGTGTAGTTTTTTTTTTAAATGTAAACATGTATTTCTGTTGTATTTAAGCACATGAGCCCGATCCCTCTCAAAAAGAAATTAATTTGCAGTTTTTTTTGTTGTTGTTAATCAAATAAACACAACAACAGGTGATAGAAATGGCATTATTATTGGACTTATTATGGAGATTATTATTATTAGCCTTAAAGGCTAAAGCTCTGCATAGATTGTAATATTTGTATTGTTATATTGTGGCTGAAAACAAAACAGTTGCATCTTTAAACTGTCCAAAGTACAGTTTTGGATAGTCCTGAATACTTTACTACCTTTGAATGCAAATAGTCTAAGGAGGTTTCAGTCAAATATCAGCTCCAGCCAGGATTTTGACCAGGTTACAGTAATGAAGTATAATGAATGCAACATTATAAGGTAAAATGTATTAATGTTACAAACTTCAGATTAAACATGGAATGTATTTTCTAATCTTCAAATATCCATATTTTACCTGTAATGGTCAAGAAATGGTTTTGGGAATTTGCTGCTAGTTAGGTACTACCATACTACTAGAACAATGTATGGGTGCCAGTAAACTATGTAAACTAGAGGCCCGTATAGGAACATTCTAGTAACAATCCACAGAGTATTGCCTACTGCTGTAGACATTATCATGAGCAATGAGCATCAAGAGAACAGCAGCTGATCTGAGGAAAATTCCATCTATTTTTAATGTGCTCTGTACTTGGTGTAAACCCACTTTCATTTACTCCTATATTTGTCTGAACAACTTATTATTCTCAGCTTTGCAGCCGTCCATCTTGCTATCTAAAGCATAAACTTTGTCTCTTTAATGGACCACTTTCTGCCTCCCACTATGCTAAACATTCTAATGTTGTTGGTGTTGTGTAACGGAAAACCCCACCTTCCAGTTCGCTACAATGCTATGTGAGAGACTGGAGTTCAATTCTCAATATAGGTGACTATGCTGTGCTACCCCAATAAGAGTCCTTGGACAGGATTCCTAACACTACATTGGCCTACCTGTAACACGATGAACTGGATAAGAGCGTCAGCTAAATGCCATGATGTACCCCAATAAGAGTCCTTGGACAGGATTCCTAACACTACATTGGCCTACCTGTAACACGATGAACTGGATAAGAGCGTCAGCTAAATGCCATGATGTACCCCAATAAGAGTCCTTGGACAGGATTCCTAACACTACATTGGCCTACCTGTAATACGATGAACTGGATAAGAGCGTCAGCTAAATGCCATGATGTAAATGTTATAGACATCCACTATGGTGCAAATGCACAGACACAGAATGTGCTCTGATTAGAAATGTAATCAGATACAGGTATTTATTATATTTCTATTGAACAGACCATTAGCAGGATTGGAAATGGCCTTGTCCTTGGCCTTGCCTCCATAAAAATAGTCTCTTCCGATAAAGGTGTATATGTGGACATACTCTTTTCCAAATGAGCTATTAGTGAGATTATCATTCTGCATGTAAACCTGGCAATTATGATGTCTACTCTGCAGTGCATTGTATGAATACAGAAAGAAACCTGCCTATATATAACTGATTTTAGATATTTCAGCAGTCACCTGTTGATAAGCCTGTTACAGGTTTGCATCATTTCCAGCAGGCAATGTAATCCGGTTGCAGGCTAATTGCAGATGTAGGCACAGTTCTCATTTTTTCTTTCCGTTTAGCCTAATACGACTAAGTCTTTATTTGAATCGGACCATGGCCAAAGGCTCCAGGGAAATCTGTTAGTAAGAGGATATTGGTGTGCGAGTGATAACGAGATTGGAGTTACTATGATGTTAGCTCTGTTTATTATAATCTACTTGTAAGGTTATAGCTATCTGTTGTGTCATCGCCGAATGTGATTGTAGCTGCTACAGCGGGTTAGCTCCACTGATGTGTAATGAAAGGCTGTATTTTGGCGAGTCTCACAGCAGTGATGCGGCATTATATGATACAACCAGCTGAAGTACTCAAAGATTTGGAGTTAAGCAAATACGAATGGCCTTGAGCCTGGCCTTCAGGATGACTGCGACTGCTTTATCAGCTTACAGCAGTACACTCTGGGTTAAACACTGGAGGAGACAGAGCAAACAAAGCATACATTCTTATTATGCATGTGATCTTTAATATCATCTCCACAGTCTTCCAAGTGAAAGTATACTGGCAGATGAGGTAAACACTGGCTGAAAGGTAACTGTGTGCTGATGCCAAGCCTGCTGTCTCAGATAGATGACAGCTGGGTCATGGGATAAAAAGGAGAGGCTTTTGAAATTGATTGAGGGATTGAAAATAAAAGATTCCTCTGTCATTTTCAGTGGAAATGGCATCTTCATAAATGGAGTGATGAAATAATCCCAAATACTTTTACTTTGATCATAGGAAGCCTCTTCAAATCCACTATTTGATCCCCTTCAATCCATAGCTCTGCCCTACAACATGGACACACTTAATTGTCTTTCTGCTCTCTCTCTATGTATAATAGTAATATTACTTTGCCTTAGGATATTTTAAATCCATCAAACTACTCCATGCATATTAGGATATTTTATCTGACTTTGAACTCCAGGTAGAAGATCCTAAAAGACTGATATGCTTGATTAGTCTTTGTATGGTATGTATAATATTAATATTATTTTGAATTAGGCTACAATAGATTAGTCAAATTAGTTATCGACTAAATTAAATCTTGACTATGAGATGCACTTTTGAAGGCAAGATAAAAATACAAATCTGGCATGCTCTAGCAAGGAGGACTTTTTATATGGAAGACTAGCTATTTAACATTTATTAATAGGCAAATACAAAACTGCAAATAATCTCTGATACATATGTTGCATAGAGGTTATTAAAGTACGTACCTGCATATGTGAAAAGCACCAGATATATCCAGCACTATTTGATGCTGCAGTGCATTAATTACACATCATTTCCTGGAATTTTCCCAATTAGTAAGTATGTAGTGACATAGTCACCTTGCACCAAAGACTGTATAATTATTGGTTGCAATGCTGTACATGTGTGGTAGCTTTCACATAGGTTTCTATGTTCTTCATTATCCAGTGAACAACGTACTTATTATATAAAATGTCTAATTATGATATATATTAACCCAAATAATACTATACTGATTAGAACAGTGTGTAATGCCTTATACGGGTTCTGTAACACATCATAAACTTTCTTGCACTAAATGGCCCTTTGAACCAAACCCAAAAAGTAGAACTCTTATGGCAGTTGCTCAATGCAATTTGGGATTAGTGTCTTATTGAAGGTTACACTGTCAGATGATAGAAGAAGGGCAAGAATATCTGAACCAGCTGCTCTCTGACAATCATATTGATTTGGACTGTGCCGTGTGGGAGGATTTGAACCTGAAGCCTCTGGGTTCTGTATGTACAGCACATCTCTACCACCCGCCATGTAAAATCCAAAGTTTCAGAATTTTTTATTAGTTCAGTGTTTAACTGATATTTATTTGGTTACAGTGCTGTGCAAAAGTCAGAGTCCACCGTACATTTAACTACTAGTGACAACAAGCATCCTTTTATGATGTTCGCTTTTTCCACACCTCCAAAATTCTAGACTTAGAAGCTGATGGCATTATCTGCTTGTTGTAATACAGTATTCAGTATGTGGTGTTGAAGTGTGGACTGGAGTGTCTGGTTTAGTCTGGAATGGCCATTCCATTGATCTGGGAACACCAGCAGCTTCTTTGTTTTAATTTGCAATTGTCTTTTTTTTTTTTTTTTTAGTCTCTTTCCTTTTCTTAGTAGCAGCTTTTTGATAGCTACACATCCTTTCAATTCTAAAGCATGATTGGAGCTTGATTTTTTTCTTACACCCTTTTATATCTAATGTATAACTTCCTAATGTATAATGGCATTTTGACTGCTTAAATAAACAGATGTTGTGTATATATATATATATATATATATATATATATATAATATATATAATATATAATATATATATATATAAATAAATATACAAAAATGGTTTTGTGGAGCAGTTCCATGAAAGAGCCACTTTTAATTCCCTAAACAGAACATTTCCAATGGTAGGTCTTTGAAGAACCACTTTTCATTTAGGAAATGTGTGAGAACCTTAGGGTCTCCACATAACGGTTCTATACCAATTAAAGATGAGATAAAGAAAAGAAAGAAAAAGGAAGATAAAATATAATGTCTTGAAGCAAAATCTCTTCTTACCATATCAGCATATGTTCACAAGGAGGGCAAAGCCATGCCTATGTTTGGAATGGGAGAGTCCAGCTGAATGCTTAAGCAGGCAATGCTACTTTCAGTCCATGTGCACAGAACCTGGGGAAATCTGATTTGGTCAGGTACAGAGATTGATCCTATATTTGAGTTTGCCCTCCAACAGACAGAGAGGAGATATTTGATAGGTTTTCCACTCCAGGCTATTTCCACTTCTTCAAGTCCTGGAAAATCTTGTTATTTTCAAAGCCCTTATGCTACCCTAATTGGCCCCAGTCATTGTCTTGTTAGATAGACATGGCCCAACCTGATATTTCTGGTCCTTTGAGGGCCACTCATTTTTGCAATACCCCCTTGTTTCTCACAAGATATCTACACTGCTGGGAAGTGGTCATGATCCTCTTGAGAATAATCTACAAATCCTTCCCACACTATCCAGCACCACATTTCTAGACTCCAACCAGGTATCCTCAAGGATCTTTTCTTCTTCTCTTTCTTCTGGTTTTGAACAATGCTTTTTATTGTGCCTTTTAGACAGCATGCAACAAAACCTCACCTTTTCCTTGATGAGATGCAGTGTAATGGTTTCTATAGCTCCGGCCGGGATGCTGCAGAACTGCCCAGTAATGAGGGCGAGCGCGTCTCAGTCTTATCTCTCTTAATATCCTGTTAGGACAATTTTCTGTTTATTGATTGCATAATTGACATTCTAAAACGTAATATCAGGAGGTTATTGAAGTGAGCAAGCTGAGTGATATTTAATGACACAAAATCGATCAGTGGAGACACTGCATGGATGTCTCACAAGATAATGTTATCTGTAATTTCTTTAACTCTTCATGAAGCGAATTCATCAGGTATAATCCATCTGAATCAGCAGCACATGGGTACTGGCCACTTTCAGCCTTATATCTCTTTTAATGAGAACCCTGCCATTTCAAAGCCTACACACCAGTCAAGTTTGAAATCACTGTTTTCAATGATGGAAGATAATATAATTATATATAAAACCTAAATTCATGACGAATAGAGCTGTAGAATATTCTATAAGGAACATGCCTTATTATGAGCATGTTTTTTAAGTATATAGTTGTTGTCCAATGAAAAACATGTATATCCATGCATCTCGCATGCATCATTTAAAAAAAAAAACAGCAGCTGCTATTTACATTGTATGTCATTTTCATGATGGAATTGACTGGTAGCACTTTACTTTACAGATTGGTAATAATTAGGTAATAAATGGTTGTTACAGTAACAAGGCATATTTAATCATTTATTAAATGCCAATTTCTTAGTTGTTACTAAATAATAAAGCAGACATTGAGTGCATGTTAACAAGGCCATTATGAGATGGTGAAATAATAGTAACAAGTTGTATTTGTACTAAAAATTATCTGCTTATTTTATAGTTATTTAAGTGTAATAAGTGAGCAATTGTGGTGGTAACAAGGCAGTAACATAATAGAAGAGATTTACCTCATCTGTTCCTGGGCAACAGTATTTGTCTATAGGTGGAGGACATGTGAAGGACAAGACCATTTTAAACTGAAGTTATAGCCTGATGGGACATGTAGTAGGTAGGAAACAGGATGGAAGTAAGTGGATTTGTATTTTACGGCTCCATTTAGTTTTAATACAATTTAGTTTCCCTGTAATTACAGCCTATACCTCACACTGTGTCTGACTATCTAAATACATAACAGGTATGAAATGAAACAGAAACTATTGATTTTGGGTTAAAAACTCTAACATTATATATTATATACATGTACTTAATTATTATTCTCTTTTATTCATAAAGAACTACAAATTAAGCAGGCCATTCTAGGTAAATTAAATTTGTTACCACTTTTTTTTTACCATGTTTTTACTAAATACTGATACAATGATTATCTTTTCATTTACTAATACTTAGAAGATGTGCATATGATATGTAGGAAAGTTGTTACCAATGTGTTTCTATTACATTACTGCTTTGTTACCACTACAATTGCTCACTTATTATACACAAAGAACTATAAAATAAGCAGGTAATTTGTAGGTAAGTACAACTTGTTACCATTACTTTATATCTCATCATGGCCTTGTTAACAATTTCCAATGTATTGTTTAGTAACAACCAGGAAATTGGCACTAAATTAATAATTAAATACACCTTGTTACTTGAAAAATACCACATCAGTACATACTTAGTACTGATCTGTAAAGTAAAGCACTACCAGGGTTTTTGCCCCCTCCTATAAAGATGCCATTTTTGGGATTTTTCTTTGGACAACGATTATATAATGTACCAAGAAATCACGGTAATTGTTCAATATTCAGGAACATTTCAATAGTGCCCTTTTAGAATGTGCTTTTTAAGCTCTGAAGAACCAATTCTAAGATGACACAACCTATCAAATTCATGCTCCAAACAAGGAATAAGGAAAAGCACAGTTCCTCCACCTCCCTCTTCACTCCTTACAAGTCTAGAAGAAATACTGCAAATTCAGCATCAATCTTCATCTCATGACTCACCAAGAGCAAGACCAGAGGTGGAAACCAGCCACTGTCGCCTGCTCTAAACTGCTTGTTCAGTCACTTGTCAAGGGCTTCAGTCATCATTACGTACTCGCGCTTTTATTGACTACCTGTCCTCATATGATCTACCCAGGAGCAAGACGTTCAAGATGATTGATAAGAGGATTCATCCTCTCATGTTTGACCAATAGCAGAATTTAGACTACAGTGACTCACTATTGCCTCTTGAGGTATAAAGTGTAATTAGCCTGGGGCTAGCAGATTAGCATTCTCATGCCAGTAGATATCCTTGTAACATAAAACATAGACATATTTCGGGAATTTTTTAAGCTACAGATCTTATAAATAGCACAGTAGTTGGCCAGTAGCGGTTAATAACTGGTCACCTATACTTATTAAACAGTACCTATTCTAAAAAAGGCTTAGTAATTGACACTCACATGGTTGTGTTAGAGTTAACACGATTTTACTGTACCTTCTAGAACAAACTACTGGCTTATTAAGGCTTAATAAGTGCATTAGAAGTGCTGTGGAAAATGCTTAATTCAATGTAGTTACTTCTTAATAAATGAATGAATAACTAACCAGTTAATTATTCACTATAGGCTTCCTGATACTTAATAAGCACATTGCAAGGATATCATGTCTATCTGTACTGATGTGTTACCAAATTCATTATAAATCTATCTATTTTTAAAATGATTATAAGTAGGCTTAGATAAATAAATACAGATGATTATTGTCTTTTACTATTAGCTACAGAACATGTGCTCCTTACACCTCATTCACAAATTCTTCTTCATACCCAACCTACTTTGTGAGATTGCACCTGCAACATATTTCAAACAGAGGCCACTTGGCCGAAAGGCATCAAGTGGCATTACACTGTTTATTCATCACAGATCAGTCAGATTGCTTTTGGTTTTCTGCCCTAGAACACTGAGTTAGAATCAAAGGAACACCCTTTGTGGAGTCCCCAGGCTCAACCAAGTTCGATGGAAATAACCCGAAACACAACAATTGCTTAGAATGCAGGTGTAATCAGTGAGAACGCTTTTGACAGGATAGTGGTATAGATGCGGAGAAAAAGGCATTTCGTCCTGACGGATAATAGCCGAAAGGAGGTTTCATCTGAAGATCATTATGTGGCGCTGACCTAAATACGACTTGTATCCACAATCAGAGGCAATCATTTCACTTTGAACAGCCGCACTTAGTCTTGAAGGGTGTACATTTCCATTGCTAAGAGTATATTTGTGTTCTTGGAGGAAGGTGAAATTTTAGACGGCCAAAAATTGTGAATGATTGTTTAAATGGCAAGAAAACTGAGACGTTTGTTTGCACCACAGTTCTTAACTCGGGGGCCGATGAAACTTATAACACTTTACTATCAACCAGTGTTGTGTGTCGTCCATCAAGCAATCTACGCCCATTGTCCCCGAAGTACAAAGGAAGTAACAGGAGCCCAGTCAGTAATGGGTAGAAGGCTTTCAGAAAAGAGAGCCAGGTTGAACATTTCTCTGCATCTTCCAGCATATGGTAGAAATGTAATACGTTCACAATATTGGCAAGCTGGTTTAATAATTCATGGCGCAGAGTAAGAGATCTAAGAACCATTTTCTGGTGTTTCTTGCTAAGACAGCATGTTTTGGGAGGAGTCATTTATCATAAAACACTTCATCTCTGGGTTTGTCCGTGTCTGGCAATGCCCCCATGCGCTAGCTGGCAGGGCCACCGATTTTGTGTTGTACTTAGTAGGAGGCACAGAATGGTGCTGCGTGCTGCTTGTTTTTTTAACGACACAACAGCCTCATGGGGTGTGTGTGCATTGGCAGCTTTCCTAGCCCCAAGAACTATGTTGATCTGGCAATAGTTGGAAGCGAACATAGGCTTTGATTTTAAACACGTGTATTTATTCATTTACCCAGCAGTTTGCAGTTCACTGTGGCGAGCACACTGATCCGCTCCGCAGATCTTCGGCTTTGCCTCCTTAGCTGACATCTTCCGCTGCTTTTGATGCATATTTGGCACAGCGCTTTGCTTGATACCAGATACAAACTCCCCTGTGTTGGTTAATAAGAAACTCATTGTGCTGAATTTTGCCATGTTTGAATACACAAACAAGCTTCAGTAGCAAGAAAAGAAGGCATCAATAGCTATTCAACTTCTGTCAACTGCTTACAGTAGGCAAACATACCCTCATTTATTCTCTCTCAACTATTGGAGTTATTATACCATCTGCTCAGATCAAAAATAAGGCACACTAAAGTATAGACTCGCTCTCGGAGTGCCGAAAGCAGCCGGAGCTGTGCTTTCAATATGCACACGCACAAACTGCAAAAAGAAGGAATATTCTCGGGATATAGGTTGGGATTCTTCATGAAGAGTGCCTTAATAATGAAACATGGCTCTTAAGGTAGCCAGAGACAGCCCTAATCCCCTTATAAACATTTAACTGTATGCCTGGTTATTGAGTACCACTTTTAATGCAGTGCTAAGGAATTATGTATTAAGCTGTACTCTGCACCATTGGATTCCAAAGGAGAACAAGGCTTTTAAAGATGGGAGGAACGCAATGCTATAAATAAAGTCCATTTCCAAAATGGGGCGGTCATCGCAGATTCGTGCAGATTTGATTAAGGTTCAGAGTGCAAAAAACGGGCACTTGAAACTTTTATTTGTAGCTCACATTTCTCCTGCAGTTCACAATTATTAAAAACGGCCAAACAGGAGAAATTGTTTTTATTAAATATTGTATAAAAGATTATCGTTAAGACATGCATATGTTGATGTGCTTGTTATAATTTCAGGGTTATGGGTGAAATGGCAGAACATAACATTCTGAAGCATCTTACATTAAAGCCTTATTAGTCAATGTTTGGAAATGTCTAATGCAACCTCAATTCTGGACAGACAGACAGACAGACAGACAGATAGATAGATAGATTAGAAATAGATTAGATTCAACTTTATTGTCATTGTGCAGAGTACAGGTACAGAGCCAATGATAGATAGATAGATAGATAGATAGATAGATAGATAGATAGATAGATAGATAGATAGATAGATAGATAGATAGATAGATAGATAGATAGATAGATAGATAGATAGATAGATAGATAGATAGATAGATAGATAGATAGATTTACTTAAAGTAATTGTTTTGTGTAACATGACAGTAATTTCCATTTATACAGTAGTATAGCCAACTTGCAATAAAAAAACTGATATAGTAAATATACTGTATTTTAAATACTTGGTTATAATAATGTGGTAACTACAAACATAAAGTCATATCAAATATTTAAACAAGAAAGCAAACTTCAGGTTGTTATATGACATAAATGATGGCTCAAAATACAAAGAAGTAAGAAGTCAGAAAAGGTTTCCACGAAGCAAACAAAACTATTTGTACACCAGTGCTAACCAAGGCTTTTAGCATATATATATTCACACTGTACTGTGTAGTGTCTCCAATTTTCTCAGTTATTACAGCTACCAGCCATTTCAGTGTAAGTTTGTAAGGACTGACATGGAACATGCACCATCATTTTACCCAAAGTAACCCAAAATACATCTCTAATTAGACTAATTAGCAACAGTACTTTGGCATATATCTCACACCTACCTACCTTAGCTAGTAGCGAGATAAATAGAAAAAGCATACTGAGTGTGTTTTATAGCTTAAAACACAATGAATTCTCCATAATAGATTTACTGATGCTTGGAGGATATGGTTTAAACAATATTACGTCTGATTAGTTAAGCATTCCAACTTTCTTATTTTTCTAATATCAGTTTTCTTCATATACAGTTAATTACAGGTTAAAACATGCCATCCTTATGCTAGGGGTGGTTTGGGTGCATTTCAATTCAATGAAATTCAACTTCATTGCCATTATATCAACACAGGGTTGTACAGCCTAAAGAAACACAGACTACTTCTTCAGTGCAGTGCCTAAAAAGAGATAAATAAACAATAGTGCAAAGACAATACACAAAACACAAGACAATAGGCGCACAGACAGTAAACACAGACTATGTGCAGGAACGGTACAGAAGGTAGCGGTAAAATTAAAGGTGCATTAGGTATAAGTATACAGCAAGCTTACATGGTGTATAGTATGTTTTTAACTGGATATATACAACATGGTTTTATAGGCATATAATATATTAATGAAAGTTTCGTGTCACAGCGTAGCAAGTCAGTCTGTGTTATTGTAACAAAGGCAAATGATTGGTTGTGGTTAGCTTCTGATCAGACTGATACATTTAACCACAAAGCTTTCCATGTGTTCCACTATAAGTGTTCTGCCTTACTCATTTGTTTGTACTGTTTGCATGTACGTTTTGATATTTCCTTGCTGACTTAGGAGTTTGCATTGGCTGAGATTCTTCTAAAGCCGGCCATTCGAGTAATGCTACATCACAGCAACATGGACTGACCCTTGAGTGACAGTGTATGCCTGACCTGTGCTACACCGGAACTACAAGGCCTTTTGGGCCAGCTGCCTCAACGATGCTACATCACACCTACATGGCTACCTGGGCTGGACATGTGTAGCTGCCTGGCCCGGTGGTGCATATAACTGTTACCCCTTCATGGCTAGGGTGAATATTTTACAATCTTTTAGGAATCAATCACGCGGATGGCACACCGGTCAAACTTTGTGTTGGTTTGCGTTTGTTTTGTTGGTGTATAAGATTCCATAGCAATGGAATATATATTTGTTGGGGATATAAGATTCCACAGCAGTGCATGAGAAACATTATAGCAACTACCTGGGACACTAGAGCAATATTAAAAACAGATCTGCAGTAATCCCTAAAGCCTGTAAATTCTACAAACCTCTGCCTTTAACTAACTTCAAGTTGCCTTAAGTTGTTCTGCTTACCTTTGCAGGATTCCAGGGCATTATCTTCTAGTAATGCCCTACAGGCATATGGAGAAAACATTCATCTGCCACATTTTAATATTCCGTTGGTTTAAATGTGAACCCATCTTGGATCAAAGTTTTGTTGTTGTTAATATGTAATGCAAAAAAGTCTTTCTTTCAAGAGAGCCGTCTTTTGTAGTAATGCCTCACTGGCATATGGAGAAAACCCGCCCCGGTTTACAATTCCTTTGGTCTATATGTAGCGTGAAAGTGCCAGTCCGCGGCAGCAACACAATTAGTCGTGTTTGTTGAACTACTGCGCCTTTGGGCAAGGACTTCTCAGGTCCTGTTGACTGTCAGCGGTGTGGTTGAGCGCTTTGTTTCAGCGAGGCTGGAGGAGGAAGTATAATTGAGAAATCAGCAGGCCCCTTCCCTCTCCCTCAAAGTCATTCGCTTACATACTGTGTTCCCACACCAATCACCAGCTTAAAGGCTTAGCAGTATTTGTGCTTGAAGATTGTATGGCTGGTGGCGCCTTCTTCTTATCCTGGCAGGGGCTGTGAGGGAAAGTGGCAAACTTTTGGTCTGGCACACACAGAATATTGATCTATTTATGGTATTATTCCCTCACTGAACTTGAATGGCTAAGGATGTTGTGCCAGGGAACTCTTTTAGGGAATAATCTTGAGGAGCACACGTTCCGCCAAAAACCTCTTCTCTATGCCGCGTCCCCCATTCAGACTAAATGACACGGCGCGCTCGTGCCCTGTGATTTGTCATGTCTCGAGCGAACATCTCCCCAGATATTACGTCTAGTCGCCCTTTGAGAATAATGAGTATGTGCAGAATGCATTTAATGCATGCAAGTGTTTGGGCCTCAGCGCTCATTAGCATACGTCAATGGGGAAGTATTTCACTAACAAGTGCCGCGTACCCGGATAATTATGTGCTCGACACCCTAACACTGTTTTCAGAGCACCAGTCACTCAAACAAATGACTTGAAAAGGCTAACGAGAAAAAAAAGAATCACATGATGATGTTTTATAATCACTACTATGTCTATTACAGGGGTGTAGCCGAGAGGGTGGGTTGTGAGGGTCTAAAGAAGTCATAGTTTATCTTTGTGTACATAGTCACTGCCATATTTTGAAGCCTAAAGAGCTTGCTGATAACTCAGTTAAACTTCGTTAAACAACTCAACAGAGTAACCGAATATTCAACCGAATTAAAATATATATATATATATATATATATATATGTTATCCTTGGATTCTGGAACCTTAAATATGAAGCTGAATATTTGTTCCCAGATTTAAAAGGAATTCCAGCAACTCTGTTAAGTTATTGCAAGACTGAACATTTAAAGAGTTTAATGCCACACACACGTATGCACACATCAACCAGCCACTTCATTAATACACCTCTTTATATATCTACTTGTTGTCCATATAGATGCCCTATGTAGTTCTACAACTACTGACTGTACTCCATCTGTTTCTCTTCTCATTTTAACGGTCAGGACTACCATGCAGCAGGTATAATTTGGGTTGTGGATCATTCTAAGCACTGAAGTGAGCCTGATGATGGTGCTGTGTTAGTGTGTGTTGCACTGGTATGAGTGGATCCATTTTACTGCTAGACTAAGAAAAGCTCACTGAGCAAAACCACTGATGAAGGTCTAGAGGCTAGGTCTTTATACTCTGTCTTGACCTTGAATCCCATTTCTAGTCCAGGATTTTGTTCTTCCTGGCTGTTAACGGAACAGTTAAGGTAAAAGATTGGCCATGCAATATCAGACCTATCATGGATTATAAGTCCAGGGCTGGAAATTCAAGGTCCAGATTTGTAGACCCCTGATTGAAAGTATGACTAATGCAAATTATGCAGTCTGACTGTATGTCTACAAGGTGGACCAACAAGGTAGATGTGTCTAGTAGACAGTAAGTAGTCTGTCTGATCCGCTTGTACCAGCGCAACACCACATATATCAACTGGTTAAATTCCCACTGTCGCACTGTTGACCCAAACATAAAGTATAGAATACCATGCAAACTCTGGTGTGGATGCATGAGTTTGCTTCATATTTATTATGTGTAAAATATAGCCATATACTGTACTAACTGTTCATATAATCATATCAGCAAGAAGAGAATTTGTATGTTGCCTTTTTTTTAGTGACTTAACCTAATATCTGAATATAGCAGAACAGTTCACACCATAACAGATTATTTGTTGTGAAACAATGATGTTTCAGATACCAGATGACATGTATGACATTTTTCTGTGCAAGCTGGGCTGTTTGTAAATTAGGAATACAATGAAAGTTTGCTTCGCAAACATGTAAACATCTAAATAACTACATTTGAGAGAAAGTATCTGTAGTCCATTTATGTTGTTATGTTTATTCTGAGTGATTCTTATAGACAGAACATTGTCATTTACGTAACTGCTAGTGGAGCAGCTGGACACAGGTGGGAGGATGCAGGCCCACCTAATTTTGGAGGTTAACGATATAATAATGGCATCAAGTCAAAAGCTGACCTACGTACGATACCCTGTGCTTGTAATTAAAGGGTCCACTTTTGGGGGAAATGTCACTTCTAGCCGACTGATCCCCCACCCCCTGTATTATTATGCAGTACTACATGCGCATAGCTCACGATCCCAATATTGATATTGCACTCTTTGCTTTGTTCTGCATTTTTCCCATTTTCTCCCAATTTAGCTGTCACCAATAAAGCCTAGCTGAAAATAAACTTGAGCAGTTGCATAAAAGGTTTTGATTAAGTGAAGTACACATTGGAAGTTAAATCTCCGAATGACTGATTAAGTTCATTAATCTAGCAAATGAAACATACACGGCATAAACAAGCCACCCATTGCGCAAACAAAGTATTTACACGAGTTTTAATGAGACGATATTAATTTGTACTCCATTTCAATATTTTTTCTGATGAAAACAGTTTAGCGCGGGCCTCCGAAAGCATAAAATGAGCGCTTGCAAGAAAATCGAACTGGTTACACTGCTGAATTGTTTTGCTTATCTTCTTGTTCTTTTCATTGCTAAATTCATTCCTATTTACCAGCAACAGCAACAGAACGTCTGCAGCTGTTTTCATTGCCGAGCTCATTGCAGAGTCTCAGCACTGGGAAGGACAAAACTCCACTGTACAGAACTGAGGTGTCAGAATGATTTTATCCCTTTAATATGTGGAGAGCATATCCATGGGGGACAGAGGTAGAAGTGTTGAACTATGTGCTAAGGGCTGTAGCACGTCTGTGGCCGTGAAAGTCACAGGGATTAAAGCCGCTTTTGTTCTCATTAGGTAGGGATAGTATTGCAGGTTTCATTCGCATCACTAAGTGATGTAACAGTAATTGTGTTAGAGTCACACATTGCTACCGGTTTTAGAAGTGGTGGTGAAAGATTTCAATATATATGCATATTCATAGCTATGGCAGATCTACACTCAGAAAAAAGGTGCCAAAATAATGTTTATTGATCCATGCCTTAGAAGAACCAATTTGGTCCCTAAGGAATCATGTGAGAGACTTGTGGAATGTAAAGAACCTTTGAAAGATTTAAAGAACCTTCACTTAGAGTCATGTGAAAGTTTTAAGGGTTCTTCTTAGACATGCTTCACTATGTCTAGGTTCCTTAATATGTTCCTCACACTAACAAGCCTCATTGAAATAAATGAATTCCAGCACTAAAGAAAAAACAGCTTTTCTATGGCATTCAATGTGTGAAATACAGGTGTTTTGGCTGGATGTCCTGCAAAATAAATGCATTATTACATTATCATAGTGTAGCTGCTTCACCTGTGAGATTCAGTCCTTAAAATACTTAACCAAAGCAAAGCACTAGATTGCCTCAGGGTGGTGCTATACCAGGTAGTCTATAGTATAGCCTCGCGACTGTAGCTATGCCTGGGATACCTTTAAAAAGCTTTACAATAAGACGTGACCTATTATAATAGCCACCCAATGTACTAAGACATGGTGTTGGACAGAATGCATTATTGCTTATTTACTAAACTGAAGATACATAGTAGGTGTGTAAGGTCTCATTTAATTTGCAGGAGATGACATTACCAAATGAGACAAGGTAATTTCCAGAAGAGGAACTGTTAAAGCAAACATTTGGTTGCCATTGAATATAATGTATTTACCTTTAAGACCCACTATATTTAGACATTCAGGGGGACAGAACAATAAGAAACAAGTTTATTTTTGCTGTTGTAATTGTGTCAGCATTTTTGGAAAAATGGCTGCTGTGCTTTACTGTTATGTAAAAAAAACAGGGGAACCTCAGGGTGTCCTAGGCCTTTAGATAAAGATTTACAATTTCTGTAAATTAAAATCATTTATTTTTATTTAATATAAACTGCCATGTTTGTTGGGTTTCCTGTACAAGTTTTACAGCCAGTAAAGCCATATTTGGGTTTGCATTACTTTACAAAGCCAATGTCAAACATCACTACTTGATAAGTAGTGACATATTCATGATTCTGCACTCCCAGTGAGAAATCAAAAATTACTTCCATAATTTTATAAGACTCAACATTCACATTTAATGTTTTTTACAATTTACAAAAGTTTTCTTAAGCCATGTTTGAGAACTTGTGGTGCAGAATCAATAAATCCGGTGAATATGCTAACGCCCTGGATAAAAAAGGGAATATTACGATGTAGTGTGACATGGGGTGAATGTGAATGACCAACATGAGGCATTTTGCATTTGATTGTACATGTTTTATTATCTACAATCTGCAATCAGCCAGCTGCTGTGAATGCTTACACAGGCAGATAAGAAGTCCCTCCTACGTGTTAGCTGTGGCCGTTGCAGTGAAGGTAAGGGATTCTTCTTTAGGCCAGTATGGGTACAGGAAGCTGCTGAGGTTGCACAGTCTCTAATCCTCATAATATAATTGAATATAATGTATTTACCTTTAAGAATCACTATATTTAGACATTCAGGGGGACAGAACAATAAGAAACAAGTATATTTTTGCTGTTGTAATTGTGTCAGCATTTTTGGAAAAATGGCTGCTGTGCTGTACTGTTAAGTAAAAAAACAGAAAGTGGGGAACCTCAGGGTCTTCTAAGCCTTTATATAAAGCTTTACAATTTCTGTAAATTAAAATCATTTCATTTTTATTTAATATAACTGCCATGTTTGCTGGGTTTCCTGCACAAGTGTTACAGCCAGTAAACAGCCTTTACGTACAAACTGTCAACTTCGTCCGGATGTATTTCTAATGAGATTAGATAAAAGCCAGCGAAAATGTGACTCATAACCACACAAGACCTTGCAGACCACAAAAACCCACTTTTCACTTCTTTCAGAGAAGAACATCAAGCTTTTGCACATGTACCTATCAAGAAGATGCTATACTGAAAAAATAAACTAAGAAACTGCTGGCAATAATAGCATAGTAATAAAGTGATAATGTCAAAGTAATAAAATAATAATGACATAGTAATAAAGTAATTATAGATCATTCCAAGTTAAACTCTTTGACCAGCCAATCTAATTTAGGCCTAACCAGGACTTTTTTTCTAGGCAGATGACATCAAGCAAGCTTTTACTTTTGTTAGGGCTTAAAGAGCTAAACTGAAGACCTATTAAGTACAGTTAACCACATGATAAGAAATTTGTCAATCAATCAATCATGGAATCATGGGATCAATCATGTTTTGGTTTGCATTACTTAAAACCAATTTCAAACATCACTACTTGATAAGTAGTAACATATTCATGATTCTGCACTCCCAGTGAGGAATCAAAAATTACTTCCATAATTTTATAAGACTCAACATTCACATTTAATGTTTTTTACAATATACAAAAGTTTCCTTATGCTATGTTTGAACTTGTGGTGCAAAGTCAATAAATCCGGTGAATATGCTAACGCCCTGGATAAAAAAGGGAATATTACGATGTAGTGTGACATGGGGTGAATGTGAATTACCAACATGAGGCATTTTGCATTTGATTGTACATGTTTTTATTATCTACAATCTGCAATCAGCCAGCTGCTGTGAATGCTTACACAGGCAGACCAGAAGTCCCTCCTACGTGTTAGCTGTGGCCGTTGCAGTAAAGGTAAGGGATTCTTCTTTAGGCCAGTATGGGTACAGGAAGCTGCTGAGGTTGCACAGTCTCTAATCCTCAGGCACTGGCTGCCTAATCTTCTGATCTGAACGGCGGAATAGAACAGCTTGTTTCCTGAAGTTAAAACACATTTGCTTAAGGCACTCTGAGTCAGGAATTGTTTTACTTAAAATGCACAGAGATGCACTGCAGCTCCAAAGGAGAATGGAGTACAATGTCCTGTGGGCCTATACTGCTGTGTCTCTGAATGAAAGCTTTGTTTCTACAGAAGGTCGGAGGTAAATTACACATTGTTACTAATGGTGTCATTCAGTAGTTGGTAATTTAAATGCAAGAATGTATTGGTAGAATGAATGGAAAATATCCATACTCAATCCAGCTGCCGAAAAAGGGTCAGGAAAAGGTTTCCCTAAAACCAAGTCAGGAAGCATTTAGGAATGTGTCTGTTGTAACAAAATCCAACTAGTATTCTTGAATTAGTGATCAACAGTCGCTGGGAAGCGTTTATTTTTGTCATTAATTGAGTATTTGTGCACAAGAATGAGCTATGAGTTTACGATAGATAGCACTAAGATAGATAACCAAACCAGACATGCACCCTTTTCTTCCCCTGTAGATTAACCTTGGTGCATTCTGGCATGAGCTCCAAAGGAATAATTTCTCAGCAGTAAATAATCTGCCCAGCCACACATCTCACTCTCTGAAGGGCAGTGAATTATTTAGCGTAATCTGGAAATGCATGGTTGTTTATCATATTTTAATGTGATACATCTGGGAGCAATTCCCCACCATGCTTTCCGGCATTCTACATATGGGTGCATCCACAATCGGGCAGGATTTATGACGTGCGGTGAAAAGTGGGGGTCGTTAAATGATTCTATCATTTGCACTGTGGTCATGAAATGTGCAGGTGATCAGATTTCTGATATGGTTTGTAAACTGAGCTTGTTGGATATAGACATGCATCTGGGGTAATATAGAATCTTCAATGGTAAATGTATGTGTATTTTACTAGTCTACTATAGATTAAGTAGAAGCATCTACAATTTGCACATTCTAGGTATGCCATATCTGCACATATCTGTATGCACGACACTGGGCCAAAAAGATTGCTATGGGCACTGTCAGAGGCCTCCCTTTATATACCTAATTAGCTTCCAGTGTTAGCAGCAGTCTAAACAGCAATTATATACAAGTTGTCTTTTCTTTTCAGGAGATATTTCGGATGAGATTAGATACTAGATCCTGTAATTATGGAAGTAATGAAAAAGTCCGAGAAAATAGGACTTGTTAACCACCAACACTTGCTGTGTTATGTTTCACTTACATTACGCTTTCCTCTTTAAGAGACAGTGAAGAAAATCAAGCTTCTGGATATGTAGCTGTCAAGAAGATGCTATTCTGAGAAAAGTAAAAAATACAAAATATGAGAAAATAAACAAAGAAACTGCTGGCAATAACAGCATAGTAATAAAATAATAATAGCATAGTAATAAAATATAATGTCAAATTATAAAGTAATAATAGCACAGTAACAAAGCAATAATAGCATAGTAATAAAATTGAACGAGTATAATAACACAGGCACAAATGGAAAAACTGAGTACAAATAAAAACAGTGGTCTCTAACTTTCGCAAGGCATGAACTTCTTTCTGACACTTAAATTTTAATTTGCCAATGCCATCAATTCAGAATGAAATGTTCTGACCAGAAATGCAACCTATTTGCTCATTGCCTCTCTCTTTTGTGAACATGTTCTAGCCTAACTAATTTCAGTAAATTCAATTACCTTAAGGACAGGCCAGTTATGGACATACTACCCGCACATCATTTGTACAAGCAGATAACATCGCAGGTTGTGTTGAAGATAGAGCTGCAAGTCATCACAATGAGGAACTGCCTTTAGGCTCATTAGAATGAACAGCTGCTCAGTTAATGAACAGGAAACGGCATGTCAAGAGGTTCCAAAAACATCCCCAGAGATGCATGTGAGGACTTTTGATAGAAGAAAAGATTAATGGTAATGCTTCATTAGCTTTTTGCTCTTAAGTGGCTTTTGAACATTAGTATGGCACCAGTGTATGTGAATAAGCTGGCGTTGCCTCAGTTTGATATTTACAAGAAGGCATCCAGGCACAGCAAAATTATATTTAGGTCTATATTGGATTTAAACATATGGCAAATGATCTTTTATTTGATTTTGCACTACTGTGCTTTAAAGAAAATGCCTCAGAACAGACCACGGGCCAGAACAATGGTCCAGATAATCTTATATTCTCAACACATTCACTGTCATGTCCTTTTCTGGTAAGACAGGGCAAAGTGTAAAAAGGAGCATCAAGATAGACATTGATGGAGTAGGACAATGAATAAATAAAAGCCCTGCTTTTTCCCCTTGTGGCCATTTTCACTTTTTTTAAACAGTTATTTATTCAGGGTATAGCGCAATGGAAAATCTGCTTCTCTTGCCAAGATCTTCCTAGAGTGCCCAAGCCAGTGAACCTTCAGTTGCTGATCTAGATTTAACTATTAAGATACAGCTACCAATGTAAATGCTCATAGACAGTATAATAATAACAGACATTCCTTTAAAAAAGAGCTGAATACATTATGTGAAGTCATCACACTGAAAAAAATGCAGTGAAGGGTTCTTGGAATGCCATTGAAGAATTACTATGCCTTTTTTTCAAAAGATTTGTGAATGGTTTAAAACAACCTTCACATGTTGTAGAGCAAGTGAAATTTACATGGAGGTTCTTTTATAAGATATTCCACAATTTTTAATTTAATATATCTGCATAATTTAATGCAGAGATGAAAACGAGCAGTATCCATAGCGTTTCGAACTGAAGTCATGCATTGCAGAGGAAATTACCAGGTCATATTTTCTTTACAGTGGTGATCATATGAACCAGGTGGTTACAATGGTTAGAAGACAAATATAGCCATTTTGTTCACTGTCCATAACTGAACACACACAATGTTAATATATAATGTTCATAATTGTACAAAAGTGATGAACCTGCATAAAAGAAATAAGGTTCAATTTTGCCTGATAGTTATATATGTGTCTTATGGTACCCTACATGTTTTTTGAACCTTTTAGTTTCCCCTCCAAGAAAACAGTAATTATTTAATTGGTTTGTTTGTGTCAATAATAATAAAGCACATAGTCAACTTTAATTATATTAGCTTAGGCACCTTTGACAGAGTCTTTTTTTATTATTTTACATTTGCCAGACATCTTTTTGTATAACTCTGCTCATCAAACCCCCAAAACTAAAATATGGAGATAAAATAAGCTTACTTTCCAAAACACTCCACAGGTGTAAAGAGGTTTACTTGTTGCTTGCCTTCTCTATGCATGAGAGCAGTAAAGACATATCTATTGGATTTTTGGCACAATCAGGTTGAGCTAGAACTTTGAGCGGGAAGTTAAAGGGTTAAATCTTGAATGTGGCTTTAAAAACATGGTTTAAGCTCACTTTTGTCTTGAAGTCACTGTAAAACATGTTGTGCTTTTGAAAGGGATAAGAACTGCTTCAGATGTTCACTTCTGACTCTACATATGTCTCTATATGTATATGTCTCTACAATGGTGCAACTTGCATCAAGACACTCTGAATGACTTTGCTTACTTCTTAATCATTGAATTATGCAAAACTTCTGAACAAAATAAATGCAATTCTTCTTTAAACTTCAAAGAGGTTCTTCCCACTCTCATATCTCATTTACCAAAAAATAAATAAATAAAGAATAATAATAGAAATACTCTTTTGAAAATTTCTTGAAGTAACCAAAAGTTGTTCTTCCAATGAATCATGCAAATAACCCCTCTTAGCACCTTCATTTTTAAGAGCAGTGAAAAAAAGGCTCCTTCTTCTGAAGCACATCAAATAATTTTTCAGGTTATTTTTATGGTTGCAACATAAAAACAATGGTATCATTTTGGAGGTTCTACTGTTCGCCATCTATACGATAGATCATATCTAACCAACCCCTCTTCCTCTCCTTCTTTACCTCCTTTCCCCCTAATCTGTAAGGGTCTCCATGTTGAAGTTGCAAAATTAACTCAGACTTTTCCTCTTTGTAAAGAAAGTGATGTTGCTCTTATGAGGGAGGACATGCTGGAGAGATTCTTAGTGCCATTTGGTCAGATGATGAAAAATCCTTCCCTCAACTCCACAGCCCTTTTCCAATTACTCCTCTTCACACACTAGAAATCTTGGCTGTCACTCAGGGTGACTGGGTCCTGACTGTAATCCCCCTGTCCAGCTTTTACTGGGGCCCTATTTGATTAGCCAATTAAACTGTAGTTTCCTAGCCTTTAAGACCACAGCTACTTATTTCTATTTTAAGTCATATCCCAGCTTCAATTCCAGCTATTTTTAAGCACAATAATCTCGGTAGGTGAATCACACATGAACCTCGAATTTGGGAAAATAATCCACTGCATTGTGCATGCGCCATGCTTTTTGCATTCACAGCAAAGGTTTACTAGTTAACCACGACCTTTTAGGCATGTTCAGCTTTGCATTTAATTGTTTTCGACCTCAAATGGATCTGTGTGTGTTGACTGAAGTGGTCACTAAAGAATCTGAGCTTGCCCCTAGACCCCTTGTATGTGCTGATTCAGTGGGTTGTTTGAAATCTCGCAGACCAAACATGAGCAGGCTTTTCAGCTGAGCATCTCTAATGCCTGCTGTTGGCAATTCAGATGGTTTTGGTGGCTGGATGGCCTCCCAATCTCATAACTCGAACTGAATGACACAAGATCTGCACATCCCAGTTGATTAGACTGAGGCTAGAAATCAGCTGTCCGCAACATGGTTGGTCATTTAGCTATGCTGCATGCACAATATGTCCAGTAGATGCATAGGCCCAAACACTATTCTCCGGAGAAATGAAGTGACCATTCAATACCTTTGGGATGAGTTAGAGTGGCAGTTGTGATCCAAAGCAAACCGTCCTTCATCAGGACATGACTTAATGCTATGGTGGCTGAATGCAATCTAATCCTTACAGTGATCTTCCAACAATGATTCCCTATAAGAACAGTATTAAAACTCAGCAATTTAGCATTGTTTGCTGTGGCTCTTTTTTTCAGCGAGGTGAGTGCTAACATTCTGTAAAGCTTACCATTCTTTAAAGCTCCCAATCTTACAACTGTAGAATGCACAGGAAGGCAAAGGATGGACAGTTCAGTTAGGCAAAATTTACTTACAATAAAAAGTAAATAAAAAAGTTGTTTGCTAATTATTTAAATATATTTTCAGCACCCAGCTTCATATTCATAAAGCATCTTCCTTACTATAAAGAGCAAACTGTAGAGGTGGGAGAGGGCTTGCCTTTCAGCATATGAAGCAAATTCGTAAGTTCTGAAAATGCTTATTGTTTACATTGTTTATGGTTCCACAAATCAGTTTAACCAAAATCAGCTTTTATCAACTGCCATAAGCTATTCTTCCTAACTGGAAAAACTGACCAAAACACTGGTAAAATGGACTTATGAACCCATCTACAGCTGGGATGAGACTGAAGTCTCCTCCTCACCAGCTTCTTGTTTGAATTATTATACCAGCTATGTTCCGGTGCTTACCATTTAAGGTGGAACAGCAAAACTGGCTAATAAGATGCTAACCGCAGCTTCAGCTGTGTTCAGGATGAGGAGATTATTGTATGATATATAATATTTTTATATGTCTGTTTACTCAAGGAAGTCTGGAGAAGAAGGTAGCTCTTATATGTACTGTCTCAACAGCAGGCGAATCTTTCAATTCAGTTGAGAATAGCTCCTCTTCACAACAAAGACCACATCCACCATATAGTGTGATTTTCTGTATTGTCTAAACTAACATGATACATCTAGTCTGCATTTTTTGTGCCCTCCATCTTGAACTTAAATGGTATTGCTTGAATGCAAACAACCTGTATTACATGCTCAAAAAACATTTTGGAAAAGAAGCATGCAAATCATGTTTGCCAAGTGTGGCTGAAGCACCTAAAAGCTTTGATTGCTAATGTTCATGTAACATCACAAACAGAAGGATTCACAGGGAGTGGTGTTGTTTCCAAGATAGCACCAAGTAAACTTCTAAATCCTCAAAATCAAATTTGGTCAGACTTCAATTTGCTATTGCAAACAAAAGAGAACTTGCTTATTTGTATTAAAAGGCTGCGGGCTCCGAAACTTTTGATGGGCTGCGTATATTATTGTTTACTTGGCAGATAAAATATGAACATGACATGGCATAAACTCCAAAAAGAACTGTTAACTTCCATCCAGCACATCAGTGACATCCAGCTGTTTTCCCCATTTAGTCAGCCATGACTGGAGTGTGACAGGGTGTTAAATGTTCAGCTCTGCTGCACTAAGTAGCTCCGGACATAGTATGCAGGGAAGCAAGGGCTCAGATATCAAGCTCAAGCTGCCGTTTCACCTGGACTAAGGTCAGCCTGAAGAGTAGTGGAAGCGGAATGGTGGAATACTAACAGATCATGGTTATGACGGATTACCTAAATCGCTTCTATTTTTTTATTTATTTGTTTGTTTATTTGTTTATCTATCTTATTTATTTTGGCTGACCACCTGGGGCAGGGACTGAGGGGTATTTTTTGAATCAGCAGAGCCCCCTGAAACTGTGATAGCTCTGAAACTGAGCGTTAAGGCACAGGGGCCCTGGTTTAGACAGGAATGAATGAGTGGCTCTCTCAGAATGTTAAATCATTTCCAGTTGATGCGTGTGTTTATCATTCTTATCCGTGACGGGGTTCAGCCAGAGGTACCGGGGGCAAATGAAGGGCAGATGAGCATGTATGCAGTGGGGACTTGTCATGTTTTCATTACTTTGACAGATGACGCGTCTTGTCCAGAACAGTTTGGTAATACAAAGCAAATCACCTGTATTATTAGATTATCAGACACATTCCGTTTCGGATATTGAAGTGGTATAAAGCATCTGTGTCACAGAGTATGAGGCACAAGGCCATTTGGGATTGAATTCCCCACACCACTAGCAACCGGGTGTAAGCACTGGCATACAGAAGTGAATAGGAACAGCAGAAGTAGCATTCTATACAGTATGATATAGTACTGAGTATAGCTGTTTATAAGTAACTGATTTACTACAAAAAATGTGAATGGAATGTAGAGTAAGGTCTGAGTAAAGTCTGAAAATTCTATTTTGTTGCATGAGCAATTCATTTACTTTGAGAAAACAAAGTATGTACATGTTGAAAATGAAACCCTGTACATTTCCAAGCTTATAGTTCAGTAAATGTATGACAAAGATTTAAAGAAGAGTTGCAGTGCATCATGACAATTTTAGGGCTTATAATCTATTTTTAATCTTTTAATGATAATATTCAGCTCCTACACATACATAAAGAACATAATGTATTGAAAAACTTTAAAATAAATCCTAATCATTCGTAGTGTTTCAAAAATGATGCATCTGCAAAGCTGCATTATGCATTTATTTATTTTATTCATCAATCAATCTTTTCAAACTGAAAATGACACAAATTTACACAAAAAGGAGGGACTGAAAATAGTACATTAAAACATATGACTAAAAAAGTAAAACAAAGAACTTAATATAACATGACTTACAAATCAATGAGTAATGCTGAGGTCTGGGCTCTGGAGTGACCAGAGGCTTCTTAGTTTGATTTTTTATCTATTTTCTTTTCTCAATAATGTCTTCTTCAGGGACATATCCTTTATCATAGTGTAATTGTCCTTTTACAATGGAAGGATTGACTTAAACACTAGTAGATCTTTCCTGAACCACAGCAAATAACTGTGGGCGGTCAATACCAGGGGCACATTCAATCTCAGAATGTCGTGTGGCATTTTGCTATGGTTTCTGGGTTAGGCTACATGCTTCATTGAAATAGTGTAAAACAGTGTGCGAAGGACTTTTGATGATAATGTTAGATGTGTTACCAGCAGAAGCGGTGTGTATATCATCGTTGTCCAAAGAAAAACCTAGGAGAGGGCAAACACCTCATTAATTCTGATGTAAGTCAATGGAACCAGACTTTTTCAAGCGGTTTTGGGGCATTTCTGTTGGTCCATTCATCATGGAATTTTCACAAAATTATTAACAACAGCTGCTGTGTTCAAATGTTGCATTAAAGTAAAAATCGACAAATAAGGGATATATGTTTTTCTTAGGACAGCAGGAATAGATGGATAATGAGTGGAGCTTGATTTTCTCCTCTATCGCAAAGATAAAAGCTAATAGTATTGTTTATCTGACGGTGATGGTTTTGGTGGTCTACCAGTTTGTTATACAACTGGTAGGAGTCTCGCTTTCTCTATAACTTTAATTGATTTTGGAACCTGTTTTTGAAAAACCTGTTTCTTTTCCTCAGGCAAGTTAGGGTTGTCTTACATTTAATCTCCTCAGAAACGTCTTCTGAAAAACATCTGTGTATTAATTTTATTTAACAGCTGTTTTAACTGGAAATTTAACCACTAAAAGGTGGTCACTGGTTTTTGCTGAGTATTAAATGCATGTACGTATGTTAGAGCATCCATACACATATAGAATCCTGCTCCCATTAGAAATGCAACTCCTTGATGATTTCAAAATCCATTTACAAGTGACCTTTGGATCAAAGGAATTATTTACACCATCAGCATGTATGGAGTATGCATAAACTGGTGGTATGTTTGGGCAGCCTGAAGTCTTCCAAGGTCTTCTAACCTCTGCGTGCTGAAAAGACTGAGACAGCCATTGGATTTTTTCTTTTTAATCAGTAGAGACATCTTGTCAATTATAGTCCACACAGAGATGGTCACAGCACTTCCTGTAGGAAAAAGGGTCAATAGCTGAGCATAATGAGTAATTGACTCAAGGCAGAAAAGCTCCCTCTTTGTTCTGATCAAGTACCAAATGTGATTTATTTCCATATTATTTTGCCTCTCAGTCCACTGTATTACGCGAAGAAAGAAAAAAATCTTTTCTGATTCAATTACCACTGTCGTGGTCAGTCTATCAAGGCAAGGAATTACCCAAATTGACTTTCAAATAGGTGACAGGAACAGGGCTTGCTTGCTTATTTTTCGAGGTGTAAATCTCTGATTAGATCACAATCCTTTAGAAAGGGATTCAATGCATCATGAAATTTCAAGTATCACTTTCTCTTTTTGTTTTGGTGCTATTCCGAGCTGTTTATAAAAGTTAATATATAAATGTATTAAAGAGTAATGTTCTAGAATTAGTAAAAACAATATACTAACCCTACACATTTTTCTGAGCCTATAGGCAACTTCTTAGTTTCAGTTTCATCTTGTTTGTCTACCTTCTTGTTTTCATTAATGGCTTCTTGACGGCTTTGCATCCCTTTAGACCCAAAGCATTAAGTTGTCTTCTCACTGTGGAATGGTGGTCAGAACACTTGTAGATTTTTTCAGCCAGGGGCACAATCAGTCTGAAAACTTTGTGAGCAGTTTGGCTATAGTTTCTTCTTTGGGTATGCTTTCTCTGGTTTGATGGGTGTAACAGAGTTTTACTCACTGACTGACGTGTATAAATCCCACAGTATTAAAACCACAGTGGACACAATCAATTCTAATAAACGTGTCAGGTTGGTGTAAAGTTGCAGACCTTAGAAAACTTATCTGCTAACTTATTGTTGGTGTAGCTCAGCGGATAAGACCACTACCCGCCACGGAGCCACCACCACATGTGGGAGACTGGTGTTCGAATCCCAGTCTGGGTGACTATGCTGTGCTACACCAATAAAAGTCCTTGGGCAAGACTCCTAACACTACACTGGACCACATGTAATAAGATTACCTTGTAAGTCGCTCCGCATAAGAGCGTCAGCTAATTGCCATAAATGTAAATTGTAATTTTTTATTGTAAACCCTGTTGGGAGCTCACTTCACTCTTTTTAGATTTTGATTAAATTTGTGTTCATTTGTAACTTCTTTTGCACTGAATGTTGCCAGATTGCTGTTATATAAAAAAACATATTTAGATTACCAGAGCAATTTTGCTGTTTAGTATTGTGTGTATTGATGGTCTGTTTTGTATTTATTTGTATTTGAGTACTGCTAGGGACTACACACCTGAGATTTTCACCCACCTTCACACCTGTGTAAATGTAACATGACAATAAACGGGATTTGATTTGCCCCTTTGCAAGCTACTATATATATGAATGTATTTAAATGCAGTAGGGAGTCAAGGAAGGAACTAAGAGCTTTTTGCTGTGTGCAGGATGGAAATCAATCCGCTTGCAGCAGCTATGAGTGGAAAAAGCCGTAAGTCATAATGAATGAAGAGCACATGAGGTAAGTGCTTATAGACTGGGACATTAAGCAATATGTAATTCTCCGCAGCCTTAATTGACATTATTATGAGTGAAGCAGCTCAGAGCTCAGTTTCTCCATTAAGACCTGGCTTACAAAAGTCTATTTCATAATATGACCATGAAGCATCGTGTGTCCGGGTGTATTCTGAGTAATGGACTATTGTTTAAATGCACACACATATTCGCTTCCTTGTCGATTCGTTCAGATGCATCGTGGTCGGAACTGTGCGCACAGTAAGTGGTTACTTAGCAACCTGCTCTTCTTCTTCTTTCTACCACGCTCTCAGGGATGCACAAACAAATGGAGGACGCTTATATGTAGCCAACTATAGTAGAGCTGCCCGACAAAGTCAGGCCAGGTTGGGTGCGCTCCAAAAGACACACACCACACCACTCACACATGCACACACACCCGTCCTGCTCCTGTTGTGGGGTAAAAAAATAAATATTTGGGTAGGCGAGGTCACATCAGATATCGTTTTCAGCACTATTGTGTGCTGACGCTATTCTGCTTTGTACAGTTAGGCACTTTTTAATGTCCACCAGCACCTGCTAATGTATGGACTCAGGATCAAGCTTTTTTAATGACTTCTGGGTCAGCAAATGCATATCATGGTGCACACCGTTAGTGCCCCCATAATATATAAATAAATAAATAAATAAATAAGAGAGACACTGCAGTTTCCGTTGTCCTCTTAGTGTCGACAAATGTTTAACAGGGTCCTACTCATTTGACAGTGTTCGTTCTACAGTATATGAGGAGACCCCATGTATAATTCTCTATGAAGTGTACAGCAGAGCATTTTAAGTGCTTCTGACAGGTCCCAGCAGGTGAAAGTTTAGAGTGCTGTGGGCACGTGGATTTGAGCTGGTTTTAATGAAGAGCTAGCCCATCTCTGAGGCACTGGCGAATGCAAATATGTCCACCCAGCACATACGCAGTGCGACGCTCAAAGCTGTGGTGTAACGTCAACTATCATTACAGAAAATCAGGCGCTTTGGTCCACAAGGATTGGGTTTATATGCTGGGAAAAAAAGAGCCTTTTAAAGAGTTCTGGGTGTAGGCTCCTTGGTGCATAGATTGAGCTGGAGTTTATGCCAGACTGCAGCAGTAAGTACCATCATGCCTGAGTGGACTGTCATGTTTCATATTATATTTCAGCTCAAGAGGATACAGTAACTTCCCTTGCAAATTAACGGGCTATAATGCCAGACAGTGTAAGCTTCATTGCATGGTTTTATAATGTCAAACTTATAATTGGCTTACAACCAAAGTCATATTGAAATGAAAAATTCACAACTTTTCGGTTTTATAATCTAATAGCATTAAGGTCACATCCATTCTCTATGCTACTTTTGAACCTTTCCCCGCAGTGGTTTGTCATCAGAAAATTACCCTCAGTCTGCCTGTTTTATGGAGTTCTCACACCAGAGTGAACGCATTAACTCACATCTATTCTGAGTAAATAGTCTGAAAAGGAGCTTTGAAATTAGTGTACATGTGCAAATGCACTCATTACCAAAAATATATGTATATAGTTGCACCCAGAAGGAATCAACCAATAGGAATGAAACTTGGTGGGGAGGATTGATGTTGTGAGCCATGAAAATGATTCAAGTTTCACACTCAAGAACAGGCCTTATCGCTGTACCTGACTGACCCAACAGCCATGACTGCAGACATTCAGCTAGCAGGGATGCCCTCTATGAGTCAGAAGCATGCAGACCGTTATGACGAGTGTTCTTAACACTACGTCAGCATCGCCAAAGACTTGAATCGTGTCATGCCAGACTGTCATAGAGTGATTCTTAATGGCAATGGGTCATCTTCAGACACCGCAGAAGAGTTTTAATCCATAGGTGGTGTTGCATTTTAGCCACACCCCTGCAGTGTAGAATGAGAGAAGAAATGAGGCTGCATTCATGGCCACTTAGTGAGATTTATCAATTAAGGATTTTCACACCTGAAACACATATTTACTGCCAGCTTCTTCTGTGTGTTTCAGAGACATTTAATATGATTTGTATATGAGAAATCAGTGCTCGCTAGTGACGCACTGCTTAGCATTATTGAGTACTCCTCAAAATTAGCTGAAATTGTCAGTAACACTGTCAAAAATGATATCACAAAAATATCTTATATGTAGCTGATCTATCTTAACATTTATTTAACATTTTTAACATTTTGAGATTGATATAAACTTATTTTAACTTATTTCTATTATTTTTTTATTGTTTTACATGATTTTAGTCATTCAAGTTCAATTTGAGCTCACTGTACTGACAGATAATTGTGCTTATTTTAAGATATGTACTTGAAACGTATCAAATTATTCACCAATATAGTGAGAACATGTGGCTTACTAATATCGCTTAAAACAAGGAAAATTACTCAAAATAAAGTAAATAATTTGATATAATAATTTTAACTACAGTCACTACCGAAACATTTGGTACAGTTTTGGTAGTGATAAATTGGGATACTCGCTCACTTATTTTAATGACATGAATGTATTTTTGGTGTAACAAAAGTGTTTTGGTACAAAGTCTAAAATGTGTTTTCCACTTTGAGATTGAAACAATTCAGGTAGAATGATCCCTATATACACATGGCACTGTGCAAAAAGCGTTTATCCTCGGCAATACAAGCAATTTAATAAAAAACAAAAGTTTGGTTCCATGTTCTCACCATAATGAACTCAATCTTAGAAAATGAACATATAAAATGAAAAGTTGGAAGTTGGAAGCAACGGATCTATCACATTTCCGAAGGTGTGCCCTATCTGCAATGCTGACGGCTCACTGCAGTGGAGCTTGGGGTCATGAGTGACCTTGTAGCTGTGTGTTATGGGGAGGCTACGAACGTGCTGCTCCCATTGACATGCTGTTCAGCTCATCTCCAACCGACACTGCACTCAGTGGCCATTACACATGACCTTACGCCAAACAAACTGGGGAAGGTTATAAACATCCAGCTTTGTTCAATCAAAGCACATTCCACCTCGTAGTGTCTATTGAAACGTACAGGAAAGCATTGTAAATCCTCTTCTGAATCACAAAATAAAACAAGGCCTGACTGAGCATATATCACAGATATCCCAGTCTTTCCACTTGACATTTTGCCAGCAGTTGTTGCTCTTTCCGCAGATTACTTCTGCTGCCAGTCATCTCGGGCCGCACGCATCAGATTGTCTCTACTGGTCAGCAGACGTCTCCCATGTAAATCCGTGCTGCTTACAAAGTCATTAACTTTTACAAAGGTGACAGAGGGAGATCTTTGCGACAGCCGGAAATTTCAGCAGAGTGGACCGCAGTGTGCAGGTCTGTTCTCACAGTTTCCGCAAATGAAAAGCGCAGGCAGCCTGCTAAATTATTCAAAATGAAATAAGAGGCTCTGCCATACTACATGACAGATGAGACAGAGGGGAAAGTGGAGATACTTTTCAGCAAAAGGCACTGCATTCTTTTTATTTGGATTTCACTTTGGTTCAAAATATATGAAATATGCAACACTTTGGATTATCAGCCTCTGCCTCCTGGTATATAAGAATATTAAGGTTATTGTATGAAAGTTGTTCATTGCTCATCACCAGGTTGTTGATTTCTTCTGCCAGCGGGATGTTCTGAGTGTGTGTATGTGTGTACATGTGGCCAATTAGTAAGAATACAGCTCTAAATGGCTCCATATGCTACAAAAGGTTTACCGACAACAGCAAACAAGGCCAGCAGAAAATCTAGAACCTAAACTGACAGTCAGCCTAACTTATAGATGGAACTATACAGAATGAACAGGTACCAAATTGTGGTATCTTGTCCCGGGACTGATTTTGGGCTCATTTGGGTGGAGGGTTAGCAGAAAATTCACATGTTAATGACACACTGCATTCATATAAGACAGTTGAGTGGATGGATAGAGTAAATTAAATGACGGCTAAATTAATATTTCAGCATGATTACTACCTCCCATCTGTCATTTATACCGATATTTCTTATCCCATACTAATCAGTAATCATTACAGACATAATATGGTAAAACTGCATAATGGCACTTCTGGGAAAACTGGTTCCATACGAATAGCAATATTTACCATGATGCACACTTCCATGCACTGCACTGCTTTTTTAGTTCACTTGCTAACTTGTTACCAGTTGCCAACAGGACCGTGCTCTGTAATATTAACAATGAGGCTGGATTAAAATAGGTCTGTAAAATTCATGGTAGCCCTATTCCAAATCATTCTGCTGCTTGTTTCATGCAGGTTTGTTTATGTTATAGCACAAAGTTTTTCACCAGGCTAAAACCATGCCTGGTTCCTGCTCAGCTTAAAAAAGATTATCCTGTTAGGTACACTAAGGTTTGTGCAGAAAATATCTTTTACAGCCTTTCAACTACCAATAAGGCCAACAATGGGATATATGACTAAGCAATCTATAACTTGGCATATGCTAACAGACCTGGAGTAGTTTATATCATAATACCAGAGCAAAATAAACCCAAAATCAAAATATGAGTATTTATAGCCTATATATAGCCTACTAAAACCATGCATGGTCCTTTCCTGACATCATCCAGCATCACCAACTATCAAGGAAATTAGCTGTCTTGTCAACTTATACATGCAAACTCTTCATCTGCCCTACACAGTGTTGGATGCAATAGATTTGTATTAGTATGCTACAGTGTAAATATATAAAACTCTGTATCGAGGTTAAAATATTGCAGCAACTAAATACAGGTGTTACTTTCATCCACCATAATGTTTCCATGAATGTTCCCTCTTCTGTAATCCACAGCAAGAGAACCTGTGATTTCACATACAATGAAACCGGAACCCTGCACACAGTGAAGCAGACTATTGATTCTTTTGTCATTTGTTCGGTATTTTATGGTCTTGATCATCAGTAACATGCACAAAGGCAGGCACCATCTGCAACTGGTCTGGGAGCCAGTTCCCGAGCATGCAAGAGAAAGAGTAGATTAACTGCTGTTTAAAACAATGAAAGAGCTAATCCTTCAGAATCTATACTGAGCAGCTACCTTGCCAAGACTGAGATAATGGCTCTCTTGTAAAGTACGCTCTGTGGGGAACAACATTCATATGTCAATTTCAGGGCTGTTGTTGTGGCTTAATTAAGACATGCAAAGAAAAGCCTGTGTTCACAGAGCTCTGTGTAGTAGGCTATGTGCGTGTCTTTAACAGTATCGGTGGTCTTTAAACTCAGGCATGCAGGTTAGTGTTAGTTGCATACCCTGGTAATACAGAAGGGTCCAGATTGGATGGACGTTTTTACCCTTATTTTGCAGTTTAATGAGGAATATTTGATCAATTTTCACTTCCCAGATTGCAATAAACAAAGTGCCAAATCCTGCCTAGTTGCACAAAGTGAAGCTGAAATGAATCATCCCAGAATCACATTAACCACGTTTCCATTCCTCTGTGAAATGTATGTCATGAAAATATTATAAAAATTAGCAAAACATACAATATTCCAAACACTCACGTTTCAGACTGTGCGATTCCCATGTTAGACGAGTAACACATTCATTGCACTCTTTTGCAACGAGTGACAGGAAAGAACCACCCCAATGTCATAATAGAACTACTCTGCAAAAAACTGTGGGAACGAGTTTCCATAAGAGCTCTCCAATGGAGAGCGCAATGGCACAGTATTAAAAATGGAATCCACCAAAATGGATTTCAAAGCGTCCACATTTTTAAAAGATTTTTTTTTTAAATTGGTATCGGGTTCAAACCCAAACTTAAGACCTTAGGAACCAGTGAGCGCACCAGGTAGTGCTAAAAACAAGACAGGCGGCAGGCAGAATGGCTGAAATCACCAATCATTTTTAAGATTTTTAATGTGTCTTTCCTCACATCATAAAGTCAGCTGAACTTAACTAACATTGTAACATCTTGTTTATGCTAAAATGTTATGACAAACTGGTTGATCATTTTTCTGATGTTTTTGGTTGGGTTTTTTTGGAGATCTCATTGGCTATTAACATTCTAAAATTTGCATTCATAATATTTCAGTGTTTATGGTTAGAACTACTCTGGAAGACATTTTAGAGGAATTGCTCAATGTATGTACTAGAAAGCTGTACTAGATAATAATTACAAAAATATTTTTACATAAAACTTTTAATTTCACAACTAAATGAAAATCCAACCAGTTGTCCCTGTAGGAGCATTACTAGTAAGCATGTATTCATAAAGACATGAGATGAAATATTTATTTATTTTATTCTATATAATTTTTATAATTTTTATAGAGTGTCAGAGTGTGTACAAGCAGTGATTGACACTCCATGAGGCACTTCTCCTGATTGGACAGCAGCTCTGATTGGGTGTTTTTATTTGGCCCTGATGGATTCTTTCGAATGGCACTAAGGGCTCCAAGCAGGGGCTGATTTGTTCACATGCTACCTGTCTCATGTACTACTGTCAGGGTATAGTTATATTTTTATATGGGCTACTTTAATTCACTTTTTACTGTTATTTACACCACTGTTACTGTTACCCAGCAACACACCCATTCCCCTCCCTTATCCAGCAACAATCACCATCACCCCAACACATATACAGACCCCAGGACTGTATATACACTGAATAATAAATAGGGAGGGCGTGCGTCAAAATAATACCAAACAAATACTTTCAGCGTTGCGTGAATGGGATCTTTGCCTAAGTAAAATAATGATCAGATATTTGACTTTAAAAGCTTATATTTAATGAACAACTTTAATGCTGATGCCTGCTTATAATTACCGAACTATTATCACAACTAGAACCTCACCCAAAACCCTGAAGGTGCAGGCAGTCAGCAACTGGCATTACAGTGGAGAAACTGGTAGTAGTAATCAACATGCCTACTAAGGAGTTTACCACCAATTACTGACACTCTGGGTGGCGAAGAAGCTCAGGATGACTTTTTTTGGTAGCATGATCTCTGAAGAGCACAAAACATGTTGGCAGGCAGGCTAATAGAGGAAATGGGGGCAGGTCATCAGAAAGACTACATTTTCACTGATGAGGTATATGGACTGACAGCCCTTACAACTTCCTGTTTACTGCACTGCAAGTACAGTATATCTGTCATGCCTTGATCTTTTAAATATGACCCTCCCGTTCAGCCAGGTAAATGTTCAATGCCTACATTAGTCGTATTGGAGATGTGGCTTCTCTGAAACACATTAGAAGCTAGTTTTGAATCTGAGACCTTGTACTTTGCACAGGAATATGTGCAAGTCTATGAAGTTGCGATGGTCACCCTGTGCTGGTCCAAATATTGGTAGGGACACATCCCCATCGTCCATATGCAAACCTATGGCCATAATGTATTTTGATATATGAAGATTATACCATAGCCAAAAGTTCAGAGATTTGCATTTAGTTTTTGTCAGCTGTTTTCAACACATGAAAGGGCAAATAAGTCAAATGTCAATTGACTTCATTGTCGTGATTAGACAAAGCAGGAATAGATTCTCATCTGAACGAGCATAAGCTGGAACTAAATGCAATGGAAGCTGATTGGTAGGATCCATACATTCTTGATCAGCAGTTCACTTTGTTGTTCTACACCGCTTCTTTTCTGATGTCCCTTTTAAGTGAGCAGCTTAACCAATTGCGCAAAAAAAAAAAAAAAACGTTTGACAGAACAAGGGAAAGTGGGCTCTAGTCTGCTTTGGCAGTGTTTGTGTTGGAGGAGGCGTCAGTTCCGAGGTAGGCGATGCCATTTGCATTTGAGTACCCATCTCAGCAACTTCAACGGTGCTTCAGCTCCAAAAACAGAAGGCCGGTGCCAGATTGGTGGTGCGATGGATCTAGGCAACTACGGGTGTACTGTTTCCTGGATAGTAACTCAATGTCATCAAGTGCCAGAAGTAAAAAAGCACAGCTATAGTAAGTACAAACAAATAACAAGGCTAATAGCAGCATGGCATTGCTACTTACTAGAAATTACATCTAGGAAAAAGAGAAAAAAAAAAAGAAGGGAAGAATATGGCAGAACCAGGAAAGTTTTAAAAATGCTGTTTTAAATAAGCCAGATTGGGCGCTGACTGGAGCACTTACACAGTAGACTGCCTACACCTCCTGGATACACTGAGAGGCTGTTGATGTGGACCGACATGCTCTGCTTGTCTTTACTCTGTGTTTATACACTCCCATGAATATGGATGTCACCCATTTCCCCCTCTTTCAAGACAAAAGGGATATTTGTAAAAAGCAGAAGCAATCATCTTGAACATGCCTCTGATTGCATCCCTGTCAATTGCACTGAATGTACCATGCAGATAACAGACTTTCAGTTGATGCCACAGGGGCCTTACCTAAGCAATCATCAGAAGCCCAGCAAGCCCGGGACAAACGCAGACGTGACGGCCATCACAAACAAAAAGCGGATCCACTGATATGAATGCTGAGGCTGAGGATTTTCTCCCACTGAGTGAGAATTTCAAACGCCTCGCTTCCGGACCGTTTATATAGGGACCCTTAATGTACATCTTTATTAAGTTTACATTAATCTCAGTTTCTTCAAAAAAAATTACTTTGATAGGCTTAATGAAGTAACATCCCATTAGTGCACATTAAAAGCACAACGGCGTCTAGCAGCACACTGCCGAAATAAGATCTGTAAAATGAAATTCGCCTCGGCAGGTGGCTCCAGCACCGCTGGAACATGCTGCCCTGAGAGCCCAATGTGCTATCCTACAGAGTTTTGCTTTTTGCTAAAGCAGACTTGACTTTGCGTAATGCAAATACGCATGTGGCGGCGGTGGAGGGAAGAGCAATGAAATCAATAAATTAAAACCGCTCTAAGAGCTTCAGGGGTGGAGACATCTCTGCACTCCGAAGTAACATGCAAATACACTTTGAAGCCCATAATGCCGCCACAGCCGCCGCCATGCTCGGCCGTGAAAGGAGATTATCTTTGGACTTTGCGTGTCATTTGTGGCGAGATCCAACAGGATGCAGGAGCGTGCTCCTGCCTCTGCCTCAGCAGAGCCATCAGAGTTCATATCAGTAAAGGCTCATTAATGCTGCTATCCAACTGGAGAGGGGGGATTTTTGCAACATTAATTTTAACACTGCCAATCCAGTAAATAATATTCTAGTTACAGCCTTGATTGCCTGCGAAAAAGGGGCCATTTAGTCTAAATGGCATTTTGCTCCGAGGCTGCCTTTGAAAATTGTGGCCTAAATGAGAGGAGATGTAAAGTGCTCTGTTGCTGAAATGGCACACTGAGACATTACCATTAGACTCTAGCCATGTTCTGGAAAGTATTAGCATGCACGGTCGCCTACGTTCACCCCCAACGCCCCCCACTCACTATGTCTTAAAACGTGGCATGTGACTCTCTTTGTATCCGGGGCTGCAGTCAATGTGAATAGAAATGAAGAGGGCAAAGGGCTGCAGTAATATAGCTGTCGTAGCCCAAGTAACGCTTGATTAAGCTTTTGTCCTCTGTGTAAAAGCATTTAAGTACATACTTTGTACAAACTTTGTTTTACTGTAACCGTGAGTGGACTCCCAGCCATGGCATGCCATTAGCTCCCATAGCCCATGTTTACATCCACCCTGTCAGTAGATATCTGCATCATGGTGATGAGGAAATTGCTAAAAGAGCACTTGTGAGGACACAAACAACTGGCTAGCTCCCAATTTTAATCAAACTTTCCCTCTCCCAGAATAAATCAATGCCATAATTAATGCATTTCAAAGTGTCATAAGTTCCAAATTAGAGCAAGGTCAATTCTATTCCTAATGAGTTTTCTGTTTCAACCATGAACGCATTCCGACTTCTGTCTCAGCATTATTTTCGGTCCGTCTGAATCGATAGCAAGAAGGCAACCCTGTATATTATTCACAGATATCGCAGAGATAGTAATTAAATACATGGTTTGCAGCCTCGACCTGGAATCGACACATTCCCAGACATCAACACTGCAGCAAGAGCCACACCGGACTGCACCCTGGAAATGGGAAAGTATCTCCAAAAGAGACTTTCTCAAGTGCGTCCACTTTGTGCTGAGTTTGCAGAGGTGGAGTTAACTAGGATAAGTGGGCCACACCGGACCTAAAGAGTTCAATGAGGAAAGACAGAGCAGATGTTAATGATTATAGATTTCAAAGGATGGACTTGCATGTATAATAAGGTGCCCCTAATCATACAATGCCAATACCAAACCTAACACTGTCTTTTATATGGGCGGTCTAGTGGCAAGCTATACGTACAAGTGGACACTCAGAGCACTGTGCCTACTTTGAGACGATCCATATGGACAAACCAAAAGTGCAGTGTATTTGCGGATTAGTTTCAAGGAAGTATGGATATGGTAAGATGAATGAAACACAACATATTAGCATCATCCATCCAGCTCTAAAACGGTGCAGTTTACTTGAACTAAAATGTTTATCTCAGAGCTCAGCTCTTGATGCAGACTACTGATGCACTAAAAAAACAAGGATGCAAGCTAAGGATGCATATTTAAACACCAAGATAGATCTACCTGACTTAGATGAAAATGCCCACCATCTGGCGCGTTAAAGCTTCTCATTGGCAGAAGTTTCAGCAATCCATTAATCTCAAATAGATCACAGTCATCACAGATGCAGGGGGCTCCCAAATGAACCAACTGACTAAAAGGGTTATGCCCCACACTCCCGTCCCGAGAATATAGACGTGGTGGTTGTTAGGTCACATGCACAGAATTAAGTAGTCAGCATCCACATCTAAATGAGTAGTAGCACTGCAATGTAGGAAGTGTATGTTAATTAGCTTCTGCCAGATGAGTTGGTTCACGGTGTGTTTGGTTGCCGCTTGTAAAACCAGTTTCCCAAACTTTATTGCATTCTCACTGACATCAGCTTTCACCATCCCAGTTCCAATTTGCAAGACCTTAAACCCCCTAGAGCTGGTTCTAAGCCACATCAGGTGTAAGATTCTGGGCGCCACTTGGTGGGAAAACAAATTTTCCTAACGACTGACTGTAAATTTTATGCCTAGCTAGCGTAGCTGGTGTAAACCTGCTTGTGGCAGTGGACTGGGCGCCATGACTCCCACTCTGCATTGTGCGTGTGAAAACTGTACAGTAGTCTGAACTGTTGCCATATTCATTTATTGCTCTGTGTTGTAAAGGATGAAACAGTTTGCTGTCTGTGAGAAGGCACAATGTATTAACCACTCTCTGTGTTTACAACATATGGTCAGAGCGGTCAAAAAGTGATAATGTATCATTTATTTTTTATGTAACTGAACGATTTATGCATGAGACCCAACTGTTCACCTGCTTATGTTAAGAGCTGTGGTTAGTTTCAGGGTTGAGCTGATATAGAGGAGGTCATGTACACTAACCTGTATTTTTTAGATGGTCTTGATGAGAAGATTGTTCTCCTGTGCACTGTTCTCTCTGCACTCTTCTGCTCCTGCTGTCCTCCCTGAAATCTTTTTTTCAGCATAACCTGTTAAGTGTGACTTTAAGTAGACTATATAACTGAAGCAACTGTGCAAAGTTATTTCTCCTTTTTTGGGTTTTGGCAGCATGACTGGGTAAATAAGCTGTAATCAGTGTGAATTGGTGTGATTTTTGTCCACTACTGCCACGCCATGTTTGCCCATACTTGCCCACTTCAACCATATTTCATGCGCCTCATTCCACCTTGATGCACCCAGACAAAATGTGTCAAAATGCTAGTGAATATTTTGTGTTGTGATTAAACAAAGTCGTGTGAACTTGTACAAGGCACCAAACTATGCGTGTCACTGTTGACAGATGAGCAGGCAGCACCACAGCCAACACATCACTACTTACATCAGTTTTATCTGTGTCAGCGTAATACTATTAGCCAATTACTCTACAAGATGTCTACAAGTCAGCAGAAAATTAAATTAAAGCCAAAATAAACTATGATCAAAGCGCGACACAGGTTACAAAGTGAACTGTTGTGCAAAAAATCTGATTTTCTTTTTTTTATTTACTGGATTTTAATAGCTTCATGTGTTTTGCTGCTCTGCCTGGAAATCATTTATTGCTTAGCTGTTTGCCTCTACAAGTGGCCCGCACAGCCCAACTGCACAAGCCTGCTACCTGTAATTTACCTGCAAGTGCCTCAAAATGGATCCTTTCTGCAAATAATTTTGTACAGATCTTTATAATACATCATAATCCAATAGGTACCTTCTACAGTACATTGTAATGTTGTTGCTAGTATGTTTGGTTTTGAATGATACTTGGGAGAGAGCTCCTATAGACATTCCTAATATTAGGAAATGTTCTATGACCAGTTTACTATGCGCAAATAAGCATCCAGAAGCAAAGTCTTTTTATGTCTTTGTCACATGATAATTTCCCATCTTGAGTTGGTGGGGACATCCCATATATATATATACAGGGGTTGGACAATGAAACTGAAACACCTGTCATTTAATGTGGGAGGTCTCATGGCTAAATTGGACCAGCCTGGTGGCCAATCTTCATTAATTGCACATTGCACCAGTAAGAGCAGAGTGTGAAGGTTCAGTTAGCAGGTAAGAGCACAGTTCTGCTCAAAATACTGCAATGCACACAGCATTATGGGTGACATACCAGAGTTCAAAAGAGGACAAACTGTTGGTGCACGTCTTGCTGGCGCATCTGTGACCAAGACAGCAAGTCTTTGTGATGTATCAAGAGCCACGGTATCCAGGGTAATGTCAGCATACCACCAAGAAGGACGAACCTCCACCAGCATCACGTAGTGACCTGGCCACTATCCTGCAAGAAGAATGGCTTAAAATCCCTCTGACCACTGAGCAGGACTTGTATATGTCATATATATATATATATATATATATATATATATATATATATATATATATATTAGCAAAAGTCCAAAAACAAACAAAACAAACAGGCAAACAAACCATGAGATGCAATGACTTATTAATATTGTCTCACTGTGATCAAGAATGTGGGAAATGGTACCACACTGATAAAATGAAAAAAGTTCAATAAAATGGACTAAAAAGTATTAACATTTCTAGCTGAATAGATTCTTTGGTGAGCACTGACTCTACTTGACTCTATTTTTTGTCCCCACCGACCCTGCATTTCAGCATTTGAAAGTAAGTTGACACTAAGCTCTTTAACACATCAGACTCAGGCAAATCTGTGTGTATGTGCTGCCACAGAGAGAGAGAAAGAGAGAGAGAGGGAGAAAGAGAGTAACAGAGAAACACAGAGAGAGAGCTCATCATGCTTGTGTGGGGTCTAAATAATTATTGGTGTTTGAAACATAGCCTTTTGTAGCAGTTGAAACAGCAATTACAGACATTAATTGTGAAACTGTATCAGTTCCAGCACCTTGGCTCATATTCATTTCTCCCCTGGTTGCCTTTATGTGCCTTAACTACACCCCCAGACTTGCCATCCCCCCTCCAGCTCCTGACCACTAAATCTGCATTTAACTTATACCATTTTAGTGCTTTTCTCATAGCAACTGAGCCAGCCATACTTAAAGGCCAGTCAGTTCTACATTTGTACAGGAGAGTAAAACAGCAGGCAGTGCTGTTTTCTGTTGGTGGCAAACACCTCAGCATTCAGGAGCGTGTCCTGTATTTGACATAATAAACCTAAACCTAATGGTTTAAACTTTGGTTGGTAAATTAGAATCATGTCTCAGTACATGTTTGTTTTGTAGGTGTGATTGTATGTGTGAGCAATTTGCAAATGAACCCCAGCAGAATAGAAAGCCCTCGCTATTCACTTCTAAGAAGCTTGGTGAGTCAATTATAGAAGGGTTTTGGCACCAAAAGAAGGCAGCATGTTTTGCTCATTTGTCAAGGATTTATTTTTGCTTTCCAAAATGCAAGGCGCAACGTAGAGGGTGGTAATATACACTCGCTCGCCTGAGGTGGAATAAAGAATTGCTATTTCATTGTTTATTCTGTTTTCTTGGTTTTGTTCGCATGTGTCTGGGATCGATTTAGAAACCATTGTCTGGGCAATGCTGTTCTTTTCTCAGTAAAAAAAAAAAAAAGACTGGATCTGGGCAACCAAAGCCAAAGTGAGAGTGGGAGGGGCATGAGAAGTCATCTTTCTCGCCTCAAGAAATTCATTAAATATCAAAACAGGTCATTTATTTTACAACTTTGCTCAGGGATTTTTTCTAACTAGGGTAAAACTACATTTTGCTACTCACTGTGAAGTACTCAGAACGGTATTAGAGATATCCCCTATCGCACTGTTCACAAACTGGAGACCACCTTTAATTTATTATATACACAGTCAAATTGGCTATTAAAAAGGAGTTCATTTTGCCGGGGATATTCCTGACGAGATTAGATGTACAATAATCCTCTTACCTAATGAAGGGAAAAGCCGAAAGACAATTAGTTAGGAAAAAACAGCTTTCCTCAAAACTAGAGCTCCGAAAATATAAAATACAGAGAAAATAGGACCCTTAACAACCATGCAAGACCTGGTAGACCACCAAATTAATCATCACATGATAAACATTCTATAAGTATTTCTGTCTACCCTCCCACTGTGAGAAGAACCCTCAAGGCTATGGGTCTGAAAGGACGCATAGCTGTCAGGAAAAGTTTATGGGTTTTCCCAGTTCAGACCTTAATATCACTGAACGTATTTGGGATTGCCTGACAAAGCAGAGAATGCAACCAACCTCTAAGACTGAACTTTGTTGGTGTGAAAAAAGATGTTTTCTGCATTTCTTCCTTCCTGGAATTTTAATAGCGTATTATTTTCAGCTTTCAGAATGAAGTATGAAGTTTATGGCATCCATGTATGCACAGGTTTCTGTGGCAAACACTCCATAGGTTTTTTTTTTTTTTTTAAGATTGGCGCACATGGAATAATTATACATAAACAGAATACTTCTCACTCTAAATGAGTGTGAAATGTAGTTTTGCCCAAAAGAATATTCAGCTCCCAGTGCTCAGGCAGCAGCTAGACTCCATCTGTATTCAGCAGACAGTTAGCTCTTCAGCAATGCTGTCAGCTGTGCCTCTCTCTTAAAAATGCGAGGGGAAAGATGGGAGATCACTTTGTTTTATTATGGAGCATAGTCTGTAAAGTATAGCATGCATTATTTGCATTAACCTGCTTATTACAGGATAATTAACTGACTGGCTGTTGTTTTACTTTTCAGACCCAGAACATTGGAATGCTCCATAGTACCTATAGTAGCATCAGTGTCCAACTGCAGGGCTAAAGCGTAGTCCTGGATTTGAGGCATTTGGTTGGACGTGAGCAGTTTAAATGCTTCTGTGCGTCTCACCATGTTGCTAATGGCACTCACATCATCATCAATAAATATAAATGATCCAGCTCCACTGGTAGCCTCATATGCTCATGCCTCACTTTCACAGATATCATTGCTTCCTTTTTTGTCATGTGCAGGTTATTTAGTCCAGAGCACCACAGAAACCCATACATAGTACATAGTTTTCCCCTCTGTTATTTAAGCTTAGCAGTCTGGTAGAAGTGGTAAACCATCTGATGTTACCATACTGCATTCTTCTCCCTACCGAATGGTTTGGTGAAAAGACTATTTTTCCACCTACTCTGGCTGTAGTCAATCAGCCAAAACATGTTTGGGGTCCAAATGGTTTAGCATTCATGTCACAAGGCTCCTCTATTTACAAATCTGTATTATTGAGCAATAGACATCAATAATCACCCAAATACTCTTTGTAAATACATCTTCAAAACATCTCTCAAACAACCTGCTCCAAGATTTACTTAAGGGTAAGTGGATTTATGACTCACTGGGTATATGCACGCTAGCATATATTGGTGATTTCTATCCATTAAAAAAAGCAATAGTAAGTTAAGCAGTCATGCAGTCCCAGAAAAAAGAACTAAACTGTTGTTGGGTTGGTACCCGTCTTATCACTAAAGTTGTACTTTCAAGGCTGTGCCTGGTTAGGGAACTTAACTGGTATGGTTGGTATAGCATCTCAGTGTGATGTACGTCATTTATGTGATCTGCGCATCACGTGATACACACACACAGTTACGCAGCCAGCAGCCTGCAGTTACTAACTTGTTGAGCTGAAGAATAAAGAACACGTTCTCTGTTACATCCTTCGTCCTTGCTTTATTACAAAGGGGTACAGAACATAGCACTCAGTTCGAATCCCAGTCTGGGTGATTATGCTGAGCTACACCAATAAGAGTCCTTGGGCAAGACTCCTAACACTACACTGGCCCACCTGTAATCATTAACCTTGTAAGTTGCTCTGGATAAGAGCATCAGCTAAATGTAAATGTAAACACCCCCTCCCTCCCCCAACTTGCTGTAAAGAGTCCCCTATCTGGGCAGGCACCCTATACCAATGAGAATTTTCAGACAAGACTCCTAACACTGCCCGTGAAAGACATGGTTAAAATGAATAAGAGCATCTGCCAAATACCATGAATGTCAATTCTATATGAGTATTCTATATTTATTCTTTAGAATGCAGTATTTTCAATTGTAATGACTCCATACAAACTGTCTTGGCTCGGATGTTTTTATTTTATAGTTTTTAGTTCTAGTTCTAAACTTGATCATGACAAATATGCATGGGCTCCCCCCATGAAAAACTGAATAAAGAGGCCCAGTTAAACCTTAAAACCATTGTTGTACCTTTGAGGGTGCATTTATATAGTTTTACCCTGATAAACAAAATGATCTGTGCAGTAGCTTTTTTACAGTATGGAAAGAATCAATTAGATCCTCAACATGTAGTGAACAGACTGTTTAGAGAAAGAACTGTTTATTAGTGGAAAGTGGAAATTTATGGTATTGAGACCAAACTCGAAACTCCCAAACAGAAGTCAGGATTTGGGTGACTTATTGTCCATAATGGCTGCCTGCTGCATTCAGCTACATGGTTTTGTTCATTTTCTCAGCTCAGAGTAAGTCATACCATGTCCTGAACTAGAGGTCTGTACAGGACTGATTTTTTATTCCCACTCCCACTAGAAGTTGTCCTGCTTCTGCCTGCTCCCACCAACAATTGGCAACGCTTGTCCCACCCCCCACCTGCAATGTAGACATTCCCACCCACAGCCCATTACAAGGGTAAATGCAAACTGTGGTGCACAACTTGGCACTTCATTTTTAATAAACAAAAAGGATTTGCCTCTACAGGCACGACTGTGAGAGTTCTATCGTGTCATTTTACAGAGCATACAGCCTCAAAGCCCCTGCTGCTTCTGTAGCACAATAATGCAGTTTATTTAGTTCTTCATGTGATTGGTTGCTGTACTATTTATAATAGCACATATAATGAATATATAATAATATATATTATCATTTTCTATAGGCTATTTAGTAATTTGCTGATTTTTTCTGCATGTAGAAGTTGTCCTGCTCCAGCTCTTACTGGATTGGTTAACTGTCTGCATAGCATTTAGTTTATTAAATAAAGGGCACATAAATGTCAGTATGGAGGTTTTGATGATAATTAGAGAAAAGCGTATTGATAGAAAAGATAAGGGTGACTGTTTAGTTCTAGTGTTTTTCACAACGCTAGCCTCTGATGGTCTTGTAGCCTCTGCGGTGGTACCCTTAAGGCTATGTGTTCAGAAGTTAGGGAACGTAACTGGTATAGTTGGCACTGTATAGTTGGCATTGTGTAATGGGTAACACATCCTCCTTCCACCCTGTAGATCTCGGCAAGTACCCCACACTATACCAATAAGAGTGAAATAGCAAAATCACATTTGGACACCAAATTCTTCTCAGCAGACTGATCATGTCTGGGGTAATTGGAAAAGTGTATACATTAGAATTACTGCCATTCTCCTAACAGCTATGGGATCATTTGATCAGTTTCAAAACAAATATTTGATTTGAACTAATGATTAAACCGGCCAATAAACACCTTATCAGCCAATTACTTACGGTGCTTTGCCATTTTTAACTTTAATCTATCTATCTATCTATCTATCTATCTATCTATCTATCTATCTATCTATCTATCTATCTATCACAGTACAATACCGATGTTCACACTTGAATCAAACAGACAATCTGAACTTATAAAACAGCTGGTTTATCTGCAGTCCAATGTGGTTTATGACAAACACATTTGTTGCTATACTTTTACTTACGGACTGCACTGTAGCTAACTCAAACTGTAGTCTTGAGAGAACCCACATGATTTGTAATTTCAGTGCATACATATGTATACAGTATCTTCCATACTAGCAATATATATGTAAATACACCAGACATACTGCATTTTAATCTCACAGTCATTGTTTCATTTCAGGCCCACTGTGTTGGATGCATACATGCACTCTAGAGAGTGAGCTCTGTACTTTCAGTTGGGTGACTGTGTGGCTGTATCTGGATGCCTTCAGAATTTCTTTACAAAACATTTCACACAAGATCGACACGCAAGATTCGCCAGTGGCAAAAGGCTAATTAAGCGTAACTACGAAGGTCAATTTTAACAACCTTATAATTAACTTTCCATTGGGCGTGTCAGACTCCACTGATTGGAATAAACAACGATTCTTTCAGGCCTGAGATGGGTTTTCAAGAACTATAGTAAAGGCCTTGGTGTCATTTCTGTTGATGCAGCTCATTCACTTTCACAATCTGTTTCTCGGTTGAATGATATATATTACAAATAATCACGTCTATGTTTATCTTTTGAGGAAATCAAGACTTGCACAGCTGTATCTTTTTTAAATGCCAACTTCATTCATTTCTGAGGTTTTGAATTATATCTCCAAACTTGCACTGCAACTTTGGCCAAATTGAAAATTCCAAGCTCCTCCAAACACTTTTTTTTTTTTTTTGCAGTCACCAAGTGAACCCTGCATGAGCCTTGTTAGTATATCAGGCTTTTTCTGCAGTCCTGTCAAAATAGGACTATGTGTGTAACAGACCCCCAGATAAGCTTGAGAAGCATGACCAATTTGTAGGTCACCACTCAGAATAGGCCGGTGGTAAGTATGTATTTTGAATTGGATATGGCCATAAGCTAAAACCACAGTGTCTGAAACAAAAGAGAACGAATGCATGGCATGAATTAGAGATTTAAGGAGGATCTATTATGCAATGTTATAAAGACCAAAGTACACACCAGAGGGAGAAATTCTTTCCCACAGAATCCACTTTCCCTAGCTGCCTGAACTGGCTATGCTGATAGAACAGAGGAGCCAAACTGACCTATCAGAACATGTAAGTTCTTTGAGAGGCAGGGCTTAAAAAAGCAGAAGCTCAAAGAGAGCATTTCAAACAGAGGGTGAATACAGACATACAGTATGATTAAAAAAGAGGTTTTGGAACACTTAGCCTTAGACTAAAAACAGTATAAGACGAGATGCAGTGTGCTATTCAGTGGTGAGTAACGTAGTTTAAACCCACAACCAAGCAAAACCAAATGTACAAGCAAAACTCAAACAAACTCAAACAAGTAAACCTGGTGGAGAGCAGGGCACCCAATGTAACATGCAACCAGCTTGGTGAACAGGTCCAAACAGAACATTGTATTGTATCTTGTATTCCCACAGAGTCACCATCGGGGAATTTACATAGAAATCAGACATTTCACTTTTAAGTTTTATGGGGCCATGAAAGTAGATTTTTGATTACAGAAAGTGTTGTGAATAAAATATATATTTGTAAAGACTCAACTTGTATTACTCAAAATATCCAAAAACTGTATTTAGTATTACAAAAAATGCAGAATTTGCTCTAAATGGTCTAAAATGATCCTTTATTATCATACTTTGGATGAACATCCTACAGAACACACTTTTATTCTTTCATTAACAAAAAAAATCTGGATTTTCTGTTTTGCCAAAATCAGTCCCATGTGATCTAATTACTGAAGGTAATAAATATACAGTGCTGTGAAGTAAAAAGTATTTGCCTCTTCCTAGTCTCATCTGTGTTTGCATATTAGTCACACTTGAATGTGTCACATCATCAAACTACTTTTATTATTAGACAAAGAACCCAAGTAAAAACAAAATGCTGTTTTTAAATGATGACTTTATTTATTGAAGTGAAAATGCTGTTTACGCATATCTGTCCTGTGTGAAAAAGTAATTGCACCCTCAACCACCAGTTGACTTTTGTATTCAGTTTCACAGCCACACCTAAGCACGATTACTGCCAGACCTGCTGAATCTAAACACTGTAAGGCCAATGTGGAGCAGCCTAGAAGGTCTTAAAATGCCACTTTCTAAACAGATTCATATACAAATCTATCTGTTTGAAAAAGGTTGCAAAGCCATTCCTAAGACTCTGGGATGCCAGTGAGCCACAGTGACAGTCATTATCAACAACCAACAAAGAAAACTTGCAACAGTGGTGAACCTTCCTAGGAGTGGCTGACCTACCAAAAATTCATCAAGAGCCTACTGCTAACTCCACCAGAAGGTCGCAAAAGAACCCACACAAGAATTTAGCCTCATCTGACTCAATAAGAAAGACACTGGATAAAAATGGCATCGATAGGAGAGATGAAAGGAACAACCCATTGCTGATCAAAAAGAAAAGAATAGCGACATTTGGCAAAATACATTTAGATAAGCCCTAAAACTTAAAAGATTTTATATAACCCAATGAATCAAAGGTGGAGCTTTATGGAAAGTATGGGCCCTATTACATCTGGTTTAAAGCTGAACACCACATTTCACCATTACACCAACATTCAAACATAGTGGTGGTACCGTTATGCAACTTTGCTTCTGCAGGACCTGGATGACCTGTCATAACTGAAGGAACCATGACTTCTGCTCTCTTTTATTTAAATTAATTAGAAAATCTACGAAGACAAAGTTAGGCAGGGGACTATTACCTTTTCACAGCATAGTTAAATAATCAGCTATGTAGTTAAATCATTTTGAAAATTACAGTCTTCAAAATTGAGCTAAGTGAATCTCAGAACCAAATGGACCATTAATTATTAAATATACTTTGTTTAATTAAACCCTACTTAAATGCTGTAGGATGATGTACTTGCTATACATTAAGCATTATGTTCAATGGCATGTATTAGTGTATAACTGAATGTCTGTTTTGTGGCTATTATATCACTATAGTAGCATTACTACCTATAATGATAAACAACACACACTTTGTTAAGGCTTTGTTCAGTAAATTATCTAACTAAATTGAATTAGCAGCCATCGATTCTAATATGTTCTAGCTAGAGTTAAGTTAATTGCTTATTTTAAGTTCATTAACTAAGAGCTAAAGAAACAAATAAGCCACTGCGACATGTTCCATATGTTTCATATTTTAAAGTGAAGTTTTAGCAACTAAGCTTTTGCATTATGACATGAGTGACACACATGATAAGTTTTAACTAAACAAAAAACATAATTATTTCAGTTACAAATTCAATAAAAGTATTTTAGCCTCTTGTGATGCTCTGTAGAATATAAAACAAATCTTGAAGCATTGGTGAGTTATTAAATTCTTATTAGCTGCAAAGTAATAACCAGCAGAAGTCATTTGAAACTACCTAGAATTCCTGCAGGAATCAATTGCTATAGATTCTATATGAATACAACCTGACTTTGAATGATATTTCCAGCTGAGACGTTTGCATAACAGTTGCTCTTCAAACACCTCAGACTTCAGCCTCAAAGCTGCTTGGGGGTCAGGAGGTATGATGTCTGTAGTTCTAACCTTGATAGGTCATATCATTTGGCACTAGCTGCAGAGAAAGACTCCTCCACAGACTGCTGCTACTGAAAATGCTGCAAGATGGTGCATTCTACCTTGAAAGAGTTTTTAAATGAGATGCACCAAATGTTTTAATGTTTTGTGCTTTATTACATCTAGCAATTTTTACAGACTAACAAACGACATGATGAATAAAGTTTAATACATTGTGAATAAAGCATTTAAAGGTACCTAATACAGGCTTAGTACAGATCAACGAACAAGATACTAATAAAGCCTCATTATGTGCTGATTAAAATAAAGTCTTACCCAGAATTGTATTACTATTGATTTAACAGAGCTACAAAAAGCCCCTCTGCTTGTCACATCTGGGTAAGTTGTAACATTGCACTCCACTTCCCACTGAATTATTCATACAGTTGGTGCTGGAAACAAAGTATACATTTTTATATGTAGCAGAGATGTGTAGGGTGTCTGTATAATGTATATATTAATCTTGTTCGCATTTAAAGTTATTTAGCATAAAACATATTTTCAATTGTGTCCCGAGTAAAAAAACAAAAGTACTTAGTCAGAAAACTACAGAGTTTCTTATAGAACTGCATTGGAACTTCTAAACATCCAGCATCCACTGGCAAAGGATCTGAAGTGCTATAAGTACTGAGTGCTATTCTTCTCTCTTTAGTTTACTTTAAGATGTACTTCGATATCTGTCTGTCTGTCTGTCTGTCTGTCTGTCTGTCTGTCTATCTATCTATCTATCTATCTATCTATCTATCTATCTATCTATCTATCTATCTATCTATCAGTCTGTCTGTCTGTCTGTCTGTCTGTCTGTCTGTCTGTCTGTCTGTCTACCTATCTATCTATCTATCTATCTATCTATCTATCTAAGTTCTTACAACTGAAACACCCCAACTAAAAAAGTACTAACTTCAATCTAAGAACACAAAAACAATGACAAGAAGCTCATAAAAACTACAGTACATCCGAGCAAATCTGAGAAGAGGAAGGAAGCAACAACAGCAGCATCGCTACGGAACAAAGCCTGGTACGTCCGCTGTGACTGTTCAGTGACTGTTCATTATCCTTTGTCAATTACTTGAATTTGTGGCCGGGCTTGATGTGCGGTGCTGCTGTCCGCTGGGATTAGGTGGCTGGCTGGTTGTTGCCAGTGGCCATGCTGGCGTGATCTGAGTGGCGCAGTAGTTATTCACTGTAGCTGTGAGATAGCATCTAAATGTTTGTCAGATCTGAGGCCCTTTTTGGTGTTGCCATTACTTTATGTATTTATTTATTTATTTTTTATTTTTTTACTGTCAGAAATGTCACGTCGGATCTGGGACCATGTCAAGCAAGTGTTGTCCCCTAGAGCAAAATGAATGCAGGAGGTTGATCCTCCCGGAAACTGTGTTCTACATGCGCGGTTCCCACTGTTTAGTGCGGTCATTTTCCCCCTCCTTCTTTTTAGGTCAAGAATAGCGTAGTCTGTTCTCCAGTGAACGGAAAGGGTTGCCTTTAAATTAAGGCTAATTTACATTTCTGTTATCATTTTGTTGTTCTCGCCATGCACACAGGCTCCACACATTGTTTTTCAGAATGCTGTCCTTTTATCTGCTCTTGCACATTTGCATGTAAAGATCCTGCTGTCATTAGTCTTTGAAAGCCAATAATTAAAATTGAAGTATTTGGCAAGTTTTAATTAAGTGTTGATGGATGATTATTTCAATCAATAAATGCACAGCGGTGGGCCTATTTGTAACTGCATTGCCATGATTGCACAGAGAAGGAGAGATGCTACTTGACTGTACAGACGTTTTCATTCTACCATCTAGTGCAGACGTTTTAGGCATATTTACCGCTCTGCTATCTAGTGCCCAGGTTTGTCTGAAATAATATAATACAAACGTAAAGCTCTGTGCAAAACATTTTATTTTTTAAATATTTTTTTCTTAGGACATTAGAGACATAATATAATCTCCTTCCATAGAAAATCCACTGGCAAAGGAAAGGCAAAAAAACAAACAACAAAGGAGCTAATTAAAATATTAGAAAAACTGGTAACAACCATGCAAGGCCTGGTAGCCCATCAAAACTCTTATTATCTAATAAACAACTCTAAAGCTTTCATCTTGGAGAAAGAGGAGAAAATCAAGCTCTGCTCTTGCTTTGGATCTGAGAAAGTTCCATGGGTCTAAAGGATATGTAGCTGTCAAGAAGCTGTTACTGAGAAAAAGAAACAGAACGCAAGAGTCCAGACATCCAGATTCCAGATTTGGATTGTTTGTATTTGGGCATGCCAAAGACCATAGTGTGAAGGAAGTAGCTGAATTTGCAGGTGTATGGAAAGGTACAGTCATATGGGTATTCCAGCAGTGGCTATAATCCATGTCTACAGAAAATTCTCCTCAGAATTGTGGCAGGGAAAGCATCCACCAAATCTGGCCGAATGGTGCAACTCATTGACATAACTATGGCCTGAACATTGATGTTATCTACATTCATAAATTTGTCCAGTCCATGCTAAATCGAATCACAGCTGTTATTTGTAGCTGTGATATATATATATATATATATATATATATATATATATATATATATATATATATATATATATATATATATATATATATATATGCACTTTTGATTGAAAAATAAGTAAAGTCACTTTTTCACATTTACTACATAAAATATATTGTTGACTTGAATTTAGGTCACATCACATTTAGCCCTTTTAGAATCTCAGGCTTAAGTTTGTTTGGAGCTGATATATTCTTAGCGGAGGCTAAGTATAACCGTATTAGCAGAACTGCTACTGTGGACTTGAGATCAGGAGTTCGGTGACAAAGCTTTTAGAGGCAAACCCGAGTCCGGCTTCTTGTACTTAACTGATTCAACTGTCAAAAAACTAATCCTGCCCTGAAAATACCTTAGGGCAGAGGTTTCCAATCCACTCCTCAAGGACACACTGCTAGTCCACGGTTTTGATGCAGTTCGGCTCCCAAAGCAGCCAAGCATATAGAGGTATATCCTACTTTGTACATTTATTACATGATAAAGGAGCTTTAGAGACCGGATCGGAAATGTCGATTAGAATGGAAACCTGTGCCTTAGGCTGTGACCTTTAGTTAGCAGTGCAATATTTTAAATACTTTATATTTCCCTTTCAGTTCAGGGATCTCTCTAAAGTGAAAAGCGGTTAATATGGTCACAAATACAAGGGGGATTACAGTAGTATTTATGTGTACATCCTTTAATGGAAGCAGTTAACTTGATATGAGAGCGCAGGCGAATAAGGAGCCGGTGGCCGGGCTGGAGTTGGCAGGGGAGGGGATCCTTAATTAACTCATGACCTCCTTTCATCTCTAATGGTTTAGGTTCAGAATGATGGGGCAAAATAGGTTAAAAGCTCTCAGCGTTCCAGGATGTCGTCTGTCTTTCTGGAACTTTTATTCATAACTTGACCTGACTCGTTTTCCCTCCGCCCCCACCCGATCTTTACTTAATAATTGGGGGAGCCTTTCATTCCCTATATTGCCTCGATTCCGGATACATTTCCATAATGTATAGCAGCTAAATGGTACATTTACAGGGAACATCCCATTCTACAAACGGGAGATGGGAAGTTTACTGTCTCTTACAGGAGCTAGCTGAAGCTAAATATACAAGTGAATATCCATATACCAGTGGTGGGAATTACAGGCTCCGCTTCTTCTAGTTGCTTCTCTCATTGTAAAGGAGGGAATAATTTGCAGTTATATACCGTCCCTGTAACATACTCACCGTCACTCACAGCCTCTTAGCTCTGCTCTGCCATGTTTTCTTTAACCTCTGTATTTTTATTTTAGTCAGTATGTTGTGCTACGCTGTAATCAAGGGGAGTTCTCCCACCATCCTGAAGCAGGTTTGTATAGGCTGCAACCTTGACAATAGAGCTCTGATTGGTCAGCCTGATTTTAATGCATCCGTACAATGCCACAAATATCACCGGCTCTGATAAGTGCATGCACACAGCACACAGTCTGAAATTTCTGACTCTGTTTAAAGGCCCCTTTTTAAAAGTTGCTTTGTATTTTTTTGTAATAAGTCTTGATGTGACTGATCTTTACAGTGATGGGTGGAGTTGTAGACATGACACAAAGAGACAAAACACAATATGATTAAACCATTCAATGAATGGCGTTATATTCAATAGCATTGCAAGTACACTGTATTATTTGACTGTATTAATGGACCAAGTTATTCAAATATAGCTGCATTCCATTACACATGGTCTCTAAGCAGTACTGCCATATTCTCAACAAACTTTAGCACAGGAGGTTGTTTAAGGTCATTCAGCATCACAATCAAACATATCTTCAAGAGACGTGAAGTGGCTGATGGGTAAAATTGTTGTTCACTGAATATTGTTCAACAATGGTGTTGCTCACTGAATATTAACGAATTACACATCTCATGTGAAATACACTGGATTTCTAAATACCCCAAAACAATACAAAGACAATATACAGCCTATGTTTGACCTTTTTTGTTAAAGCACACTTGTTTTGAAATGAATGCCTGCAACACGTCCCAGAAAAACAGGGACAGAGTCGATTATTGGAGAAAATGAACGCTGTGAAATGTTCAAAACACATCTTTATAAGACGCAATGCAAACATGCTTGTGTGCACAGAACATTATAAACTAGTGAAATAACATCTTCAACGATGTATTGATGGCGTGATATTGCCAGGTTAAGGTTAAAATGTAAATGTTTAACATAAAACGAGAGAAGTAAACACTACTTGTTATCATCGAGTAGTAAAAGTACAGAAAGCTAACGGCTGCAATAGTAGCGAATGTAATGTGGCTAACCGCTAACCGGAATGAACTTCGTAACGTACTGTGAGATTCTGTGCAGGATAAATTTGTATTTAAACACTGTTCAGAGTGATTTTATGACACTGTACTGTTAGATTGTTTGTTTAGAGAATTTTATTGGTTTATTAAGCTGAAGTTAACATGAAAGATGGATATCTGTTGATACTGTGCATTGTGTTATTAAGTTAGAAACACATAAGGATAAAAGTGAATGGTCTTTTCCCTTATGTCATGGAATATGTACATGTTAAAAGCTGATTAACAGTATTTTCTACACTTTATGGGGTTTATATACCTGACAAAAGCTCTTTAAAGCACCAGTTTATTGAGTTATTTTGAAAGCTAAAGGCAATTGAATGTATTCTGTAAATGTACATTGAGTTGGTATCGTTAATATGTGAAAGTGAATGAGACAGGGAAATCGTAAGAGTGTTTATTTACAAGGAAAATATGTACAAGTATTTACAGGTATTTACATGAGCCAAATGTATTTTTATTAGGTAACATAAAACAAGAGAAGTCAGAGACCACACTTCTACTCGTCTCGTCTGTTTTTAATCTGTAAAACAGGTACATCTGTTTACAGCGCCCACCTCAGGCCTGTAACCCTTGGAAAGAACATTCAATTAAAGCCCAGTCTTATGACTGCAAGAATGGGACGAGGCCCACTATAGTCCCAAAAAGCATGAATGATCCAGCAGTTTAAGAACAATTCTCCATAATGAGTAAGTGCAGGGGTTATAGGTATTTAACCCTCTATGGTGCATAATGCCATCAATAGATTCTGGAAATCCATTTCAGTACATGAAGGGCAAGGATTAAAGACACAATTAAATTCCTGAGATCTTTAGTCTGGCGGCAGAAGCAATATGACGGTGGCCAACTGACTTCCTTCTTATTCCCATCTGAAATAAACTGAAGCCCAGTGAAAATGTGCATTGTGGTCTGACTTTTGAAATTGTTTCTGAAAGCAAAGCCAGTGTATTTCAGTATTTCAGTGGGTTAATTCATAATGGATTAATTAGTGTGCTTGGCATCCCGCAACACCCACAAAGATACCAGTACCACCAAAAAGAGTATTTACATTTTTACATTTTAACACAGTTGTAACCACAATATTTTTTTTAAATGTTGCAGGCAATAAAAACATATGTAGAATAAAAAGAAATTTAAAAAAGTCAATTTAAACAGAGTTAACTTTTATTCATATTTCTTGTCTTAACTTTTGGAAACTGATGTTTGCATGCTACTTGGTGGAAGTAATGATTATTGTAATAACTAGTAGCAAGATATTATTGATTGAATATTGATATTTTATATCACTTTGTCATCACTGTAATGCATCACATCATGGCCAACATAAATATGTCTTCTGTGGCTTGGCACATGAATGATTTGATTCATGTGTGGAGTCATGTGTGCGGTCATATGTGCTTGCGCTGAATATTTTACAACAGCTCGGTGGCTTAGCCAATCAGATTTTAGACACAGAACTGTCCATTTTATAATCAAAGGTCTATTTATGAAACAAAGTGTATCAAACCCTTCTCAATCAACTGCATCTATTATGGTACATTTCCTTTGCCAGGACATCGGGTGGTCAGAGGGGACCACCGAACAGCTACCCCTCACCCACTGAGGCCTCAGGACTGATGTGCAGTGACAGGGCTATGCCAGGCTATTGACACAATAAACGTCTCCTGAGCTCTGGGGTAGGATGCCTTTAGGCCTGAGTATTTACAGGACTGCGTGCCTCTGAATGCTCTGTGAGAATGCCTGGATTCCTCCCTTTGCAAGCTTCTAATTGGATCAGAGGTATCATTTATTAATGGCAGAGTGTAACCAGTTCAGTTTGCCACATGATTATTAATGGGTGGTGCATTAGAGAGGCACAAAAGCTGGCTGAAATGTGTGGGAGGGATGTGCAGAGGGACGCTGCTAAAACGGCCTGTTATTTGGAGGTGAGAGTAAATAGCAGTGGGGAATGGGAGTGTTTAGCAAAATGCCATGCAGTATTCTCTCCTCATCTCTCAGCGTGAAACTTCTTCAGTTTGACATGTTGAAAATACCCAGGCTCCTTCGATGGAAGCTCTAAGCTCAGCTCTGAATTGCTTCTTTAAAGTTTCACATCATGGGGGTGATGATTCTGGTTTTAAATGGAGCTGGAAATTGTAACTGATTTAGAAGGTCATGCACAAAGCTAGTCTTCGTGTTCTCCTTAAATAAACACAGTAAGCAGAAACGCTTTAAGGAAACGAACCATGAATTTATGCAGCATGGAGCTGCACAATTAACTGAAGATAGCAATCACTGTAGTTACAAAAGTGAAAATTTTCCCCATTCTTTCTACTTGACATTCTCGTCCGGGAGACAGATATGGACTGTGGGCTGCTGATACGAGGAGGGGTGTCTAGATGGCATGTTCCAAAATGCTTATGTATCCCTCAGCATTAGTGGTGCCTTCACAGGTGTACCAGTTACCCACACTATGGGCACCTACCCACTATCATACCATGAGACATGCTTGAACCTTTTGCATTGGTAACAATCAGGATAGTCCTTTTCTCCTTTAGCCTGGAGAACATGACATCTATTTTTTTTTAAGTCAATTTGAAAGGTGAACTCATCAGGCTCTGGCACCAGCATGCTATGTCTTAGTTCATCCCAGATGAGCGTCAGCCCAGAGAAGTCGGCGGTGTTTTTTGGGTCTTGTTGATAAATGGCTTTGGCATAACTTGCAATTGAAGATGCAGCGTTCACTGGGTCTGCTGAAGTGTTTTGGAGCTCAAGTGTTTATATTTATTACATTGCAGTGCCGTCCGAAGGATTGAAGGTCATATGCATGGACAATATTGGTTTTCTACCTTGCTCTTTAATCATTCCATTAACTTTCATTACTAGTCCAACGTTTTTAAATGTAGTGCAGGCACCAAATTTGAAGTGGAGTGTATTTTTAGAAACAATAAAGTTTATAAACTAAATGTCAATAAAATACTATATACAAATGTATATAATACTATATTATATACTGCTGCTTTCTCTATTATTTAGGGTGGTTTTTTTTACTTATACAAATGAAGCTATATAAGGAGGTAAACAATAAATTATAGAACCCTCCTGAGATGGTTCCTAAGAGGAAAGAGCAGGCTTAAATAATTAAAGGCTTAGGCCCACACTTAGACAGAGCCCAGTCGCCCAAAAGCCCCACTTTTTCCCCGAGCCGATAAAAAGACAGAGGAAAAAAAGGTCGACGAAAGTTCTACTGACAGAGATTCACTGATAAAGCCTCACTTTAGAAGCACGGTTGGTGAAGGATCAAGAGGTGACTTCAGATACTGCGTTTTAAGCTACATGTTGCAGGCCAGACACTGCTGCTCTCTGTACCCAAATGAGACATGACATTCTCTTGACAGGCTGGCATACTTGTTCAGATTAATTATTTATAACCGGCACACACAAAGTGTGTCAGTCTGAACCGCGATCGTTGGAGGCTCATTAGGTTGAAGGGCACTTGCTTGTCACTCATCTCTACAAAATTGTGTATGTATCTCTCCTAGAATGTCAATAATGCCATATGTTTTTTTTTTCTTGCATATTTTGAATTGTTGGAATTTTAAGTAGGCCCCCCTCTTTCCAAGCCTTTTGTACCGGTTAGACCATTAACAGTCAGTATGTACACCTTTAGGTAGAAGGGGGGGGATCAATGAAGTTGGTGGAAGTGGAGGAAGCATTAAGAAGAAGAAAAAGGGGGAAAAAGTAGATTTTTTTAGATTAGTTCTGTTTTTTTCCTGAACAGGCCTACACCCTTACTTAAGATTAGCTTGGTCAGCAACAAGTTCTCCTGTGTTCTGCTTTCTAGCAGCCGTGTGGTGTTCTTTCCTCACAATCCAGAGTGATTGAATTTACCCCAAAACAAGTACAAGCTGTGAGTATATGCAGTGTGCTGTTGCATTTCTTCAAGAAGCTCAATTTCGTGAGATGAAGCTGTGCCTGTTGTGTTGTTTCACGCTCTTATACTCTGAAAAATAAAAGTGCCTTTTGGAGCGAGAGCAGAGAAAAAATACTTCTGGCTCCCCATAGAACTTTTCAGCTTTCAATCTTTAAAGAAACGTTTTTTTACAAGATGTGTGAGTGATGCTGCCAGCCTCTGATTTAAAACTCTCATGCTTCCCTACAAAGCTATGAATGGACCAGCCTCTCTATCCATGGCAATAGATAAGTGTGGATCTGTACCTTGAGCCCTTCGAGCTTCAAGTACAGCTTGCCTTGACCCACCATCTCTCAGAATGCATGGAAGACAAGCATCCAGACTCTCCTCTGTCCTGGCAGAACGAACTGCCACTGGGTCTCTAAACAGCAGACTCTCGCGGTCTTCAAACACAGATTGAAGACCCATCTATTCGTAAAGCATTTAAGTGAGCAAATACTAGTAGATTTACATATTTAAAAAGCTTCTTATGTTTTTGCACTTAGACTGAGCTTAACCTTTCTTCTCTCTAGGTATGAGAACTGGTTTGGAATTGCTAGGTAAAGCACTTACATTTACATTTATGACATTTAGCTGATGCTCTTATCCAGAGCAACTTACAAGGTTAGTCATACTACTGGCAGGCCAATGTAGTATTAGGAGTCTTGCCCGAGGACTCTTATTGGTGTAGCGCAGCATAGTCACCCAGACTGGGATTCAAACCCCAGTCCCCCACATGTGGTGGTGGCTCTCTAGCAGGTAGTGGGGTTCTCTGCCTAGCTACACCAACCATGCACATCGGCTGTATTTGACTCTGTATTCTTCTTTCTCTGCATTAGCACTGGCCCTTGTTCGGGCAGTGTCTGAGCTCAAAGTGAGTTTTAGCATCTAACCTTCTTGTACTAGCTAGGAAATATTCTTTGATGGAACCCTAACAATTGTTGTAAGTCACATTGGATAAGAGCACCTGCTAAATGTCTTAAATGTCAATATAAATGAGTGTGGAAAAGCCAAGTTAAACTTTAAGTTTTTTTCCCCAGAACTGTACAGCTATGCCAAGGACCATTTTGGAAGCTTTATTTTCAATGGCCAATTCCAGGATTTTTCTAAATGTTAACTAAATTAATTTGGGATGGTTTCATATTGTTTTTTTTTTTTTTTACAGTGGTGGTGATAGGAACCAAGTCAAGGATTAATATGAATAAGCAGGTAAAATATTTTTAAGCCTGAAAAATAAGATGCTGAATGTGCCTTTTTTCCATGAACGTAATGAAAAACCACGGCTAAACACAATGTCTCAAGCATCCAGTGGTATTAAACTCTCCATACGTCTGGTTCCTATCACCACCACTGTGAACATTACTAGTTTTTCTGGAACGGAGCAATTCACACCAAACCTTTGTTTACATGTCGTTTAATTATGCAAACTGTCCCTCTTTAAGAGTGTCGCTGCCGAGGTTGGATGTGCTGTTTGTATCTGCAAAGAATTGTCTCAAATGTCATGTGTCAACACAGACAAGACCGACTGCTCCAGGCTACGCTCTATCCCTATTAGTTAGTGTGATGATGGCTTTGAGACAGTGCCATGAGTTTGTTTAGAATGCCATTAAAGATCATGATAGTTCACATCAAACTGAGTGCCCAGAGGCCCACTGTGAACTAATACAAGCATACTCATGTTACAGACATTGTTTAGTTTCTATTTACTATGACAATGCATATCAACGCTGTCTACACTAAACCCTGAGTATCCAGGATGGTAGCTTTATAGTACAAAGATAGAACGTTATTAGTTATGAATACAAGGTTTATGCTAAGTTGCTGATATTACATTATAAAAAGTTGACACTGATGCTTTCAAACAAGGAAAAAAATTATGCAACAGTCACGTGCAACAGTTTGGGCTCCCCTGGTCATAACATATTTAGGTTTTAGATTTTGAATATTGAAGTAAGTGAATACATCTTCTACTAATCCAAACTTTACTTATCCATTACTGTTTATTCTAAACCGCTTTTTCCTTCTGGGATGCAGGAATGCTGCAGCCTATCCCAGTGTTCAGAAGACAGGAAACACCCTGGACAGACCACCAGCCACTCACTCACACACATACACCTTGGTGGACAATTTAGCATCTCCAGTTCACCCCAAACAGACAAGGGGGGAACATGCAAGCTCCACACAGACAGGACCCTGGACACCCTGGCACCCAGGAATTCAACCCTTCTTGCTGTGAAGTGACGCCACTGTGCCATCCTTTGTTAAATTTAGCACAGTAGAAGATAAATGAACACTAAACATTTTATGAATATAATTTTCGTTTGCGTATGACTTCTTTTACGCTTATCATGCTACTATTATAGCATTAGCTACTGACTTGTTAAACTGGGACTGGTCATTTAAACATAATCTGAATGATTTGCCACGCACAATCAAAAATCCCAATACAATAACAACATGTTTAATAATGCTTATTTCAGAATTTAATCAAGCTGGTGTTTGTATTCATCTATTTAATTGAATTTAATTTGGTTTTATTAATTTACTTGCTGGTTTTAAGAGAATCAGCAGAGCTGAATAATGTATTACTGGGTAATGCTGTATGGCAAGGATAAGGAGAACACTGCAAATATGAGATAATTAAAAGCAAATAAGTAATATATTGCCAAAATGGAGCTTGACCAAGGTTGTTGTCAGTGTGCTGTGACAGATGCTGGAATCAGAGCGATTGGCGCAGTAATATGAGGTATCTGGATGACATTTCCGTCATGCTGGCATTAAGGATGACTCATAACACAGATGAGCCCAGTGGTGTAGCCAAAGGTACGTGCAAATATATGCTGAGTATATGCAGTGTGCACATCTCCTAGGGGGATTATGATGCATGTGCGCACATACACACACACACACACCCACAAAAACTAAGAAAACACACCTTTGGCCTTTAGTCACTGATTCAATCATGCAATCTCATAACATCTTCATTGTGCATGTCTCCCAAGAGATTATGATATGGATGCACACACACACAGACACACATGCACACACACACGCACAAACACACACAATGACAAAAACTAACCCATCACTTCGTCACTTAGTCACTGATGTGTTTATTTCTGTTTAGTGTCAGAAAAAGTCTAAGAATTGACAAACCAGAAATGCTCTGGTAATATTACATATATAAGCTTATTTTAAGTATTAATTTAAAAACAATATTTAAATAATAATTTAAAAAACAGTAAGATATAAGTATTAAATAATCTATAAGTAAGCTAAAGAACTCGAATGTAGGCATTCTGTAGTTACCCATCATGCCCGGGTCTTAGATGGCTTTCTTTATGAGAAAAATGAATGCTTCAGTGCAGCTATGGCATTCTAAACAAACCAAAAATGTCCAAAGCTGGTACATGTTTTTTCCATATGGAAATTGTTGCAGGTTATGGGATTTTCTGAAAGTCATTAACTAGCTAAAATAAGAGTATTGATACACGCAAGCTAACAAGATTACATACTGAACTGACATCAGACGACTAGCAACCTCAACCAAATCCTCCCAGTAGACAAGCAAGCTTCGTCAGACGTGGTAGGAGTCTTCCGTCTGAGCAGTTGGTGTTGGTTCCTAACAGTGTAGACGTTTAGTAGTATGTTTACTTTCAAGTGATGCCATTTCAGTATGCAGCAATGTTAGCTTGATGTACTTTTGCTAAATGGCTTGGAGAATTTTTGTAAGCCATAAGACATGATACTGGTGGTTTTCAAAATGCCATCCATTTTACTCCTAGAGGAAACAAGGGCCTGAATATGGGCAGAATATTCACTATTGGCTATAGAATCTTGTACAACTTAAGAGGCCTGTATTTAGACAGCTTTAATCTTTTCATGGTGTTAAATACCATTTTCAGTGACCAGCTGTAATCAGCTAGGAATATAAACAGCCAACCCAGCAAAGCAGTCTTACCATGACCACATAGGAACATTAGGGGGAACGTACTGATTTTCTGAAATATTTGCATATAAAAATCATAAAAATGTAAACAAAATCATTTAGAGTGGTTTGTTAAGTGGTGTGCTCTTGTAGAGAAAGAGCTGTTGTTAGTGGTTGTGATAGGAACCAGACTTCCATAAATTGGTGCCACTGAAAAACAGAATATTTATTATTAATATTATTAAAAATTCTGCATGATGAATGATACATTATTTCACAAAAGGTTTGAGAGAAGATTTTGATCTAAAAATGAGCTTTTTTTAATAAGAAGGCAACATGTAGGCTGCTGTAAAATTATATATCCATACAAAGCTGTTTCCTCGGTTTTAGATTTATGCACGTTATCATTATCATCATTATAACTTCACATTACTTACCTGTAGTATGTTGGACTAAAGGTTTATAGCTGCACTGCTTGTTTGAAATACTTTGCAACTCTTGGTTCCTATCACCACCAGTTTAAAAAAATATTTGACCCATTTCATACCAAACCACTATGATTGACAATATTTCTCAGAAACTGGTAGCACTGGTATTTATTCTTATCCAAAATTAAAAGAATGGGGGGATTGCAGCTTTATATGGGGAAAGATGGCATCCATTTGGTGGCATCCATTTGCCTTTCCCCTCAAATCGAGCCCTGCACATTTATCTCCACAGCTCCAGCAGTCTGAGCCACGTATTGATGAACTCCGCTGTTATCTGTGTTGTTGAGAAGTTGGTGGAAATGATCAGTCAGAAGTATCTACCAAGCATTGACGTGTTTGGTTTCCTTTTTTTACTGACAAAGTGAGAAGCTACACACGTACAGTTCTTACTCTGTATTTTTTAATAATAAGTAAGACATTAAGTAAGTAAGTTACACACTAAACAAGGACATGCAACAACTGTCAGTGAACACTGCATCATAAAAAGCTTTGCATTGCCAAAAAAAAAAAAAAGTGGGCCCATCATAAAAATATATTATTGTACTGTGCTGACCTGAAGGTACACTTTTTTAAATTCACATTTAAAGCAAGTTAATTGAATCCAGTATATTTTCTTTCAAAAAATTTTTTGTCCAAAATACACAAGGCCTTCCAAAACAACAGTCCATTTTGAAATAGTCAGTTGTTACTTTGAAAAAATTTAACAGCACTATTTTTTAATAAACATGCTCATTAAAATCAATTGAATGCCATCAGTTGCTGTCTAGTAAGAGGAACAGTGCTGGATATTACAAATCCTCCTCAACTGCATCCTTGTACTTTAATGAGAGGGCAACAAACGAGAACTCTTATCAGCAGTTGGGCTCTAACTATGGATTATTCTGAGTGTTAAACTGGGAAAATGCATGAATAGCTTTTAATTACCTAGCGACAATAATGATTATTACATTGCTAAGGTGCTATTATTGTGTTCACTATGACACCCTTTAAATTATACTTGCTTCTAGTAAGTAAGGAAGTGTTGCATTCATATGGTCTGGGGATCCTATAGAACGAGAAATGCTCTATACGACTAATAGGCGCACATCTACTATAGAATAAATGTGTAATTTCTGCAAAATCGTGTTGTGATCAAATGTTACTATATATTCAATACATTTGAGTTTAAAATGATCACCCTTTTACACACCTTTCTTATTGATTAAATTCAGCTTCTTAAGGTGCGTCCAATACTGTAAGTTTGAACACAAAGTTTGTATAATGTAAACTGCAATAGCTTTGCAGTTGCACAAACCTAAGTGCACTACGCCCAATACCAAGTGTCATCTATAGGTGTATAAAGCTCCCAGCACTGGGATGCTTGGCAGTGGTATTGTGACGGAGCACCAACATATAGTTTTGGAAGGAATTGGAATGATATTTTGACCAAAAAAACAATCATCTAACATCCGTACCTGACCTCACTAACGCTCTTATAGCTGAATACAATCAAATCCTCAAATATTGAGATCCTCACGACATCTAGTGTAGCCTTCTTAGAAGAGTAGAAGGTGTTACTGCAGCAAAGGGGGGACCATCTACCTACTGATACCCTTCATCTCGGAAGATGACATGACTTGACTTGAAATGTTGGATGAGACTACAAACTTTTGGACATATTGTACAGTCACTGCATTTTCTAGCTGAAATCTTACAAGAATCTCCTAGCAACTTATGCTGTCTTCCTTACCAGTACAGCTTAACACATGGGGTGTTTTTCTGTGGCACTGTCAGGAAAATCTTGGCAAAATTAGAGCATACCCACCTCTCCAGGTATCACTCCACTGGATTCTCGCTTAAATTGGCCACCTATGTGGAAGATGACATTGTTCTGTGTACAGCGTAGCAATGCAAAGGCCTGACAGAGCTCCTCTAAAAAAAATAACATATTTAAGATTGCTGTGGATATAAAAAATGACTGTATGAAAAGGTTACTCTTATTGTGGGGCTGAACAGAAAATCTAGCATAGTTCTTTGTAGGAAAATGTTTTGTACTGCTGTTTTTCACAGAACGCCCGTGACTACATTACATTCTGATGGAGATGTTTTTGTTTGCTTGTTTTTGTTTTGTTCCAAACAAAGAAATGAATGGTTTGATCAGTTCATTTATTCTTTTTGTTGAACATGAACCTGATTTGAGGGGATTGGGAGATGTATTATTTCAAAGGGGAAATGCCAATGGGAACTGACATTTGGAACTTGCTATTAAGCCCACCAATAATTCATATTTTGTTTGCTAGTGCTTTTGTTGAATAAGCGAAGGTTCTAATTAAGACAGTAAGCTGCCACAACTTGATTGCCACTTAATTCATACCGCAATTTGGCAACATTCCAGCCGTGCGTCTTTTTTAAAAGCATGCGTTTCCACCAAGCACTTGGCTGGTTGACAAAATCGCACACCAGAGAAGATAATGCGAACTCATAAATGTAATGACAGTGCCCATGGATATATGAAATATGGCCACTTGCCCATTTTTATCTTGATTCACTACATGCAGAAATGATGTTGTGTCACACGCAATATTTCCTGCAGTGTTTCTTGCTTGGATTCCATGTGTGCTGGGAAAGTAGGAGTAACGGCGACTGTAAATTTTGCATATGTCATTAAGATAAATTTGATGGTTTTATGTTTTGCTGCCTGTAACCTAAAAGACAATTCAGTGGAGTCTTTAGTAATATGAGTAGACTGTATTATAAAGAGCCACATAACACGGTCAAGAAGGGTTCTTTGGAGTGATACTGTGGAACATTGGTTTTAAATCCTGGTTGTGGAGTACAGACAATCCACAACAGAATGTCCCTATACCAATTCAGTTTTTTCCTAGATCTGTACATGCAGTCCACAACAGTACATAGAATCCACCCCAGGAATCAATAAACCAGAATGAAACTTGGTGGGTAGGCTTGACATCATCAGACACCAAAATGATTCAAGTTTCATGGCCTTATTACTGTACCTGAACAGGCACAATTGCGACAGTGAGAAGTAATGCCTTCCATGAGTCATCCTGTTAGTGCCAGTGCCATTGGTAGACGGCTGCATGGCGCAGGACATCATGCACGCAGATCTTTATGATGACTGACCTTAACACCACGTCAACATCGCCAATCACTGCAATGGTGTCGTGCGAGACTGTCATGGAGTGGAATGGCAGCATGTCATCTTCAGTGACAAGTCCTGCTTTTGAAATGGTGGAAATGACCAATGAATCCATGTGTGAAGGCACCGAGGTCAGCGCCAAGATAAACGGTTTGTTGTCCAGAAGGCCTGAAGCCAATCCACCTCCATCCCTACCACAAAATCTGCAGGAACTGTGTGAGGATATTCAACCTGCATGTGATGGATTATCACAGGACACCATTAGGAACCTCTACAACTTCATAGTGAGAGGTCTGGCATGTTATGTTAGCAAACATCTGTGAATAGCTCAATAAATATTGTCCATATCAGTCTTATTTCATCATCATTTATTGATCCTGGTGACATTTATCTTCCTTCCCAATGGCACTGCAATCTAAGACTTTCTTCTGGGTGCAACTATTCTTTTGAGGATTAGTGTATATCCTTCGTTTACTTGCTATTTTTATGTTTAAAACAATGTGATGCAATACTTAAGGCATGCCTCTCCACTAGTATCTAATGTCAACTGAAATATTAATGTTAGATTATCCATATAAGATTTTAGTCATAAATTATGAACGTTATGTTGCACGTTGTGAAGGAAAACATTTAGCATGAACGAGATGTATTATGCATAAGAGAGAGATGAACAGAGGTCAGAGCTAGTGTTGAGGTGATTGACTGGTGAGATACATACTGTGCGTTATGTGCATTAAGTTGTTCATTATTCATCCTGAAGGAGAAAATAGAAACATACGTTTAGCAGAAAATTACACAGTAGCCACAGCACAAAGCATTTATTTTGTGTGTCCACACGTTCCCTTTATTACAGCTGTTCTGTTTCCACACCTCCATCATTCACCCTTAGTGACTGCCACACACCGGATGCATCACATATGCATCATGGTGGCAGAGTGTTAGTAGCCGATAAACATCAGGTTCAAGTTCCTTTTTGCACTCTAAATAGAGCTTTCAATGTACAGCAGCTTATCATGCTTGGTATCTACCAATCTCTTCACAGACTGGCTGTTTTCGAGCTGAAAGATATGAGCAGTAAAAGGCTAGGTTACTAGCATTAGACAATTTGGCTTTAGCATTCTCCTGTTTATGTCTATGTGATCTATCACAGCTTTCTGTGCTCTCAATATAGGCTCAGTTTAATATAGTAATGGCAAAATGCAAAGTGGTGCACTGTGACACGCTGAGGAACTAAGGAGTGCTTGTAGTTGCAGATTTTTTGTCCTTTTCCCCAGTAACAGCTTCTTGACAACTACACATCCTTTCAGATCCATAGTATTGAGATATCTTTCCACAGTGGAGGGATGGATACAAACATCTTTGGGATATGTGGAAACATGTGGAAACACTGTGGAAAGTGTAGTGTTGTTAGAAGTCCCATTTTCTCTGTATCTTTTTTATCATTTTATGAAGCCCAGTTTTGAATATGCATGTGTTTACTCAGCTTCTCAGTCCTTATAGTGCGTGATCTTTTTTTTAATCTCTTCCAAAATATCTCCTGACATGTTGTCCTTAAAGGCCGGTTTGACTTCATATGAAAAAACCCAGACCAGCACCAGCAGTGGTCTCTCACTACTGCACAGTACTGCAGGTTGTAAGGAAATATATATTGACAAATGTTGTTTCCATCTTGTTTTTCAACTTTGACTGTGACTAAGCTATCATAAGTGTTTCTGTCATCTGTTTGAGCACATTAGCTATTTATTTACTTTAGAAAGCAGTGCTGCTGCATTCACACATCCATGTCAGATGCCAAACATTAATATATGCTGAAGGTCTGTTTTCATGGCCTGATGTGCTAAGAAGTTCAAATGTAGTGTTTAGCACAACCTTGTCAATCAAGCCTTTGGCTTTTCAGCATCTGACAGCGCGGTTGTCTGTTCCTCAAAGCGACATGAGCACTTTTCCCTCATTTCATGTGTGTTTCAGCCAGATGCTTTTTCCCCCCCTTCCTAAAGGCACAGACTCCATCGTGCACACACATATCTCTGCCCCTAAGCTGTATCTAGATGCAAGCGGGAAACAGCTAGAAAAGACATAGGAAAGTGCTCGACACTGGCAAAAGCAACCAGGGCCTTTGTGTTTAAGGACTTAAACTCATTTATAGGTGCTGAATTAAATGTCCAGTTCCCATGATTATAGCCTTGAAGCAACAATGACCAATCACAGCATCTAGTTACAGAATGGTGTTTTTTTCTCTCGCGCTCTCTCTCTCTATTTCCACCCCCTCGCATGCATTCATGAAACATTGCTGTGCTGTAAAATAAGCTGCTGTTTCTAAAGGATGTCTCGGCAAACTGGCTGTAAAATGTAACTTGTGCCTTTGAACTTGGGTGTGCTTAAATAATGAGGGGCCGGATAAGCAGAACCTCTTGCGCCAGGATTTAGGTGCAAATAAGATGCATTCTTTTTAAAGCAGCATGGAAAACCGGTGTTCAGGCCTAACTGTGTTCTGTGCACTAAAACTTTACAAAACCAAACCAAATTTACTGGAAGCAAATCACATGAACAAATACTTAAAGTACTGTGCAAAACTTGTTTCATTATTTTCCAGAAGATATTTCCAAGGAGAAAAGTTGCATAAGAAAGGGAAAATAAAAGATGAAATTATGAACATCATGTTGCAGGTTGTGAAGGAAAACATTTAGTATGGATAGATGAGTTGTATTATGCATAAAAGAAGGAGACGAACAGACGTCAGAGCTGTGCATAGTGTTGAAGTGAATGACTGGTGAGATACATACTGTGCATTAAGTGCTTTATGTTACTCCTTTTTCAGCTTGAGGTAAGAAGAAAGGAAGATATGGTTAGCGGTAAATTACAGTAGCCTGTATACTGAATATTGTATGTAGCATTTAATGTCCTTTCGAAATTTAGTGTGTCCACACCCATATTACAGCTGTTGTACTTTTTTGTTAGTGACTGCTGCACACCAGATGCATCAGACGCACATCACAGATACAGGTACTAGCAGCAAAAGAATTCAAGTTCCTTTTTGAATTTAAGCTTTCAATATACAGTAACTTATCATACTTGGTATCAGTTTACTATCTCTTCACAAGCTTTGTATTTCGGAGCTGAAAGATTTGAGCTGCAATTAACTAGGCTAGCTTAGCTAGCTTTAGCTAGGGTAATTTACCATTAGCATTCACCTGTTTATCACTGTGTACATTTCATCTGCTGTGGCTTTCTATGTTCAGTATCTATGTTTCTCAATATGGGTTCATTCAAAGTAGTAATAGCAAAATGTAGAGTGGATTGTGACTTGTTTAACAATGATGTCAGTTATAGAGGCTGGAATAACACTGTTACAGTGCTCCAGAACTGACCTACTGAGTGATATAGGCTTGACGCCCCCTTTTGTTTTTATTTAATAATTTATTAAATATGATTAAATATAAACAATATATATATATATATATATATATATGAATTTAATATATTATATATATACTATATATATAGTATTTTATATATATATATATATATATATATATATTTATATACTTAATAAAAATGAACATATATACACACATATATATATATTTTTAAAAAAAATTTTTATTTATTTATTTATTTTTTGCCATATTGCTACCTCTAAAATATATTTGGTTACACACAAAAAAAACACTTTTATCTCTATTAATTTTCACACTTTTAAAGCTCTAGTTACTCTTTCAGTTTAACGAATATTCATGATGTACAGGCCAATAGAGTTGGACTGCAATTCCATTAATGCTTTACAATGAACTAAATATAAAGAAAAGTTTCTAGGGAAAGTTTCTAGGGGTAGTTGCGTCTAAACTTTTGACTGGTAATGTATGTTAACAGTACTGAATATTTTTTTTCTCTTTTTTGGACAGTGATGATCTGTTTTCTGTGTTTTACCTGATGCTGAATACCTGAAAATGAATAACATGTACCTAAAGACCAGTTTTGCTGGAAATTAAATAAATACATGAAGAAAGGTCTGTGACTTTTGCACAGTACTTTAAGTCATTTTTGTTCTGGTCAAATCATTGTGAATCTAAGCTTCCTCAGGTACTGTCTACCAACCACCCTTTTGCAAAAATAGCATGTGAAACCCCACCATCACCCCAACCCCCCGGAAAGCACTTAGTTTTCCCAGGCAGCCCTGCAGAGAGAAAAGCACTACCTGAATTGAGCTGATTGTATACAAGTTACCACTTTGAGAAATACATTCTTGACAGCTGAAGAACAATGGTTCAGATGAAGTCAAATGATCCAAATGAAACCATCGGAGTGGACTGGTACAGGGGAATATGTGAACAAAATGGTGATGGATAACCTTGACTTTTGTACTGAATCATCATTTCTGTTAGAGCCTGATGCTGACAGAATCTCAGCTGTAGCCTGTACCAATGGATTATAACCTGTGTCGAGGGGCCTGAAAGATAAAAGGCTGAGAACTAGCACTCCAGAGGCAGCAGAGGCAGATTACTGTCTGGCTGTTCTACTTGATATCATAAAATTTATTTTTTATTTTTAATCAAAACTATGAAGCCGTTTAGAATCAGTTATTACTGAATATTATATTGACTTACTGGAGACACCTTATTTTGGGTGGTTTCTTTGTGACATATCAATGAGCAGCATAGTGTCTGAATACATTCAGTAGATTATCAAGACACTTAATATATCTGTGTAAAAAAAGCTGAACTGCTATGTGCTACTGTTTTTATAATCTCTAAAAAAGCTGAATTCGGGCTACTTTTTATCTACCTTATTCTGGAATGCCCAAATATGTATGAATGTTATACCTGGAAAAAAAAACCCTGTTATAACACAGGTGTGCTTAACATCTCTAAAAAAGCTGAACTGCTATAAACTGCGGTATAACATATAAACATGCTACTGTTTTTTATAACATCTCTAAAAATAGCTGAACTGCTATAAAACATGCTACTGTTTTATAACATCTCTCTAAAAAAGCTGAACTGCTACTGTTTTAAAACATGCTACTGTTTAATAACATCTCTAAAAAAGCTGAACTGCTATAAACATGCTACTGTTTTATAACATCTCTAAAAAAGCTGAACTGCTATAAACATGCTACTGTTTTATAACATCTCTAAAAAAGCTGAACTGCTATAAACATGCTACTGTTTTATAACATCTCTAAAAAAGCTGAACTGCTATAAACATGCTACTGTTTTATAACATCTCTAAAAAAGCTGAACTGCTATAAACATGCTACTGTTTTATAACATCTCTAAAAAAGCTGAACTGCTGTAAACAGGCTACTGTTTTATAACATCTCTAAAAAAGCTGAACTGCTGTAAACATGCTACTGTTTTATAACATCTCTAAAAAAGCTGAACTGCTGTAAACAGGCTACTGACGTTATAAAACTGTCTAACTAGATTGGGGTTTGGTTTAGGTAAGGATCAGAATTAGGGTCAGGGTGAGGGTTAGGATTAGGTTTTGGTTAAAGCGAGGGTTATTATTAGGGCCAGGGTTATTGTTACAATGAGGTTTCGGGTTGAAGTTAAGATCAAGGTCAGGATTAGTGCCAGGTCGAGGGTTAGGCTGTTGGTTGAAGTTAACGATAGTGGCAGGGTTAGGTTTCTGGTAAAGTTGGGGAAGGTTAGATTTTGGGTTTAGATTAAGATTAGGTTTAGCATTGGGTTTGGGGTAAGATTAATTTTTAATTGAGATTAAAATTAGTTTTAGGTTTTCAGGTAAGGTTTATTTTGGGTTAAGGTTTTGATTAAAGTTTGAGGTCAGCTTTAGGGTGAGGTTAATTTTGGGCTGGGGTTAAGATTAAATTTAGGGTTAGGTTTTGGGTAAGGTAGGATTTTGGGTTGGAATTTGGATTATTGTTAGAATTAGGTTTTGGGTAAAGCTGAATTTAAAAGACCACTGAAAATAAAGTTAAGAAAATAGAGTACCTATTTACTAATGCCATTATTTCAAACACAACAGATCAAGTACTATCGGTGACTATGCTTGAGTCAACTTAAACAAAGAAAAGCTACACCTGTGCATACCTCTGCCAGCCATGGTTACGAAGGTGACTGGAGTGACTAACTTTGACTTGTCAGGTTCCTGCAACCTGCCATTATTTCAAATGTATCTACAGGGTCTCCCCTGCTACCTGTTAAAAAGCAGACTGAAGTCCTGTATAATTTTCCCATCTTCGCCGCTCCCTGTGTGCTAAATTGCATTGGAAGATGGATTTTTGGCATCTGAGGCTGTCAGGTGTCCACCAGGGAAGACTTTATGCACTGGTACACCCGCTATGAAAGTGAATTCTGCTGGGATGGAGAGGAATCAAAGTGTTGAGTCAAGTGCTGCCACTCCAGTAAGGCACTGGTCATTTTTCTTTGTCAGATTGTTATATTCCTTACAAGAATGCGGTTTCAACGCACTGGGTATTTCCTTGTCTTCCGGTTATGTAAATGCATCTTGGCTATTCTCCAACGAGATTGGCACAATCATTAGATTAGGGACGTACAAACAGAAGCAGCTCTTGCCTCCAATATGAACCAGAGCTCTAGTAATGCATATTAAATGAGATTTCTCCAGTGAATACATTCTGGATCTGAGTAAAACATTGGTAGCCCAGGAGAACCTATAAAATAGTACAGAGAAGATTTGATAAAAGCTATTTCAGTTGTTGTACGGATACTGTTTCGGATACTGATATACATTTGTATAGTTACATCTGCTTCTGAGTCAGTAAATTGTGTTCTCAGTCATACAAGATTAGTGTGAGAGGAATATGATGTGTTCTGTTCTGAATGAAGAAAACTAACCTCTCAGCACTGGTTAATTACGCGACAGTTAGAAATAGACTTTGTGCCTTTATTAATCAGAGAGTGTGTAAATATTGTCTTGTTGTATATCAGTTTCTTCTTTGGTTTATCTTTCAAATTAAAACCACCTCAGATTGAAATGCATGTAAATCTGAGCAATAGCCTAAAACTTCCTGAGTTTGCAGTTGAAACTGAACACCCTCAAATAGGGTAAGCATGCTTAAGTGCTGCAAGTCACCCTTAAAAGCCTGACATAGGTATTTAATAGTCAGAGATACTGGAATGAATTTGGTGGGTGTTTTTAGGACCATGTTAAATGCATTTACGTATTATTGTTACACATACATTAGGTGTCAAATGATCTTAAAATCAACATTACCACTGATGAATATTAATCAAGCTTGATGTTCAGTGCTTACAAAAGTCAGATTCATTTGCTTGTGTGGTTCTCAAGCATAACTGGCATTACATAGTGCTCTTCTACATGTGGCATGCAATTAGATTTCTATTAGAGAGGTCTACAAATTCTACATAGTGTCATTTTAACATCAATAATATCAGCCATAACAGCAACATTGCAACATAACATAATTATGATAATACTAATCATTCTGCAGACAGCAGTTCTTTTACCTGTGTATAAATATGTGCATACAGACTATACATACTATTTGCTCTACATTGCTTACATAGTAGCAATGTAGAAAAAAACTGCCTATTAAAAATAACAGGTATACAGTAGAAGCCTCCTTATATACTGTAGGACTATCACTAAAGCAGCTATCAATTCATCAGTTTATTACGATTTGTCAGTTGTGCCCAAACCACTGCTTGCTAATTATTTCACACAATTACTCATGATAGTAAAAGCTGCGCTCATTTCTATATTATGCTGTTGAGTATTGGGCAGTGTCTGTTTAAGTTATGTACTGTTATATATGCATTATCTATATAAATCATAGATTATGTTTAACATTAATGTCTGTAAAAATCTGTAAATTTAAATTTATCCCTCAGTATTAAAAAGAGTTTTTAAAAAAAAGGGATTTTAAGCTTTCAGTCGATGAAAAAGGAAAAATGGATTATTTATGCAGTATAGAAAAGTGCCAAGAATAATTCTATGAATTAACCAATAGGCAGTATATAGTCATATGCCATTCATGCTATAATAAGCTGCAGCAAATTCATTACTCAGTAATAAATTCTGTAGTCAACCATTAAGAAAACATTCAGCATGACCATGAGCTCTGGCTGGACCATAGCTTTTGAAGGTCGTGCATGAGGTGATGTTTCCATCTTAAGGCTGTATCTGCAATGAGCAGGGTGTACATCTGCCAACATGTCAGGTGGACACAGCTTGGGGAGGAGCTCAGCGGAGGGAAAAGACTGGCCAATCGATCTTTCTGCCTCCAGATGCACATGATTGCCTCACAAGCCTCCCTAAGTGGAGCGTGTGACGTGATTGAACAATCAGCCACATTACCCCTGAGAAATATGACTAACCCCCAACTCACACATGGACTGAGCCATGCTTACTAGGTGCCCTTGTCAAAAAAGGCTTCTATAGCGAGATTCCATAGAAGAACCACCTTTTGCTTCCACACATATTTAATGCTCCTTCTGCTTTTGTGAATATATGAAGTATATGAATGTGCTTAATGTCTACATACGTGTCAGTGGATGGCTAATAGCAACAATGGCTCCTTTCAAGACACTGAAACAAATAAATAATCACAGAAGACATTCAGTGTTGAATTTATCATCATGGAGTTGATCTCTCTAAAAAACAATGAAGTTCTGGGTTCCGGAGGTTCCTAAAGGGATGCGATTACACCACAGCCCTCATTGGATATGCTAAATGTCTAGGGAAAAATAAACATAAATCTATAGCATACAGTGAACTACATCATTTGGTGTTATATGCAACATATTCAGTCTAATAGGATTAAAAAGTTGAATGATGTATATAAAGAAGGCTGATTAAAAGTTCCTGTCCTCTTTTGGCAGTCCATGGTTGGTTGGCAACAAAAGTGTCTTCTATACAAACTACATAGCTCAGGGGATTACCTGTTTATCCATTTATTATTTGTACTCATTTACTTATTCATTTATTGAAAGATTTTGTGTTTTATTATATTTTAGGTTGTTTGATATTTCATAAACCCTATATGTTGCCTGAGGCTGTGCATTACAGTGACTTTATTACAGATAAAGGGCATAAATAATAACACCTAAAATAAGAATTCAATTGCTCATTTTCAGTGACATTGCTGTAGAGGTGCCACCATTTGTTTTTTAACTAGAACATAAAAATTTAGCAGCCTACGTTTCTCTGTTGTTTGGCAATATGGCCTTTTTTTGCTTTTATCCAGCATGAATAGAATAACTATTAACTGGACAAAGATTCCATAGAAGAGCCAGCTATTGCTTCCACACATTTTTACAGATCTTAAAAAAATATGATGTCTCAAAGACCTCTGTTCCTAGAAGCCCGTTTAAGACCCTTTGTTTCTAGGTTTGCTCTCCTTCAGGTGAAAACCTCCACAGATGACTTGTGGTAACTTCTAAGCTTAAAGGTTCCAGAGGGAAGAAGCAGCATCAGCCATGAAGGAAACGGTCACTGCACCAAGACAATAAAGGCAGAGACTAAAATATTCCAAGTGCTAAGTGCTTAGGCGGCGCTTAAGGGAACTTAAAAATGTAGAACATATTTTCCCATGTGTGAATTCCCAAGATTTTAAGTCTAGCTAAGCATAGATGCCCTAACACTTTAAGACTAATATCCTAGCCCTTAATTAATTTCTACAGGTGTATTCCACCTAGAATAAACCAAGCAGTTCACTCAGCCATAAACATCAAGCTCTTGAGCTGGAGAACACTCTTTAAAAAGTAGGGTTTTTTTTGTAGGTATACAAAGTGATTACACCACGTTATTGTTCTATTAATTACTTTAATTGATGATAGAATTCAGAGTCAGCAGGAATCACTATGGGTTCTCAAATCTAATTAGAGCTTCTTTGATTGCTCACTGTTGATATGTTGTTTAGCAACACAGTTTTCTATTAAGCATCAGGTCTATGCAGTGTCCACGTCATTGTGCCAATGAATGGGCAACAAACTCTACATTTATCAGACGTGTATTATTAATTACATTTTTGAAACACTGATGTACAGTCGGTTGGTTATATGTGCTCTGATAGGCAGCAAATGCATTCTGACCAAATGGTGTGCTTTAATAAGTAGACATGCGGTTTACTTTGCCACCAAAAGACTTCAGAAATTATTCGGAAGGAAATAACTTTCGCTTCTAGACTTAGTAACATCTGCACCTAATTAAGCACACAAGGTTGTAGTAATTAAGCAAGCCACTGGAGATAGAATTGATAACATTATTTATAGGTCCATCACTACTGCTGAGCTGCCCGCCCACCTTGCTGGCTGGTGCGAGCCATCTTTCACCAGCAAATGCGGAGGAAAAGCAAAAAAAAATTTTTAATGCAGCAGACAAAACAGAAGCTGTTTTCTAAAGAAGATTATTATTCATCTTGTCGTATTTCAGCCTTGAAAACATAACAAAAGTGACATCATCTCAAAGGACGGCACGGTAAGCCTCTATCCACTCGGTCAAGTTGTTTTCCTTTTCTTTTCATCTTTGAAAGGAAGCCTGTATTAATGAGAGTAATGTCTTAATTATTTAGTTAATGACCTTGAGCTGGTGGCTAATTTGGTATTAATGATGCACTGTTATAAATCACGATGATGATAATGGTCAAACGCAGTCAGCGGCTTCAAAAGCGAATGTCAAGACCGCGTGCGTCTCTCATTAAGTATTTATCCTGAAAAGCAGGGGGACACACTTAACATTTGTTTGGCCTTCAGTCTAAGCCGCTTCCAGTGCATCTATCTAAAGGGAAATTCACCTCTGGTGCCAAGCATGTTCACCTGGCGGCAAGCTCAGGGCGGAAGACTGTGGAAGAATTACCGAAAACAATTTCAGGCACCCTGAAAAACAATCAGTCTCCGATTAACAAGCCAAAAGCTTGTAGAAACATAGCCTACGGATGAGCTTAATTTTGCAGACCAAATGTTCATTTACATATATGCACAGGGGTTGTTGTTGTTTTGCTCCGCTCTAGTAGTGAAAGCCGAAGCTTTAATGTCAGAGAAAGTAAAGATTCTGACAAGCGATGACGCCTGGGCAGTGGCGTTCTCGAATTTACAATTGTGATGAGCTATGGAGAGCGGGCGAGTGCCAGGGGCTTCTCAGGTTTGCAGGTTTATTTACCGTACCGATGGAAAGCAGCATCTTGTCATTTTTAAGAAGCCCTGCACAATAGGCCAGACGGATCGGATATGGATCCTCCGATTCTCTGCTCTCTGGAACTCCTAGGTGCATGGAGTCATAATTAGACTAAACACAGTGACACCGATGCCAGGTTTTAAGCGGAGTCCCGTCAGGCACGGCTTCGCCTTCTTGCAATGAGGCAGCAACACTTCACAGGATTAAACAAGGTGAAGTCGTAACGTGCAGAGCTTAAGTATTATGGTGATTTAAAAAAAAAAGTTTTGGTGTGATGAGAGTTCTTCTTCCAGGTGGTCAGGAAAGCCAAGTGCATCCCTGCAATTGTCTCGCTGATGGACATGGGACTTGACACTTCAGAGTAGACTTCCTTTGCTTTCTCTATATTGACTGGCAGTGTGAAATCAACCTGGGTGGGATGCTACTCCTGAGCTTATCTATTTGTTTTCACTCATTTTCATGAGGCAGGACTAAAAAGAAAGTGACAGCACTAAAGGAGCAGTGCTGTCTCACAAGCCCCTCACATAGTTCTTTCAGAGTGATGGGTGAAACCAGCATGCCAAGGCTCTGACAAGCAAGAAATGATCTTTCACATGGAATTCAGTGTCGGGGCGAGATTGAACGCATATTGTGATAGATTTACAGCATCCCAGAGGTGTTATAACTGGGTAGAATTGAAAACGTCTGATAATAATTTAGAAAGAAGTTTACCTGCCGTACGCTGATTCCCTAATGTTGTTTGAGCCGTCGCCTGCTCTAAGCTGTGGAGGCATTGTTGAGGTTTGGAAGCCACTTTTAAGGGATTTGTAAAGTAGGCTTTTTGTTTGCATTAGGCTTTGTGAGCATTACATCACAACGTGCCGTTGGAGGAGTGAGAGAATTCAAATAATAGTAATGTTACAGTGGTAATGGTTTGAAGCAGTTTTCTGCTATGCTGGTTGAATGGGAACTGCTCAGGCGCAGCACAGTGGGGGTGCAAAAGGTTGTATTAAACCGTCAAATGAAATCTTCTCGTATTTTCTCAAACTGATACATAGAGGCACTGTTAGTTGATTACATTACATTGGATTCCACCACACAAAGGCTTCACATATCTGCTTCTGCCATTTGATGTTTATGTGGAAGGTGGAGTCACTAGCATATATATTTACTAGCATATCTAGAATTATACTCATCAACAACAACAAAAAAACTTGCACACGTGCACACAGAAGGAGTCAACCGACAGGAATGAAAATTGGTGGGTAAGTTTGAAATTATGAGACATGCAAATGATTTAAGTTTCCTGATCTAACAGCCACAGTTGTGGACATTCAGCGAGCAGTAACGCCCGTCATCATGCTAGCGCCAGCACCGTTGGCAGACCGCTGCACGATGCAGGACTACGTGCATGCAGACAATTGCAACGGCACCACATCACCAGCTCAATAAATTGCAAGGGGAATAAGACTTTTTTCCCTTTTTTGGTGAGTTCATATTTGACGAGTTGTGCTCTGGTTTAAAAAAAGTTGATACTTACTTTGAATTTTTTTAGGCAAAAAATGAATGAAGTCACACAACATAGCTGCTACTTACAGTTTGCTGTTGGGGCTGTAATGCTAACAAAGGTGGTACTGCTCCTCTCTTCAGTCTCTTCAGTCAAACATTGAACGAAGCTGCTCAATACTGCCCAAGGTTGGAGAAAATGTCCAGAGCGAAACCTACAGAGCAGTCTAACAACCTTGAATTAAAGTTCTCAAAGATGTTGTTAAAGGTGTGGGAGCCGAAATCGGCTTTTTATTTGCCTACTTGATTTGCGAATTATTCATTCTGGCTTAAATGGTGCCACAGTTACATTCTACCAACTTTGAAAGCAGAATTTAAGCTGAATTTAAGGTGGAACAGCCTTATTTAAAGATGAACCTCAGTAACGCCTGATGACAATTTGGTTCCCTAGGAAGGGTTTGAAAAGTGCCGACATCGCTCTCCCAGTGTGGAGGGGTACATTCCTTCAAGCATAGTCCACCATTGCTGCTGACATTTTTTTTTTGCTGGGCTGGAATGTGAGGTATATGTACATTTTGGTGGCATCAGGTTGGGGTGGACTCGAGGGTGTTAAGCAGCGGTCTAGGTCTTTTAGAACTGGCTGGTTTTACTCTCCTCTTTTGCAAATGTAAGATTTGTATTTGAAGAAGCAGTGTTTGAGGTCTACAGTACATCAGTTCTATGTACCAAACTCTCCTTATTCAACTATGCCAAGTACAGCTTTTCATTTAATGGGAGCTTTAAGGAAGGTATAGTTAGTGTGCATGAAACAAACCGCTTGTTTCTCTGCCTACAGTTCATTCAGCCAATAGGATATCATTTTACAGATAGTTACACATAGAAGGAATCAACTAACAGAAATAAAACTTGGTGGGTAGGTTTGACATTGTGAGATGCGAATGGGTTCATTTTCATGCTCAGCCGCACATGTGACATAAGCAAGGACAGGCCTTATCACTGTACCTGACTGACCCAAGTGCCATGATTACTGACATTCAGCGTGCAGTGATGGCCTCCATGAGTCATCCGCTTGTGCTAGCACTATTGGCAGACGGCTTCATGACACGGAACTACATGCACGCAGACCGTTACAATAACTGCCCCTAATCCTGCGTCAACACCTCCAAAGACGGCAATGGTGTCATGCCAGACTGTCATCAAATAACTCAGGATGGCAGCGGTTCATCTTCATTGGCGAGTCCCACATTCTTCATGGTGAAAACGACAAATGATACCTTGTGTGGAGGCATGGTGGTCAGTGCCAAGATGAATGGTTAGATCACACGCATCACACGCACAGAAGGCCTGGTGTCACTCCATTACCACTACCACTACCACAACATCTGCAGGAACTGTGTGAGAATATTCAAGCTGCATGGGATGAATTATCACAGGACTTTTAGGAATTTCTACCCTCCATGCCGAGACAACTAGCATGTGGGGTTAGTTAACATATCAGGCCGACAACATACTGAGAGACTCTACCTCTGTCTGTGTAGTTAATAAATATTATCCACATCAGTCTAAATTTAACCCCATGTATTGTTCCTGGTAACCTTTCTTCAAAAACAAAGCATTCTGACACTTCTTTCTGAGTGTAACTATTTTTGATAATGAGTGTACAAACAAACAGCCATTAACTTTTAAAAGAGGTTTTGAAATGTGGTGCTGATAGTTTAATTTCCAGAAAAAAAAGCACTCCAGAGATGTGTTTAAATGTTTAAAGACAAGATTGTATTTACTGCTGCTCTTTTCCTGCTCTCTATAGAAATAATATCATAAGAAAAATAAATAGTTTTAAGGACTGAGGTTTAAGTGTCATTTAAACTGTTTTGAATGGCCCAACATAATAAGGACTGTAATGAAAACGTCTAGACTGAATAGAGACCTAAATTTATTTACACCAGTCAGTCAAAAACACTGGGGTAGAATTTGAGCATTCTGTTCTTTAAGCTTTAACCAAAAAGGATAGTGACCCTGAAGTGGGTTACCTACATAAAGCATCTAAGAAAGAGTATTCAGGCTTCAGCTCTTGAAACATCCTGGCATTTTTTTTTGTGTAGGAATTGCAGTCGAAACAAACTAGGGTTCCCCAGCTTATATATAAGGGGCTTTTAAAATAAAAAAAAGTATGGCCAATTCAGCAACATACACTGTAAAAATACATTAGCATCAAACTTCAGACTCAAAAACTTTAAAGTTTTTAGTTCAATCAAACTGGAATTACTATTTATGTTTACCTTTGAATTTCGAACAGCAAGGTTATTTGACTATATAGTGCTTGTTGTATCAACACAAGTAATACAAGTTTAAATTACAGATAATATGAGTAACATGAGCATTTATCACTTGTTTCAATTATTGGCCTCCTTGTTTATGTTCACTGACAGATTATTTTTTTCCGCTGGCCCCTGGCAACATCTATTTGCATATTGTTTTACTTACCCTTTTTGTGTTGTCTCCCAAAGTTCTGTTTTATGAGGTTAACTTGTATTTACAGCTAATAGCAATGTGACTAAGCCATTAACCTTGGAATAGAAATAAGATACATACAGTGGAGGGAAGGCCAAACAGGACGACAACACAAAGAGTGTCCATAAACCAAAATACTCCAATGACTGAGACAGCCAATTAAAAAACTCATGTCAATAAGTCAGCTATACTGTAAACTTACATTGCTAAGTACTCTCAGTGTCAAGTTCAGTTGACTCCTTCAAATGTCCAGTTCATTAAAGCAATTTAAAAACTCAAACTGAAAACTTTTGATTTGATAAATTAAGGCAGTTATCATGGATTATTGCCTAAATATTTTTTGCAAAGTAGTACCAGGCTATCAAGTCCTGAGAAAAACAGTAAAAGTCACTTTTATGGCTGGTTGTTTTTGACTATATAATTCAGTTTTGTGGTGGCCTGCATCCCCATTGATCTCCAAAGTAGACCTGAAAATATGCTGGTGTATGATAGCAGCCTTGTGAATTATCAACATTTTTGAGAAACATGTAAAAATGCAAGAAAATTGTTCCTTGTTGTTTATCGGCTTGATCATACACTGGAAATATGAAAGAACCATAACCTTTCAGTAACAAAAACAAATTCAACAAAAAATAAGTGAATAAGCAAACAAACATTTTTCTCAATAAAACATGTATCACAAGGACTGTGACCTTTGTATTTAGTACTTCTTGCGCTCTCTCTTTGAATTTTCTTATGGAATGCTCGGTGAGAACACATATAAAAGGCATGTAAGAATTTCCTTTGCCACTAAATCTTTCTGAACTCACCTCTCCAGCTTGGTCCAGACCTATTCAGATAGGTGCAGGGTCAGGGGATGGCCAGTGTGAGAAGTTTGACTTTTGTGGTTGGTGTGGATTTGGAGGTATATTCTTTGGACAAGTTGCAACCTCATGTTGGCAGAGGCAACTAGATTAAATATTGCTGCCAGTATAACTCTTTGTTTTAGAACCCAATTCCAGCCAGGGATGGAATTATGTCTTTTTGGCTTAAAGGGAACACAGGTTTTTCTGGCAGGTATCCCATATAATCTGAGAGGAAGATGTTAAGGTAGCATCTATTTGCAATGTCAGAAACTTAGTGACCCCAAGCAGGCAAGTAACTTTTGCAATTGTCCACCAGTGAAAGAAAGTCCTTGGAGAGAAATCCTTGAAAAAAGTACTGTGCCGGTGCCAGTAATTCTAGAAGTGCTTGACTTGAATGTGGCCAGAGTTTTCATATCTCAAGTTATGTAGCTCGTTTACTTGTAGTTTTGTAAGTTATGGAACTGTCAATTTAATCACTGTGTTTGTTGTGATATAGTGTAGATGCTTTAGGTGCAATGCAAGGTCTTGTTGGACCTGTTCTGTTGAAGAAGCTGTGCAAACTGACCATTCATTATACTATGTTAAAGCAAAAGTTTGTTGTATAACACACATACCTGAGGGATGAAAGTTTATGTTGTGCACTACATTTTTACATGTGTAACTGGATATTTGATGGCATATGGTTGATTACTCCTTGGGATTGTCAAATGATCATGGTTTCACTTCAGACTGGAATGAACGGAGTGAAGTAATCTGGAATGGGCTAATTTGGCTGTCAATTCTTGAGATGTTGCTGATGGTTTGCACATGGTTGTTCATGCGTGGTCTTTGGGATCATAAAATAAACTTAATATTTAAGCGGATCACCTTCAAAGGGGTCTTGTTTTTGTCAGAATGCTGGGTCTGTCAGAACGTATGTGTAAATCAAATGTTGCTGACTCTTCTTAAGTGCTAATTGCAATCATTAAAACACAATTAAAAGTGCTGATTACAAACATTTGGGTTTAAGATACTTAGGATTTAATGACGTAAAATAAATATATTCTACTAGCTCTGTTTTGGGTTTGTTGTGTAAGATGGTGAACCTTGGCGTTCTTGCTGACATACTAATCCTAAAGAACTACTGAATATAAATGATCCAATGCTTATATAACGGTTCTCATCACTAACGAGGTCCCTGTCTGCCTTATGATGCTGCTACTATTTCTTTCTGTGAAATTTTAAGCACGATAAAGCTGACGTGCCACAAAGTCACATAGATTTGTCAACAGCCATAACCCATTGTCAGATCTTTCTACGAACAAAAGATTCAATTACTCACCACTTCAAAGGCCTGTTATACATTCATTAACTCAAGATTGTCATTGATTGACAAGGTGGGTGCAGAACTAGCTCCGTCGGGACTGCCGTTCTGCTATTGCTGAACTGTAGCTACAGTTGACACTGCACTTGCTGATTGATGAGAAATATTACAGCCAGGAGGAAAAGCAAAGTGGAAGATAAATGGGTTTAATGCCGCAGCTATCGTCACGTCTAAGCACCACATCTATTTATTAATATTTGATTTGCCTCAGCGGCGATCCATCTCTATTTATATAATACGTGTAGGATTGGATCTGTCATTTCAGTTATTTACCAGCATTTGTCTCACCATTCTCCTGTTTGTCCCCAGTGGTCCTGAGCGAAGCACCTCTGAGATAACTTCCTTCTAGGTCATGAAATGGTTTTGTAGCATCAACTGCATCGAACAGACTGACATGTCAAAATGTTCCCCAGAAAGTGGTTACTACATCAAGAGCACTGCTGGCCTAGCAAAGGTTTTGAGCTTTCAATGAGCTTTATAATATTTTGAGACATGTAAACGAGATCTAATTACTCATGGTATTTGAGAGTCCCCCCAAATCTATTCCGTTAATTGCTAAGACGGCTGGGCAAAGGTCAAGTGTTGACAAACATGAGATGCTCAAAAAACTATTTGTATGAGAAGCATGGCTTTGACTTGCCTGTCAAGGGAATTGGACAGATCTTAGCTAATATTCAGTCTTAAGAATCTTAGAGAGCCTCGGTTTTGATTAAGCTCCCTAGAGCCGGAAAAGCCAGTTAACATGTAAATGCAATTGTGCACCTATGAAACCCACATTGAGCCTGACAAGACTGCATGGTTCATGGTTCAATAGAACATCACTATTCACATAACGCTGAATTATGGAACATTAGGGAGAAATGATCATAATAATTTACAACTTTTCACAAGTTTAACTAAGCATTATGCATCCTCATAACAAATAAACTCAAATGGTTTAATGTAATTGCATTCCAGAGGATCCGTTTTCAAAGATGTGATTGCCAGAGGCAGAGGTTGTAAGTAGGCTAACGATTCCAGCTGTTGTTAACTAGAACCAAAATAATCTAACATGCTGGTACATGATCTGCTGAGGAAAACAAGAAATCGCTTGTATTGAAGTCCTCAAGGCATTGACCAGTCCATGTTAGATAGTAGTTTTAGCAGTACCTCATAAGCTCATCTTAGGAGGAACCTCTGGTACTCAATACAAAAACTCACCAGTGGTGAGCAATGGATTTCTTTGGCTATATGTAAATAATAAAACATATTTTTTCAAATAGGCACCTCCTTATCTTAGCCCAGAGCACAGCACCCATTTATAAATATTGCAGATATTTCAGTATACATTCATTTGTCAGAATGCAAATGGCCTATCTTTCCAAAGAGTCCAAAGCTACCTTATAAAACTAATTTGTTTTTGTCCAAAAGATTCAGAGCGTTTGTAAAATATACAATGTTAATGCAATAATTCTTGACTGTAATTCTGCCCATATGGACCATGGAGTATATTGATGGATTCAGAACCTGGTTCTGTTGCACCAATGGTTTGGCAATTTATTTCCTAAACTTCATTAGCTAGCTTACATGCTAATAAATATCTCTGTCTTAAAGAACTGCTCTGTTAATGTGTATTAAAGTACCTGCAAGATCCACTGTAAAACTGTATGGTAAAGAACACGTCACTTGAAAGTCGCACACTCTTTAAATGTCTGTATTTTAGCCAAATAAAAACCTCTTGGAGCACCTCTCGGAGCTTGTTGTTTTAATTTAAGCTTGCGTGAGCTTATAAGCAGAGAAGGCAATTAACAAACATATTGCATATTTTATTAGGCTCGTTTGAAATTCCCTTTTCTCACACTACAAAAACAAAATAAAATGTCTGTTTATGTAAAATCCCCCCACCCACCATTCTCTCCCACACTCTCTCTCTTTTCTTATAGACACATCATCCTGATGAATACCAGATTTAACCTATTCAAAAGGTTAAGTGCCTGGGTCATTGACAGCTAGACCATTATCGATAGGCTCATTTGTAAAAGATTGATCATATGTCGACTTAACTGGACACTGGCTTGTTACGGCATATTGAGCAAGCATGGGTTGTCATTATGCCAGTCAGATCATGTTACCCTAATGATGTATTTAATTAAAATCTGTGAATTATTTTTTTTTACCTCTGTATGTGGCTTAAAAAAAAACAAACCTCACATACAGTATTTCCCCCAGTGTCACATATTTGACCACAGTGTGTGATAAATATATGCTACAAATATATGTGTCCAGTTTTTTATTTTTTTTACTTGTACACAATAGCTGTTTTGACTGCAGAAAGGAGGTTGGTCTCTGACTTTCACACCACACTGTATAGACATTAACTCTACAAATGAATCTTCAGGGACAGTATGCTAAATACGGCTTTGTGTACTCAGATGGCATTTTGTTGCTAGATGATTAAATGTCTGCTAAATCTCATAGCTATCCTAAAAACACTGCTGTGTTGCTTGTATCAGCATGTATATAATCTTGTCATCTCCTGAGACATATGGAGAAAAATAGCAAGTCGGTTGGTTGTGCAGCCTAATAAGCATGACGACTGAGATAGACTGATGATGGAACTAACAAGTGTGTCAGATTATAAACCGAGATCATTAAAATACGCAGAACAACATTCAAAACCAGAAACAACCACCGGGCTTGAAAACTTCAGATAATGGTGCCGAAGAAGCATGACAGCGGGGATGCAGTCTTTATGAACTTGCTGTGAAGACCACTTAAATGTATCATACGAGAAATCCTTAAACTTAGCAAAACAATCTCCCAAAGGAACCAACAAGATTGCTTCAAGGATCTTATTTCAAACTCTCTTTGCTTCTTCAGAACAGCACCGTTGCCATGCTAAAATAATGATGGGAGAAACAATAGCTTGGGCTACGTACAGCTGCAGAAAACCCTGAGGTATTTTGGCACTGTCAAATTTTGAATTATATTATTGGACCTTTCTGGGACTAGCTATACAAGTCTAGATGAATGATGGATCTTTGCCCCCCTGTAAAAAAATGAGACAGCATTAGTTAAACTGCTTCAGGATATCCCCTTTCTAGCCAATAAATCTAAACCCTCCTCCATTAAATTCTACATCACTCTGAATCACTCTCTTGCAACATTGCTCATGGTTCTACAAAAACATACCGAGGTTCTTGCATGCACTTCATCACCTCTCATATAGCACTGACGTGCTCATTCCATGGTCTAAAGGTAACTCCTTTCACTCATTCCAAAAGGCCTTCCCATGGAAAAATAAACGGCTTAGACACATGGTCTCAAAATTGCCAGGGCCATGGCACTGTCACCCAACATTGGTTAACAAATTACCCAACATTAGTTAACAAATTCCAACATTCTACTGCATTTATACTGCTCCAGGATAGAAACTGAGAAGTCAAATGATCCATTGTGAATAGAGAGAAAACTTCTCGAGTAGGGAAAGCTGCTGTAGTCTTTCAGGAAGCAGTGATTCACAAATACACTTTAAGCTGTAACTGAATTAAACTTTAAAAGACAAGATAATGTTTTATCTCATTCATTTCTTTGGGGTCTGTTTGCAGTAAATGCCCATTCTGAAAGTGATGTCTGGAATACGATCTATTAAAAGCTGGGAGAATTTATGACTACAAACGTTGTGAAATGTTCACAAAACATTTTAAATGACCAATATAACCTCCTGAGACCCCTGTGTCCTCATATGAGGACATTACATTTCTGCTTCTCTGCACCATGATACTTTTTAAAACGTATGAGGACAGTTTTTTGCCAAAACAACTTCCTAACAATGTTTAGTTTTTACACTTGTTAGGTCCTACTAATCACAAATAGCTAGGAGAAATTAAAACTGCACACCAAGCAAGTCCAGGTCTCAGGAGGTTAATCATGATGGGATAAAAAAGAGATATTCAGGAAAGGCTAAGTCCTTCATGAGCAAGGGACTGTTTGCGGGTCACCATATCGCTGCATGGCTTGGGCTTGCTTTCAGTAAGCGTCGTCTGTTGGTACACCAACAAATGCAAGTTAAGACTGTACTATGCACAGTAGAATCATATATCAATAGTGCTCCAGCACTGGTGATCTCTCTGGGCTCAAGCTCTTCTGAAATGGATTGGTGCCCAGTGGAAATGTGTCTGACAACTCAACCTTTCATACTGTTTTTGGAAATACTGGATATGGTGTTCTCCATGCCAAAGAAGAAACTGACCAGCCAAATTGTTAGCAGAAGGTTAAAGATCAAGTGTCTATCATGGCATGTCAGTTTGTATACAGTCACTGACAAAAATTAGTCACCTGTGACTGAAACATACCTAATAGCGTGTACTTCCTCCAGAGACACAAACACCAGCTGTGAATGGATTTGGCATGGACTGGGCAAGTTTCTGAATGTAGGCCACATCAATGTTCAGACACTCTTGCCTCAAAGAATTGTGCAGTTGGGCCAGATTTGGTGGATGCCTTCCCTGGTACAATTCTGAGGAGAATTTTCTGTAGCTTGGGAGTGTTGCCACTGCTGGTAGACCTGTATGAGCGCACGCTCCCATACACCTGCAAATTCAGTGACTTCCTTCACACTATGGCCTTTGGCACACCCAAATGTAGTAACTCATTTTGACCATCATTTCCCACACATGGAACAAGACGTTCACTTCACTGTACTACTTCTTCTCAATCTATGAATCCCATCACACAACCCTTAGGTATTTATAGTCTGAACACTGTTGTGCAAGGCCATCTGCAGGAGCCTGAAGTTACTGTTATTATTATTATTATTATTATTATTCTACATACTACAGAAGTTAATCAAATAAATAAAAATATTTTCTGTAGGGTACAATTTTAACTTAATAACAGGGCTCGTTAGGCATAGTTTCACATATGGTTCTCCATATTCAATTATAATGCTACAAGTTTTTGCAGGTTTGTAGGATGAAGAAATGTTGGGTGTGTCCAAAATGAGCTGTAGATGATCCCATAATAATGGAGAAAGCTGTATAGCATTGGGAATGAAACATCCGGATGCCTTCTATTTGAAATATAGCGATCAAATCTCACGGTGCAAAACTTATCAAAAAATAGTCATAGTAATAGTAAATTAAATAGTATTTATTATTTAACTTCCCATTTCTATCAGTTTTAGTTATTGTATATGTTGTACTGTATATGTTATTACTTAATAAAATAACAGCAATTATTACCATGTCAATATAGATCTTCAAACGACTGTGTACATATGTCCGCATAATAACCCTACAGCAATTAAGCCCGCCCACTGCAATGTTTCAGCAGTCTGGTCTTTTTGAATGGAACACAATAAAGAGCAGTCAATCAGAACAGCAATAACTGACATTAACAAGTCTCAAAGGCACATAACAAAACAGCCTGTTTGCATCTAATGTTACATATATGCAAAACATAACAGATGCCTTTAGACATTGCAGATGTACCTAATGAGCCATTACATCATGTAGATATCATGTAGAGTCTGTGAGTAAAAACCACAGTTGTAATTGTATATTAATTTGACTGTTGAGTATCAATCACACTCCAATCGGTCTCATTCAAGAACAATGATTGTTCTGTGTGCTGATATATTAGGCACAACCTCACGTCACTAAAGCCATTAAAATGACTATACTGTTTAGTACACTTGTTTTGAGGGTGCTATGCTATCCCTAAGCTCTAGTCACAAATTGCAGTAGTGATTTAATCACACATTTAATCATACATTTAATCACACATTGATTTCTGAGGCGAAATCTCAAACTCACAGCATAGGGGTGTAGCTATAGTGTTGCACATGGCGTGTCAAGAAAGCAAACCCTTGGTTCTGAATGCTAATCCTCCTCTTATTTATCCCTCTGGATAAAAGGGCATTCCTTCATGCATAAAATCATATATTTCTTCTCCACTGCCAACCAGGGAATCATTAACTTGTGTTCAGCTGATTACAAACAGCTTCTCATCAAACTGTAGTTGCTCTTTTTCAACAGCTGAATTGAAAATTCATTTGTATGTGTAAACATTCCACAGGATGCATTGTGCTCTTTCGAATGAAATAACTACAAAAAGAGATATGCAAGCTATTGTATGCGCCACATACCACGTAATAAGCCGGAGAATACCGTAAATACTGCAGATGGCAATAAAGAAGGCTGCATGGAATTGCCTAAAAAGTATTAAGTTTAAAGGTTTAAATGGTCTGTGTCATGGAAACTCTTTTTGCTTTTTGAACTAACTGTAGACACGGTTAGATTCCCAGTATTTCCAATACCACTGTATCCACACCATTTGCACACTTTGCAATAAGGTGCAGTTGTCAAAATGAAGTGTCAGTTTTGAATTTGTAATTTCGTGAAGACACAAAAACCAGGACATTTACACATTTCTCTTCAGCACATATTCAAGTCAAGTTTAATCCACCCATTTCTACTGTTTGTTATAAAATACTAGCTATAAAAATGAATATTATATACAGAAATATTTGAAATTTGACATGTAAATGTGAATTATGACTTTAAAAGTGTTTCAGTAGCCTTCTCGCCTCATTTGATTTAGTACACAAAATATCTGGAAATGGTTCACAATCTAGTAGTGTGAACCAGAACCAGAGGAGCCACAGATTGAAACAGATTGAATCTGATCAGTTATTATAGATTATAGCATTCAGAACCAACAGTTTCATTATAAAGCATTGGTTGGTTGTAAATATATGGTGAAGGTACAATGTGTTTGGACAACGGTAAGATGTGAACACTCGAGCAAGAACTTGGTGAAAGTGAGAGTAAGTTGCTGAAGGTGAGAAACATCACTTTCTTATTGCAACAGTAGTGGTGTCAAATGTGTGGTGTCAGATGAGCTGGTTTGAGAATTTCTGTAAGTGCTGAGCTCCTGGGATTTTCACATCTCTAAAGTGTATTCACAATCATGCAAAAAACATTCAGTGAGCTGCAGATCTGAAAACGGAAGCACCTTGTTGAAGACAGAGGTCAACAGAGAAAAGCCAGACTGGATCAAGTTGGCAGAACGGTCACATAAACTTAAATAACCAATGTGTAAAACAGGGCAGAGAAGGAAAACATCCCAGAATGAACAGCAGGTCAAACCTTGAGACGGATTACAACAGCAGAAGACCACTTCTGTCTAGAAACTCACCAAAACTGGAATAATTGACGAATTCTGATTTCTGCTTAGTCACACACATGGCAGAATTTGGCACCAACAGAGTGACGCTATCATGTATCAACAGTCCAGGCAGGTGGAGGTGGTGGAGGAACACTTTGGGCCCATTACGACCTTAATCTGCCATAGTTATATATATATATATATATATATATATATAGATATATAGTATATATTATTATTTTATTATATTATATTATATATATATACATATATATATATATACATATATATATATATATATATATATATATATATATATATATATATATATATATATATATATATATATATATATTAGCCACAATGGCTACTTCCCACATGCTAATGAACATGACAACTTGTTCAATGGGGTTCATGACCTTCCTAGTGACTGGATCTGAATTCAGTGAAACACCTTTGGGAAGTGGGAGAACAGGAGATTCGGAGCATGAAAGTGCACCTGAAAAATCTGCAGGAATTGGATGATGCAATCATGTCAACATGAACCAGAATCTCAAATGAATTCTTCTTGTGGAATCCATGCACGAAGCATTGAGGCTGTTTTGACAGCAAAGGGCACTTACATGATACTGGCACATATTTCTTAAGACACAAATAATATTTGTTTTTGTGGAATTCTAGGTTTAGTGTTTATAGGACTTTGCTAATTAATTAAATAAGCTTGAATAGATGCTAACAAGCATGCCACAACCCCCCACCACATACACACTTTCTACATATCTCTCCTTATATAATGCTATATTATGGATTCTCTAAAAGTTCATACTGTATTGAATGATGGCATACATTCATTTGGAGTCACTAAAGCACTCACAGGAATTATCCTATTAATTTATATCGCAGTTAAGAGCTTTTCTGCTCCATGGCTCATTCATTAAGGTAATTTAGGTTACCTTTTTTTTTTTTTTACTTCTGGCATGAGATTTGCAGTGACATTGCATTTCAAAAATGCCCTAAAGATTAAGGCGACTTCAATATTACCCTGTTGACAACTTGGGAAGATACACGGTCAGCTAGTATTGATTTGAACAAGGGATCAATTCATATTGTTAATGAACAGATGACCTTGACAATACAGCAGTAGGGGACAGACAGGAGAAGATGTGAAAGCTGCTTCAGGATTCAGATTCTGGCTAAAGAGAGAAAAAAAGAACATGGGATCTAATTCAGAAATGAGACTTTAAACTGAAAATTAAAAGGATTAAAGATTTAACAATGAAGATAAATGACCAGGGCGACTAACGGTGCAATTCCTTAGAGCAAGAGATGGGTATAATTAAAAATGCATTGGTCTTGGTGCGGATATAGGACGCTCTGGTTCCTCAGCAGGAGGTCTCAATGCACTCTTCCATAGAGTCCCCATTGTACTGTACAACCATGAATTTTGAAGACTTAACAAGAATAGGTCTCGTCCTCTCTGCAATGGATATGACAGGATTTCCTTTAACCCTGGGGTCTGCTTTATCAATCTTGTCATCACATTGTTGAGATGAATTTGCTGTGCATATGCACTGTCCATAATTAACACTCCTAAAGAAACAGCAGGTTACATTCTTTACATGGAGGTTATTTAAAAAGGTTCTCCATACTGTATATAAATTATCTTCTACTGAAAGGTTCTTTCAAAAATAAAAGTAACATGATTTATTATGGCTCTTATGTCCTATTATCATTTGTGGAACAGGACTCTTAATCAACTCTTTGTAGGTGGTGAGACTCTGGTGTCACTTTCTGTCCACCAATTTTTTAATAGAAAGTCATTAATTACTCTGTGTCTATTAACTGATGTCCATTACAATTATTATACGAACAAAACACTGAAGGACAGTTTCTGTTGGCTAGAACCAAGCTCTGTTCAACAGGTCAAATCAAGCTCAAAACAAAGAGAGTGCTGTAGCCTGATTGGTTGGCTTGCTTATGTCGTTTGGACATGCTATGTTTTTATGGACATGTAAGACAAAAAGAGGGACAGACTTGCCATAATGTAGTGGAGTAAACCGTAAGTTTATTGAGTTGAATATAGAGTTATAGTAAAAAGCCACCCAGAATGTAAATACTCAACACAAAACAACTACAGCAGCCAATTACATTTACTGAGTTTCCACAACACCTTAACAGGAGCATGCAGAACTCATCACTAACTATGGATCTTCTGCTAGCTATATGAAGAAGGTAGCTTGGTATTCCCACCATAGACATAATGTTAGACCTAAGAAGACTTATTAAGAGGAAGCAGGGAGGAGAAAAAGAGAGAGTGACCAAACAAAAAACTGGACAAAAGTAAATCTCACACTGGTGTTTAATCTTTGTCAAAAGCTAAAAGAGATAAACAGTTGCAAGACAGTCTCACAGCTAATGAGAAAACAATACTATGCAAAGCAATATATTTCTCACGCCAACAGTGGTTGGTCAGTCATTGTCTATCTCATGCCAAGTAAGCCTTGAAAGTTTGCAACTTTATAGTGGGGTACTAGTTTATCTTGTAAGCTTACATGGTGGTTTTTCATGACTCAAATGGATGGTGCAGATTTAATACACTTGCAGGTTTGGTTGTTTAAAAAGCTTTTGTTGTATCTTCAGTGTCCACTAGGGGTTCCTGGTAGCCTTAGTTGTGCAGAGTTGTGCTAGTTGCAGACCAGAGCAAGAGTCAGCACTGCCATGTTGAGCTGCAAGTATTTGTAAGACTACAAATGGAGAATTAAAGAGAATAACTTTCATCTGGGCTCAACAGTTTTTAGTGTGTCACGATATTACACAGCTTTAGTGTCCATATTCCTGTGTGATGCTTGTGCACATGAAGGGGAGTGGGATTCTGTATCCTTCAGCTCGTCAGTTATTCTAAAAATCTTTGCAAAAGACTGGAAACAACTGCGTGAGTGGAATATTGAGGGGTAAATGATGGATGAAGAAGATTGGATAGAGAAAAACTCCATCACAGCTCATTGCCTGCACAGCCTGTACACACCAATGTACACCTTCCACCTAATTTATTTTTTTGCTCATCTGCAGGTTATTTTTTTCTAGTGAACTTGTGGATCCATGAAAATTCATATCATTATTGTTTAGCAGATGGATGCATGCTGTAAGCTAAAGAAGGAAATAAAATCTTAAATGTTGAGCTTAAATGATTACATTTTGAATGTTTACATTAAAATCTTTCAGTTTAAAAAGTTAAAATGAAATATTAACTATAACCTGGATCACATAATGAATGTTATAAACAGAAGTGTGGGCAGATCCCTTTATAATCCTTTAAGTGCCTAAAATTATGCAGCAAAAGTGTTTAGTGGCCCTAATGCCTTTATGATACCTTTACAATGGGCACAATCTCAGCCATGTCTGCTAAGCAAAGAGATTTTAATTGTTACTGTCTTGAATAGCCAGTTAAGAGCCTACACTGTTTATAAATATGTTCTGTTAATGAATTATGTTAACACTGTAGTTGGCCTAATGGCATGATGCTCTGACATGATGCCGTAACTGAGCTTTTATTGGTTAAGGTCAGATTTCTAACTTTCTAGCTAATCCTAAAGCTTGATCAATGCCTCTGCCATCTGTGGCCACTCAAACACAGAATAATTAAGGTTGACCATACATCACTTTTTCCTTAATTTATCTTCTACTTGAAACCTAAAAGATGTGTATGACTAGGATTTCTAAATGTTACTGAAATGTCCAGGATCTGACTGTATTTTCAGATTTACACTTGCTTTCTACAGTCAGCCCCATGCTGCGTTCTTGTTGCTAGCATCTTCTTTAATGCTAGTCTGTTATGCCAGGATCAGACTACACAAATTCAGCCCGATGTTACAGCTGACAGCAGTATCTGCCCCCAATATGCATTGTGGGAATGTCTACCATGGCAGATTTGAATGTGTTTTTATGCCTAGTTTGGGCCATGCTACGACATAGACCAATAAGAAGAGTGCTGCAAACACATTAGCAAAATAAGCAAGTTACACACAGGAACAGCTCCACATTTGTTTTTCTTTTCTTTTTCTTTTTGTGGAACACCACCAGCAACACACAGAGTTTCTGTAGCTATGACTGACAGTTTCTTGACCCTCCTCCAGACAACCTATTAGCTTATGCAAAGATGTAAAAGATGATTGGTTGGCATCGGATGTGTAAGAGGCAATAAGAATGGCACTATTACTGCTTAATCGGACAAAGTGAAGATCATGGAAGACACGAATGCACCTATGCTGATTCTAGCATTAGCTGATTTAACAGAAATGGTAGTAAGTGTTGTCCTCCAAGCGTGTTGAGCTGTTTATAAAGATACAGTGGTGCTTTCAGAGAAAGAACATGCTGGTCTTCACCGTCCCAGCCTAATAGCAGTGTGCTATGGTTTCAGTAAAGAGTAAAAATCGACCACCACAATGAAATTTGGGTTACTCAAATTACTTAAATAATGAACTAAATATTTAATATGTAAATATTAATACTACATGATACAGTGGTTACATACATGCATGTATGACAAGCATGGACATCCTAATGCTGTCTCCCATGGTGTGCTATCCTTTGCCTCTTCATACTAATGGTTCTGCTCTACAACAGGGAAGGCTCTTATGACAGACATCTCCGATTAAAGTGAAGAGCCCCTGGAATTTCTATGGCTTTTGAAGGATGTGATGGTTTTGGACAGCTATTTACTGCTAACCTTTTGCTCTGTCTGCTTTGCGGATTTGTTTGGAGGTAATATCAACATGCCCTCAGTATCCATTAAACAGTATTTAAATAACTAAGTTGGTGACACTGCCTGGAACTTTTAGTTTACAAGTTTAACAAGCTGTTAGAGCATGTGCAGGTTTTGCAGGATTTTGCAAAAACACATTTGTTTTCCAGCACTTAGTGTCTGATAGCTTGGTATGATTTCCTAAGGAAAGCAGTCCTGCACAAAAAGTATAGTACGGATTTGTGCCTCTTGAAGAGTAGATTTTTATATGTACCTTTGAATTCAATGGTTGAAAACAATGTGTTACAAAAAGTTCAGCTGAGGAAGAAAAGAAGAAGCTCCCTAAATCAATTCAAATGCAATGATAATAGCATATACTTATATACTTATACCATACTTTGTTTTTCTTTCAAATCTTTCATGAAGAAAACAAATAATTCAGCCATGCTTCAGTTAGCCCAGCCTACAAAAAAAGTTTTACTCTGGAGATTACATAAACCCTCTACAGTGGAACGTAACCAAGGCCTTGCTTATGCACAGAATATCCATTTATAATGCATTCGACTCCAGCAATTTATGTTCGCTTTAGGTCTGGAAGGTATGCTTGGGCATGCTTGAAGAAGCTGGTCAGATGTATAAAACATTACTTGACACAGCTTGACAAATCTCGCAGTCTTTGAATTACATTTCTTGGAATACGGACAGGCATGATGGATAAATACTGATGCAAATGCAACCATTTTATTCCTGAGAACCTCATATCAGCTGTCAAGTTTAGTTCTACCATTAATAGTGCAGACTTTACACAGAAACTGTACCTAGCAGGGGAAAACAGGGGTCGGTTGGCCCAACAGTAACTTCCAAGTATTTATCAATTATATCAGTTATTTAAATCTGTTTAAATGAGGAATACAATTGTGTTAAAAAGATAAATGAGGAGAGGTATGGACAATGCAATCAATGTGAATTTAAGCCAACAATAAGCAAATATTGAGTTATTATTAATTAACAAATGTGTGTTTTAATGGGTGGGGTTAGTTGGTACATTAATGCTGGTGCTGTACTATTTTTACAAACATGTGTCCATCTCAAATTCAACCTATCAAGCCAAAAATAAAATAAATTAAACATGTAAATTAAACATCATTAAAAATTATAGCTCATAAACATTGTGCCAACAATCCCTATAACATGTGAATGACCTGACATACTTCCTAAATGCATTACATGAGAAAACATTTTCTAGCTTTGAAAAATGTTTAAGACGATTTAAACACCTCAGTGTCACTACTGAACTGAGAATAGTCCACCAATCAAAACTATCCAGCCAACAGCATCCTGTGGGCAGCATCATGCGACCACTGATGGAGAAGGCGGGCATAACAGAGTGGACAAAGTGCTTTACAAAGTTTGTGTTCATGTTCCCTGTACAAAAAAGGGGAAAACATGCATTTCAGGTTTTGCTAAAGTTAATTCATATTCCTATATATAGGAAAGTTAAGTTTTCCTACACTGAGTGGGTGCATTTGTGTCCCATTTCTCATATGAGACTTCATCTAAATACATTAGTACATTTTTAAGGTAGCAGTACCTTTTTAAAGAGACCCTCAGTATTTAAGGCCATTCCTAATTTAAGCTAAAGTAAACGTAGCTCAGGCTTGGTTGGTCCCCCAGTTTTACAGAGAGGTGTATAAATTCAGTTTGCTATTTCATATTGCATATGTGGCATTCAAGCAAATAAGAACATGCATGATCGTAAGAGGACCAAAATAGACTCATAAAACAATGAATTTCAAGACCTAAAGGCAGCATATCATCCTGATATGGATATGGAGGTTTTTAATATTCAGAGTGGTATGAATGCCTTTATTTAGGAAGATCATATCATTGGAGGTCAGCTGCACTTTTACTTTATCTTTCTCTAAACAGCACATGGATTGTTATATGCATCACATATCCTAGTTACATAATACTCATTCAATGAAGCGTGAACCTTTAGAAATATCCTTGGCAATAACAGAAGCTTGCTGTTAAGAATCGATGCTTGCTGAAGTGAAATACCGCAAATGTATTTTTCAGTAAGAACAAAATGAATCCATTTGATTCCATCTTTTTTCTCAACCACTAGAACGGCATATTTGGAATGTCAGGACTTTCATTACAATATGGCCAGGGGCTGTGAGGCAGGATTTGTGGCTGGCACCAAACGGCTTGCTTGTTTTATGTTCCCCACCTTCAGTAAATGCATAGGAAGTTATGGACGTTGTAAACAGATTTCTTCTTTTCATGACATTCTCTTCATCACCAATATTTAATAATTTATCACTGGCTCATTATCTCAAAGGCACCACTGCTGTGACTTATGGCTTTGAGAGGAAGTAAGAATAAGGGTGAGTCATGAAGGAACCATATGGTCTTTAAGGCTTATTTGAATTATTTATTTATTATTTTCTCAAGTTATTGGTAGGTGGTTGGACATACGCAAATGTAACATACGTAACATCATGCCTAGTACTATTTTTTATGGGGACAAAAATCACCTTAAAATCACATTTACATATTTGTCCTGACCTGTAGAAATGCTGGGTGTATTCTAAACTGCTAAATATGTTCCAGTTCTAAACTCTCAACTGGTGGATGATGCAATCGGTCAGATTGGCGAATGAAAATAACACAATAAAAATCTTACATTTTATAGCGTTTTATTTTTTTACCCTGAGGTCCACATGTGACATTTATGTACCAAAATGTTTATATAATGTGTATATTAAATATAGTATACATCCATCTATTGGTGGGCTTTGCATGGCAAAATTTACATGCCAATATTTTGCATATTTTTAGTTAAACGCAGCTTAATTAACTTGACAGTATTGCCAAAACGATTCAAAAATAAATAATTTTGCCACTGCTAAATTCTGCAGCTCATATTTTTGAGACATCACATCATTCTTACTGAATACAGTCATGCATGGAATGTTCTTGACATATTTGCAGTATTTTTATAATCATTGCATTGATCAGTTTTATTGTTGTTTTTTTTCTCTATCTATAAATCTGTCTTTTCTATCTGTCTGTCTATGGTTCTTTACTGTATATTTGATATTTAAATATAATATGTGTATTTTAAGCCTTTAATTTCTATCGTTTAGATTTCAGAGGAATCTACACTTTATGAAATTCGAGAGGAGAAAATGAACAGCCTAGACCATGAAAACAGCAGACTAACAAAGAAGAATAAAGAGTAAAAAGGAGCTGTCTGAACTGCTGTTGCTGTAGCTAGCTATTTAAGGACCTCACATTGGCTGGCTCAGGTAAATGACAAAATGAAAAGCCCACACGTCTGAATAAACCTGCATGCACTGCTGTTGTCATTGGCTTTCAGTGGTTTCATGAGGTTTGATTCACTAAGTTGAGACACTTGCAACTATTGCCGAGTATGAAAAAATGAGGATGCTTGAGTACAACCAAACTTGCATGAAGGTTTAAAGGCAGCAGTGTGTTTTTGTGACATCAACATGGGCAGGTCTTGTTGCTTAGTTTCCACATAATGACTGTATTTCATCGATTTACCTTTTTTATACTCAACATGTTTTAAGTAATGAACCACAGAGAGCAATTTACAACTGTGTACAAGGGCGATGGCTAGCAACCTCAACCCCCATTGTATCGCTGCCATACGAGCAATGTGAATCAGAAAATCGAAATGAAATGCTTTAGTAATGGTTTCACAGTGCATTTCTGATGCTGCCTTTTATTAAACTCATCCAGCAGTGGCTGCCACCACCTGAATGTCATTTTTATAGGATCTACAGGAGCCGTTTTATTTGGCTAACTGTTGAGTGTGTGCAAATGGGAGTACACAGACATTACCCACTGAGCCGTGGAGAGCCAGGGAGACTGAAACCCTGGAACCTCTGCAGGCTCTTCAGAGTTCAATGACTTAACAAGGCAGTCAGATCATGGCTCTGTTTGAGGTCTCCCTCTGTTGTCTCTGTGATGTCCGGGTTCCTTGAAATGAAATGTTTGAAAATGGGGTGTTGATCCATGTTCAGTAAAAAAAAAAAAATGCTAAAAAATCAATATGACATGAAAAGTGTGATGAAACCTTAAGAAATGGCTGAGATGATGGGAGAGCGGTGCATACGACCAATAGACACAAATCTACTGAATTTTTCCATTCCATAACTATTGGTTGAAATAAAAGCTTTTCCTCACAGCAATTGCTAGCCAACAGTTGACAGTAAATGAAGCTTTTACCAGATGGTAAGCATCTCAGGATCTGTTTCAATAGTACAGTGGTTAATTATAGCAGTTAATTATAGATTCAGTAAAGGGCCATGACTGAATATTATCCATATGGAAAAATCAAATGAGCCAACTGTGTTTATCATTTACACTGTCACATGCTTGCATGTATTATTTCACCATATTAGGCCATAGAGGGTATGCAATAAAACCTGGAGGTGTGTTTTTTCCCCTCCTCTGTTGAAATTGAGAATGTAAATCTGCTCTAAGCTTCTCATTGCCAGATGCTGTTTTGTCTTTATCAAGGACATTTCTTACCGCAGATGTCATGCAGTCAGAACACATAATTTCATGTGGATTTACAGATCTTACCAATTTTCAGAGGCCATTTTCAGTTCTTTCTAAATCCTCCACACCGTGGACACTTTCTGATTGTTAGCAATTAAAGTGCCCGCACAAGCGGTACAGCCCTGGATTGCTGATTGTAACTTGTTTAGTGACAAAGCTGGCTTCGTATACTTATTCCCCATTACATCTTAAATGATGTCGTACTTACATTCAGATGCCTGTTTGGGTGATAGCACGCAAGTGCTGAACAAAATTCCATTGGTTAGCTAACAACAGCCTCGAGAGTTTTTCAAATTAAGCAATGTGGTGGCAGCTAACAAAACAGATAATGCTCTGAACACTTTATTACTGTCTTCAGAGTTTTTGTGCATGTATTATGTCCAGATTAACAGCAGTGCCAAAAAAATACCCAGAACTGCTTGTTAAGGAGGATGAGGAGATATCCAAGAAGGTGAGCAGTGAAAAATGTTGACAGAATGTTAATTTAAGTTACTCGTCATTTGAAGCTTTGTGACAGTTGTGATTATATCACATTTACAGTGGGGTGCGAAAGTTTGGGCAGCCTTGTTAATTTTCCTGATTTACCTTTATAAAGCATTGATTGTTTGGAGTAAAAAATTCTGTTAAATATATCATATAGGGGACAAACACAGTGATATTTGAGAAGTGAAATGAAGTTTATATGAATTACAGAAAGTGTGCAATAACTGTCTAAACAAAAGTATGCAGGCGCATAAATTCGGGCACCAAAAAAAAAAAGCTTTAGTAGATCCTCCTTTCTCAGAAATAACAGCCTCTAAACGCTTCCTAAAGCTTCTAATGAGAGTCTGGACTGTGGCTGAAGGTATTTTAGACCATTCTTTTTTACAAAACATCTCTAGTTCATTCAGGTTTGATGGTTTCCGAGCATGGACAGCTCTCTTTAAGTGACACCACAGATTTTCAATAATATTCAGGTCTGGGGACTGAGATGGCCATTCCAGAACGTTGTACTTGTTCCTCTGCATGAATGCATTAGTAGATTTTGAGCAGTGTTTAGGGTCGTTGTCTTGTTGGAAGATCCAGCCCTGGCGCAGCTTCAGCTTTGTCACTGATTCCTGGACACTGGTCTCCAGAATCTGCAAATATGGATTGGAATCCATCCGTCCCTCAACTTTAACAAGATTCCCGATCCCTGTACTGGCCACACAGCCCCACAGCATGATGGAACCACCACCAAATTTTACTGTAGGTTGCAGGTGTTTTTCTTGGCGTGTTGTGGTCTTTTTTGTGATGTGGGCGGAGAAAAGGCTTCCTCTGCATCACTCTCCCATACAGCATCTCCTTGTGTAAAGTGCGCCGAATAGTTGAACGATGCACAGTGACTCCATCAGCAGCAAGATCATGTTGTAGGTCTTTGGTGCTGGTCTGTGGGTTGACTCTGACTGTTCTCAACATCCTTCGCTTCTGTTTATTCGAGATTTTTCTTGGTCTGCCACTTGACTTGAACTGTGCCTGTGGTCTTCCATTTCCTCACAATGTTCCTCACAGTGGAGACTGAAAGCTGAAATCTCTGAGATAGCTTTCTGTATCCTTCCACTAAACCATGACGGTGAACAATCTTTGTTTTCAGGTCATTTGAAAGTTGTTTTGAGACTCCCATGCTGCAACGCTTCAGAGAAGATGCAAAGAGGAAAAAAACTTACAATTGCCTCCCTTAAATGCCCTTTCTCATAATTGGAGTCACCTGTGTATGGAGGTCAAGGGTCACTGAACCTACCAAACCAAATTTGAGTTCCAGTAATTAGTTCTAAAGGTTTTGAAATCAATAAAATGACAACAGTGCCCAAATTTATGCACCTGCCTACTTTTGTTTAACCAATTATTGCACACTTTCTGTAAATCATATAAACTTCATTTCACTTCTCAAATATCACTTTGTTTGTCCCCTATATGATATATTTAGCGCAATTTTTTCTCCAAACAATCAATGTTTATAAAGGTAAATCAGGAAAATTAACAACGCTGCCAAACTTTCACACCCCACTGTAAAACAAAATTATTTTGTAGGTTCTAATGTATTGTTATCTAGTCACCCTGTTTATCTCGGTGCATATAAACAATAAGAAACATTAAAAGACAGAGATTTTAGAAAAAACATTAGCTGCAAGAAGATAAGGGTCAGTGTATAGCAGGGGTCATGCAGTTGGAGTTTAAGGTGGCCCGGTCTCTGCCATAACTCCCAACAACTACCACTCTGGCCCCACCAAAAACACCTACGCACATTTTTGTAATTAACGCTGCTATTGGTACATTTGGGTACTACTTGTATGTAACAATGTCTCATGCATCGTATGTGTATGTGAGAACGATGTAGGTTATAACATTGCATGAGGCAGCTTTTAAAGACTTTAAACACCCCAGATGGTTGATTCCTATCACCTCCACTGTGAAAAATTTAGACTTAAATGCATGTAGAATTTATGTAGAGCTGTCTTTAATTTCCAGTGAGACACCGATGATCAATTTTAATGTGATATACCATAATATCACCCTCAGCAAGATGAAAGGAAAAGGGCTTTGATAACAGTGATATTTCTGGTTGAATACTGGCTGAATAATACTGGTTGAAAACCTTGTATCCTTGTGAGAGAAGGGCAGTGAGCCTTATCTCTTCTAGATATCACCCTCTATGTACGTAGAAGTCAAAGTTATATGTACAAAAAAATGCCAGCTCCACTCATGTCCAACAAGCACGTTTAAGCGAGTACATGCTAGCCTCACTGAGAGAAAGGCTTCAATGAGCCTAGCTGACCCTGTCCTTTGTACTAGAGGGAAATCGGACTTGTCAAACTGGGAAAAATCAACAAGCAAACAAGAGCATCCTTGCTCAGCCTCAGGGAACTCTGCTCAGTGGCTCTATTTCATTCATACGGATGTGACAGTAACTCAAAAAATGCCCAGTCCTTTACCAAGATTAATATTTGATACATAAAATATACTTTATAAATCTGAATGAGTTTTAACAGTGATTGTGATTAGCGGTACACATGCTATGCCACACAATTGCTTCGGTTGGTAATGGAGGACCACCACAGACATAATGCACTGCTTGCTGTTCCAATGAAATACTTCTGAACGCGTTTAAGGATTTAGAGCTGGATATAGATGTTGTGCAGTTGGCTACATCTCTCTATTGCTCAGTGGCCATTTTGCCATTGTGCAGTTCAGATAAGGTCATCAAGTAATAAAGCTCACTGTTAGAAGTGCAAAACGAATGAATTATGATGCCATTGTTTTCTACTCTTTATGTGGGCATCACAAGGTACATTTCATCAACACAGTAGTGTTTCCTTATAATCATAATTAGGTTTGTGAGCTTTTGGCTATAGAAAGGAGGACAAGTGTTAGGAGACGACAATCTAGCTTCCTCGAGGGATCAACAATTTCCACTGTTTCCCTGGTGATGGAGGGAAGGCTGCATTTCCTCTGTCACATAAACCTTATTTACAGTCACAGCTGTTCAATTTTGCAACACCTAGTCTTATTCTTCCATTAGGTATGTATGCCCCGAGAGCCGAAAGAGCTCCTCTACCACAGGGTTCTTCAGGCGTGCATGCTAGGCAAAGAGTTACTGACCTCAAAGCATGTCAACCAACAGTGTCATTCAGCAAACGGTTTTTTTTTTTTCACAATTTACAGCAAATAATATTTTAACTGTCAAAAGACTGTAAAATGTAATCTCAATATCCATGGACAATATCTGTTCTATATGCCCTTTTGGGTGAAAAAGTTAAATAGATATAAATACGACATGCATATACTGTTATATATGCTGCTATTGTTACAGTAAAATATTGTACAGTATGTCAGAATAAAAATTAGAACTGGTGAATTATGCCACAGTAAATGGAGAATTTCTAGTTTATTAAATAATCATAATTTTACTCGATCTATCTATCTCCCCATCCATCCAAACACCCACCAACCCAAACAACCAAAATCCACCCATCCTTCCAAACATCTACCCATCTAGACACCCAAACATCTGCCCACCCAAAAACCCCATCTAGCCACCCATACAACTCATCCACCTGTCCACCCGTCGAAACATCCACCTGACCCATGAAAGACCCAACTCACCCAACCATCAACTCGCCCGACCCACCCTTTCGACATATTCACTCACCCATCCCAACTATCAATCCAGCCAAACATCTGTCCATCCATCTACCCATACACCTACACAAAAACACCGATCAAGCCACCCCGAACACCCATCGAACCACCCACCCGAACACTCATCCACCCCATCACTCATCAATCCAACCACCTGAAAACCCATCAACCCACCCACCCAAAAACCCATCAACCTACCCACCCCAACACCCATACATCCACCTTACCAAGCTGAACACTCATTAACCCACCCACACCAACACCCATACATCCACCTTACCAACCCACCCTAAAGGTTGTTATTAAGACATTTACTATCAGTAAAGGCATATTCTGTCTGAACAGATGTACCTACACCTTTGTATTATGATTCAAATGCTTTCAAAGTACCAGCATATCTAAATACATTGATACAGCTGGAGCCTGACATGAACAAAATGTGGATAAAATGCAATGTAATTGAGAAAACAGAGCCACGGGGAAGAGAACATTGTTAAATAGACACAAAGCCAGTTGTTCTGGCCACCTCTTAGCCCCTTCTCATTTTCAGCCCCCTGTGTAAAGTACGTATGTGCAAAGTGCCAATGCTTTTTATGCAACGGATACCTTTAAAAATCATTGACCCTTGGAGCCTGGCTCCTTGACTAATTTTAGATGGTCATTAACTGGACATGGTGAAAACAGATCATGCTGGGCATCACCTCCACTTGTGCTGCATGATAAATCTCTGCTTTCTTGGAAGGAGACTATAGAATTGCTAATAAAGAAAACACTTTCTTTTTTCTTTTTTAAGGTGGTAATGGTTTGCCCACACAAGAATAAATAGTTCATCCTGCGGTACTTCTGCCAGATAATATATACTATAACTTATTTGATGCTGTCATGATCTGCTGAATCGTAAATAATAAATACAAACTCTAGCGGTATTTCATGTCATATTATTCTATATAGAGCCATTTTATATGTTGCTATGAAAAATGAAATATTGATTGAAGCAAGACATACTGTACTTGCAGAATTTTAAATTGTTTTACAATTCAAAAGAAAAATTCATATATATAAAAATGCCTTTATTGGACTTAATGACAAATCATTAACAAACAGATATAGCAGCTTAATATGGGAAGATTTCTAAGGAATCCCTTCAATATCTTTAAATAGTGAAGTTTTTTGGGGAAACTTGCAGGCAATCTTTTAAAAAAAGCAGAGTCAGTACTGCTCCACTCAAAACTAAAGACTTTTAACAGCTGAAGTTAAACAAAACACCATTGTGTATATGTATAATAGTTGCAACAAATGAATATGTAAGACTGCAATAATATCCAAAGGGAAGATGAAGATTTCCAGGAACAATAAATTATGATACATTTAGACTGATATGGGCAATATTTACTGAGCTACACATACAGAAGTAGTGTCTCTTAGTATGGTGTCAGGTGGCCATGTTTGTTAACGCAATATGCCAGACATCTCAGCATGGAGTTGTAGAGGTCCTGCAGTAATCCATCCCATGCAGCTGCAGTTCCTGCAGTTTTGTGGTAAGAGTGGAGGTGGAGTGACACCAGGCCCTCTGGATGTGTAATACATGACGACAAGGCCTCCACACATAGGTCTATTAGTCGTCTCCACCAAGACAAAATGCGGGACTTGTTAAAAGATGACCTGCTGCCATTTAGAGTCACTCCATGACAGTCTGGCATGACAACATTGCAGTCTTGGGTGGTGTAGATGTAGCCCGTCCTTGCTTACTGCTCGAATGTAAAACCTGAATCCGTTGGATGTCTCACAATGTCAGACCTACCCACCAAGTTTAATTTTCGGTCGGCCGATTCCTTCTAGGTGCATCTATTTGTGCAATTGTTCTTTTTATGAAGAGTGACACATTTTATATATATACATATATATATATATATATATATATATATATATATATATATCTCATGTAAGTGTGTATATATATATATATACACACTTACATGAGACATTCATTAAAAACTTGGGAGATATTGATCAGATATTAATAATAAAAATTATTATTATTACATCAATAATACTGTACATTAAATGAAAAGACAGAGGCAGAAATAAAATAGAAAGCTTAAGTGGACAGTTCATGAGAAGTAAAATCTACATCACACAAAGCAATGGGCCTCTGACAAAGCTTGTCAGTGCCTTTAACTGTCATTAATGCAATGTTATCCCATACAACTGCGGTCACCAACCCCCTTCTACCGGAGATCAACTTTCCTGCTTCATTCCCCTTACCCAACTCTAATTCATCTAATTCAGCCAATCAGGGGTTTCTGAAGATGTTAATTAGTGAAGCAGGCATGACAGATTATGGTTGCAGGAAGGTAGATCACCAGGACTAGCGTTTGTATATACATTTGGTTTAACTTGACATATACCGTGCCATGTTAAAGAAAGCACACATTCATTTATTTAATTTTCAGTCAGAACTGCTATTAAATTTTATTAAAGTTACTCCTTTTTCTATGTGAAAGGAAAAAGCATCTCAACCTACCAGGGGCTTGAGGAAAGCAGGAAGGAATTTTGGCACGTAAGATAAGAGGTTAATTGTGAGATTCTGTAAACCTTTTATTGATATGTTAGGCTGTCCACCAGTTAATGGGCTCTGAAGTCAAAACCTTTTGCATTGAAAATGTTTCATTTAAATGTCTTGATGAGCCAGAAAGTGCTGTGGGCCTTCAGGCCAACCTCTGAGCTGTATTTGTATTCTGCTGTGCTGAAAGCTACATCCTGTTGCCTCCAAGTGAAAAAAAATTCTCAGTGTAGCACTTAATTTTACAAGAAGCCACACATGCTTACTGCTCCGGGTTATGACATTATCATATAGGCATTTCAGAATAAATAAACCTATGCAGTAGATAATCAGTAGGTGGGGGGCATACTAAATTATATATAAGTGCAGATACACTGCCGATCAAAAGTTTAAACACACACAACTAATGGGATTGGATGGATGGATGGATGGATGGATGGATGGATGGATGTTGGTTATCCTAAAGACTTTACATGCCTACACCTAACAGCTCCCACTGATGCGATCTTGATCAACACATACTCTTGATGTATCACAGTATTATATTTTTGCAATGTCGCCACTTCTAATATATATTTTGTTGTGCAAAGCATTGATCTTCTTTATCTTATTTTTTATTTAAAAGTTCTAGTTACTCTTTCAATATGGACAGACCAATAGAATTAGTCCCATAGACTAATTATAATAAATTGCTTGGAAAAAATTTGGTTATATATACCTTAAGAAGTTAAGAAAGTTGTTTTATCCTCCTGTACAGTTCCATTTCGGAGGTTTTTAAAGTGGGCTGCGATATTCCATGAGTGATATTTTTCCATGAGTTTGATGTCTCTTTTATTCTTAAGCACTAAGCTTTAGAATTAAGCATTAGCCATGCAGCATAATGCTAAAATCAAGAAAAGCTTCTATGATTAGCCGTCTCTAAACTTTTGACTCTACGTCATTTGTAGCCTGATAATAACCCTGACACCTTTTTACAAACTGTCTATCTGAGACAGTCATCTAGGTTGGCACCTTAAGAAGGGCCAGATGTCACAAATGTTTTTTAGTCGAGGGAAAAAGTTCATCTGTAGCCTCTCTAGTTGAGCTATAGAGCTCTATAGAGGCCTTACGATATTTTCACATGTTTGAATTTTACAGCTTTAAACATTTGTGAGTCCAGTAATGGAGGTGCAGATGGGCAGTGGGCTGTAGAAACAGATGAGCTACTTGGTGAACTAATGTTTATTATCCATACGTCAGTGCAAGTTCTTTATTATTATATGAAGTCAGCTGCCAGTTTGTAGTGAAATAGCCTCTCTGACTGCGATATCTGCATTTTTCAACAACATATTCATCTTCAGTTTATGTTTTTGCCAGAACAGACTTAATCCAATTATCATTAAATCTGTGATTGATTAGTGCACTTTTAAAAACTCAAGTTAAAAACTGCTCAGCACCTACCACAGTCTCCCAGATGCAGCATGCAATATGGGTTTGTTTTGTGTCAGGGGGAAACATGTCGGAAGGCAGTGACGGCACTCTGGAGATTTTTCCAGCAGTGTAGGAGGACTATGTTTTCACCTCACAGCAAGAGGGTCCTGGCCAGGGCATTCAGATGTGGAGTTTTAATGTTCTCCATGTGTCTGTGTGGATTTCCTCCAGGTGCTGTAGTTTCTGTCTACAGTCCAAAGACCTGCACAGGTCAGGGAATCAGGGGAAGCTAAACTCCCCCCTAGATGTGAGTGTGTGTGTGTGATTACGTGTATGTCTGTGATAGGCTGGCGGCCTGTCCAGGGTGTTTCCTGCCCTCCACTCATGAACGCTGGGATAGGCTCCAGCAGCCCCTGTGACCCAGGAGGATAAAGTGGTTTGGAAGATGTGTGTATTTTGATGGTTAAAGAATGCAGTGGGAAACTTGGTTACCCTGTTTGTAGAATATGACGTATGAAAATCTCTGGAAAAGGACACATGAAATCTTATGAGTCCCCTTTGTAACAACCACTCTCTACTTTGTAATGAATGTGTTCTGTGCTACCTTGTCAAAATATACGAGCATAGCACATATTTATGGGTTAGTTCTTCAACATAAAACTCGAGGCAGGATGTTTTTAAATCTCTTTATCCAAAAAATACAATATCCAAAAATTACACTTCCAAAACAATGCAACTGAAGAATTTTCACATTCCACCTTAAATGGTGCATTTTGCCTTAAAGTTATTTTAAAGTCTTGAGTCTATTAGCCTACTTTGCTAACTGAACTGAACACTGGACACTGGGAATTCACAATTTTCTTACAAGCTCTGGAGCGTTGATACCAAGTATGTTAAATGTGGTATGTATTTAAATTAATAAAAATATTAGTAAAAAATTATGAATTAATATTTCTATTTTAATAAATAAATATATTTTTAAAAAATACTGAAATACAGAAATACTGAAAAATACTGAATATATATATAGAAGTAACTCGCGCATTCACTGTACTTTCACATAAACTCAGGACAGGCCCCCAGGAACAAATGCAATGTTGTTCTAGCCTGCACTCATCATTTTTTCATCCCTCTTTCCTCCCTTAGAGTCCCATTCATTTTCACCCTCAAACGAGCTCTATTCTTTTCTATGCCTGACAGCCACTGTACACTGTACTCACTCAAGTTAGGTCCCCAAACTCTAATCCACAGCTATACTGACCCACATTGCTTTATGTGTCTAATCCAAAGCCATACTGACCAACACTCCTCTGTGTGTCTAATCCACAGCCATACTGATCCTCACTCCTATATGTGTCAAATCCACAGCCATACTGACCCACATTCCTCTATGTGTCAAATCCACAGCCATACTGACCCACATTCCTATATATATATATATATATATATATATATATATATATATATATATATATATATATATATATATATATATATATGTATATATTCCCCAGTCATACCATTGCTTTATGTGGCCATACTGACCTACATTGCTCTGTATCTAATCCACAGCCATAGTCACCCACATTCCTCTATGTGTCTACACCGCAGCCATACTGACCCTTACTCCTCTATGTGTTTAACCCACAGCCATGGTGACGCTCACTGCTCTATATGTCTAATCCACAGCCATACTGACCCTCACTCCTCTATGTGTTCAATCCACAGACACACTTACTGGCAACATGTTATTCTCTAATCACTTAAGCTGCACAATCACTCTTCATTTTCTTTGCACTTTCATAGTTATTGCTTAAATTATTTGTGGTTTTCAGTGTGAAATATCTTTGACAAAAGTAGTGTTTTTAGAACTTTTTCAGGAGATTTCAACAATATTGAGATTATACCGATAACAGAGATAACTTTGATCACTCTAATTGTGACATTTAGATTTTAATAATGTTTTATCTGTAGCCTGCTTATATTTTTATATGCCATACTTCTTATTATTGTTAATGATTTGGAATACCTGTAGAGCTTTTGCTGGTGACTGAAAGCAATGCAGACTAAGGACACTACTAAATCTTAAATCTTATAATATAGTCTCAATACTAATCTGGCCTATGTAGTTAAATATTCACAATGAAGTTGTAAAGAGTGTTTCACTAAAGACTCATTTTGATTAAGGCAAAATACAGAGCAGTCAGAAAAATCATTTATGTCAGGGTACAGTGACAACAACAGTCTACTCAATTCTATAATATAGAAAAGGCAAAGTTGATGGTGAAAAATGAATTGCAACAGCTTTCGATATAAAGAAACTAACACAAATATCGTGACAGGACCATATACCAAACTATATACATATACAAATGCAGGGAGATCACAGGATAGAAAATTGGCTCTTTTATTCACTTACACTTAGCTCAACTTCCAGCTTTGCAGCAGGCCCTCCCTCATACTTACTTGGATTTATCTCATGCCATTTAAACAGAAGGTCTATATTATAAACGGCCAAAAAACAAGTATTAATGCTATGTTGTAATTATGAATAAAACCTTAGTATTTATTTTGCCTGAGTACACTTAAAGTAGACCTTTCCAAATCTCAGGAGAACACAATGTCTTATTGAATTATTACAATCACGGCAGCACTTATTATAATTCGTGCAACAGCTATCAAATTCCTTGTTTTTCCAAGATTGCTTAAATAGATATCTGCAGATCCATCACGTGTATTGATTAAAATGAAAGCTCCCATCTTTATGAGGGCATACCCTCACAAAATGCCATTATAAAAGCATTAAAGGTCATTATCTTTGGCTTCTCTGCATAAGCTGTAATTGTAGTGATAAGGAGGTATGCTTCATTGCATCTAGGTTATATCCAGGAGACTTTGTCTTCCTACTTGTGAATGATACGCTTGTTAATGACACGTTACAGCATAATGATTCAAATTACAGCTATGTGGCACACTGGAATTGTCTTTTTTGCCCTTTTATTTTATTGTAGTGTCAGTCATTTTTCTTGCATATGAAAAGTGGAGGACCTTGTATGTTTAAAATGAATGCAGTAATGTTGCTGTATTTATTTGGGTCGATAATAGCTGTGAAAGGTAGAGACGTGAAATGAAAACGTGGTGAATTTCCTGAGCCGTTCTTGATGGATTGGCATGAGGAGGGGGGTTGAGGGTGCAAAATTAGTTGACTTCCCTTATTATATTTTCAAAGCTGTTGTTATTTGGGTAATTGTGCTCAGACAGGTGCAAGCAAACTATGTCAGAGCTAATATCAGTCTGAGCCTGCTCTCAGCATGGCTCCATGAAAGGAACCAGGCATGGCAGATCTTCCTCAGTCTGTGCTCCGTCTTGTTAATTGAACTTTTATTGTTTCCCTGTTTCTCAGGCGCGGAGCTGCAGCTGACTTCGGAATGCATGATGACAAATGCAACACGCTGAGTTCCAGTGATTATATGGAATGCTGGACCTTTATTGTATTCCCAGGCCTTCAGAGGAAATCAAGCCTTATGAAGGGGGACATGTCCCAAGCAAATGCTTTATGTGGTAAAAGCAAACAAAATAACAGAGAAATGGCATTTCTAGATGGAAAGAGAGCTCGGGCAGCTGTAGAAAACAATCTTATAGTTGTTTATGGCTTTCTGGAGGAGGGTGACCAACAAACAAGTGAAATGTATTGTTGGTAAGTGTTTACTTAAAGATGTGAAATGCATCTCTTTCTCTTTTTTCTCTCTCTGTTTTAAATACAGACAGAGGTTTAGATATTGTTTATAGTGTTTATGCATTATTCCTTGTCCAGTTTGTTGCTTTTACACAGTCAGGTTTCCTATAATAGCTAAACTGATACCACAGGACAACAACCCTAGTTCCCTATTTAACATTGATGCACTGAAATCCAATTCTTGACCAGAACTGAAATCAAAACTTCAGGACACAGTGGGCCAACCACTAAAAAGCACTAACAATTAATATGGCAGTCTAAATAAAGTCAACTTACTTCAGTTACCACAGCGTGTAGGATATGAGCTGCTACCTGAAATCCAGTGTTCAGATTGGCTGGTCATTCAAGGCAATTGACTTCAGCTCTTTTTATAGTAACACTTTGCTTTTTTTCTCTTTTAATTTGTGATTATTTTCATTATTGAAATAGGAAAACTGTAGCTTCAGATGTTGTGGGTGTAGTAGCAGGGCCTGCCCTGTTTTTGCTGTATATTGTGTACAAAGCAGCACGTTTTTGAGTAGTATTTGGTAATTTTACACAGATGGAAGTCAGCATAGACACTGATTACAAACCTCTTGTCCAAAGTCCCTCATTTAATTCCACTCTTTAGATCAACTGCTGTACAAACTGTTTGAATGTATGTACACTTGCCAGCACAGAGCAAGGCAATCAGAGTAATCCATGTTAGCTATTTTAGACAGTATTTCCCACTTTTACTGCAATTATACTTATTTGCAAATGTTTCTTTGCAAACACATTATGTGTATTATATATTAAAGGTGTTGCACATGATCTGCTCTAGGCGCATTGTGGTTCTAGTTCTTGAAAAAACTCTTTACATACCATTGGCAATCAATAAACCAAGAAAAAACATTATCTGTGGAGCCCAAAGGACTGTACAAACTGTCACACACACACACATAGCTGAAAGGTAGTGAGGCAGGTTCACAAGAATGGCAGAGAAAGTCACAAAGGTGCCTACAACAGTTTGCACTGCAGAAAACAGAAAGAAAAGAAAGACAGAAGTAGGAAAGGCTTCGAACAAAAGAAAAAGGTCAGCAAGAGGTCAAAACACTGTGCACATAGGTCCAGCTTTCCATCAGTGGTGAGGGAGGCCTGGAAAGCAATGCCAAGGTTGCAACTTTTCTGTTGCACAGGTAATTACCCGGTTTGTTTTGTTTGTAGGTTAATTTACTGATTTCCTGACTTATATAGAATATAGATAGATACTTCTGTGGCTACGTTATGCATCAGTGCAATGCTGATGTTAGCTCAGCTATAAGTATGAGCAGGATAGCTATTGTTATCTTGAGTGTAATCTGCGTGTGTGTATCTTTAGGGATGTCTACATGTAGGTTTAAAGAGTACCATTTGATGGTATTGTAGTCAATATCGGCACCATCTTGCGTTAGTCTGCTCTTTGCACATGTCTCTTCAACACTGTCTGTCATGACTAGTCATTTCATCCACACTCGCATGTTTTTTTTTTATTTTTTCTAAAACTCATTTACTTCCTGGTTTTCACAACATGACATCTGTCTGTGTATAGCCTTTTATTGTCAAATCCTATGATGTTTCATTTATCAGGTCACTAATAATTGAAATAAAAGTAGAAATGCACCAAACACAGAAATCGAAAGTTCCCTATTGAGCATTTTGTGCCAAAAAATAAAAATAAAATTGCAATGGCAACAGTGAACATATGAGTCGCATGGTACATTTTTTAGACAACACATTAGACAAGCAAGCTTTCAGCACTGCTCCTGCTGAGCTTCAAAAAAAGTCACAGCACCTAAGAACATCCCACTTGATAAGCAAAATACAGCAGAACAACTGAAGCAAAACTGTAGAAAAACAAACAGCAAAAGGAACATCCCTGCTAGCATACCAACACCATCTGCAGCCACACTTAAAAAAAACAAACAAACAAACAAAAAAACAACATAGTGAGAAGTGTAGCTAAAAAAGAATGGAAGTTATGTCATTGTCTTGGATGGCCAATCATTCTCTGTTCATGTGCATGTTGTACTGTATGTTTTTTTATATATATTTTAAGGAAACTGCTTTTATTTACAGTTGGCTTTTTCAGTTATTGGCCCAGTGTGTGGCCAAGAATTCTCCGGCCAAGAATTTTTTCATTTGGTGCATCACAATCAAACTAGCTAAATGAATAACAGCAAGTATTTTCATTCATTGCATCAGCTTACCAGAAATCATCACATACCAGATATAGGCTGACCAAATAAATACAAAAGGCAAAGGCAAAAAAGGAAGAAAAAAGAAATAGGAAATAAAAACAACATAAGATATTGTCTGGTTAGACCAATGCTAAGCAAAGGCCAGTTTTCAGTGGCTGAAACTGCTCATAACTGTCTTCATTTAAAATGAAATATTATAAAACATACTCAGAACTCACATTTAAATGTTGTAATGGTGCTAATGGTACAGACAGCACTGTTATCAGAGGTGTGTTTTGCAAATGTTTTGGAAAAGGTTCTTCAGACTCTACAGTGTTAAAAAAGTTCGAGCTAGAAATAACTGGTTTTATTAAAAACACCATCAAAAAGACTTGCCATTCAACAGCTGCATTTGTGTGAGTGGTATGGCGTTAATGTATGCAGTGTTAAATATTTATTACTGAACGTGTTATTGTGTGTTAACTTTGACACCCGTAATTTATAGGACCAAAATGTTCACTAATTACACACTTTGATACATATAGCACATCAGAACTGCCACATTGAAATATTTGTTTATCATAGTGGAATGATCGATATACACTCATCATCAAAAGAGTAGTTACACCCAGAGGGAAGTGTCAAAATGCAATGCTTCTTCAGAAGGAAGATAAAGACTGATATGGGCAATATTTATTGAGCTACACATAAGTAGTGTCTCTCAGTATGGGATCGGGCTGCCATGTTTGCTAACACAGCATACATTAGAGTGTCAGAGATTCCTAATGGTGTCCTGCTATAATTCATCCCATGAAGCTTCAATATTTTCATGTAGGTCCTGCAGATATTCTGGACATGTGGCGCATGACAGCAAACTGTTCATCTTGGTGCGGACCACTGTGTGTCTCCACACATGGATTCATTCGCTGTCCACCAAGACAAAAGCGGGTCTCATCATTAAAGATGAGTCGCTGCTATTGTGAGTCACTCCATGACAGTCTGGCCCAACACCATCACAGTCTTTGGCGACGTTGACGTGGTGTTAAGGAGAGACGTTGTAACGGCCTGTGTGCATGTAGTCCTGTATCGTGTAGCCATCTGCAAATAGTGCTAGCACTAATGGATGGCTTACTGCTAAATGTCCACAATCATGGCTGTTGGGTCGGTCAGGTACAGTGATAAGGCCTGTCCTTGCTTACGTCACATGCGCTGCTGAGGTGAAATTTGAATCATTCGCATGTTTTTACAATGTCAAAATCATCCACCAAGTTTCATTTCTGTCGGCTGATAACTTCTGGGAGCAACTATTTGTGCAACTATGCTTTTAATGAATGGTGTACATTTTAATGCCAAAATCATATTTTGTTAAGTATGACTTAAATATGAATCTATACATATAATGCATTAAAATAACACCTATGCATGCAAATGTTTTTTTGCTTTGTGCTTGATAGAAAAAGAGGCAATGCGAGATTATGTATTTTGTTGTATCTATCCAAGCTATTTTAAGAGGAATAAAGTAAGGAGTGGAAGTGCCTTCGTGAAGAGGCTGGATCATAATTATTTTTTGGCCTTTATGCCAACCGTATAGTAGAAGGTGTTTTCAAAATGTTTAATTTGAGCTCCTGACTTTGATTCCACACTCACCGTGGTATTTGGGAAATTACAGGCCGTAACCCTCTTTGTGCTCATTGAATTAAGATGTCACACAGCAATCTTCCAGTACTTTCCAGTGAGGAATATTAGCACCGGCACCACCTTTGGAAGAAAGGCTGGGGTCACCTTTAATGTTGTGTAACAAAAGACCATCTTTATATGTCTGGCAGTCTATTGAGGTGGGCTCAGGAGCGTGAACTGCTCAGGACAAGTGAAATTCCTTTCATGTTGGGTAAGCTGATTGAATTCCTTTACGTATCAGTGAGTGAATCAAGCCAAAGGAGAATGGAGATTTGTCACTGTGATAAACTGTAACCTTACTTTGATAAGCATGCTTATGAAAGTCAAGCTTATCTCTGGAATAGCTTTATTCTATATTTCAGCATAGTTTCACCTGGGAGCATTTAGATTCTTGTGCAAGAGTCTAGGTGGTCAGTAGGCTGACTAGTAAAAGGGTTTGACTTATTTGACAAAGAATCAATATTTTTTCTGTTTCAGAGAAACCGATTTGGATTCCTAGCATTCTGTACAATCTAGTGTGTAAAGCCTTGTTGTCTCATAAAACTGGAAAACTGAACACTGGGCCAGCCTCTCTGGCACAGTTTTAGAATGGTTAAAATCTAATTTTTAAAAAAAATGTAATAAACAGACTATTCCTGGTTTCACTGGGAAATCACTCATCAAAACATTTAGTATTTCTTGTGGAGTACCATGGGGGTCCGTTTTAGGGCCTCTGCTTTTCTCTTTGTACATGTTACCTCTGCGTGATGTCATTAGGAAACACAACTTTAACTTTCATAGCTATGAAGCTGCACAGGGTTCTATATCTCCATTCCTTTGGATAATATAGACTCGACAGAAAGACTTAGAAGCTGTGTGTCACATATTTCTCAGTGGGTGTCACAGAATTTACTACAACTAAATGAAGAAACAATTTAAATATTGATTTTCGGTACTAAAGCTCAGAGAACAACGCTTTATGACAAACTCAGTTCTTTAGCTACTAACATTAAAATTGTAGTACAAAACCTGGGTGTGATCTTAGACCCTGAGCTCAGTTTTATCCCGCATGTCAACTCACTAAAATAGCTTATTATCATTTAAGAAATATTGCTAAGTTTTGTCTCAGACTGATGCAGAGAAACTTGTTTGTGCATTTGATGCAAGCAGTATTGATTACGGTAATGCTCTTCTTACTGGGGTTCTTAAGAGAACCATCGAACCCCGGCAACAGAATGCAGCAGTTCAGATACTAACAGACCCTAAACACAGAGCTCATATCAGTCCTGTTCTGAAAGAGCTGCACTGGCTACCTACAGGTGTAGGCCTTCTGCAAATGCCTTCTGTAAAATGCAGGAAACATGGAGAGACCTCTTTCAGCAAGTATGCTTCTAAACTGTGGAACTCAATTCCAGCTTCAATTAGACAGTCAATCGTATGACTGAGTAGACTGATAAATCAATGTGATGATGAGTTATTAATCTCAGTTTTACTGTGCTCTGTTAATGTCTGAGTAGACTGATAAATCAGTGTGATGACGAGTTATTAATCTCTTTGTTTCTGAGCTCTGCTAAAGCCTAAGTAGACTGATAAATCAGTGAGACGATGAGTTATTAATCTCAGTGTTTCTGAGCTTTCAATGTCTGAGTAGACTGAAAAATCAGTGTGATGATGAGTTATTAATCTGTGTTACTGAGCTCTGCTAAAGTCTGAGTAGACTGATAAATCAGTGTGATGATGAGTTATTAATCTCAGTGTTACTGAGCTCTGCTAAAGCCTGAGTAGACTGAAAAATCAGTGTGACGATAAGTTATTAATCTCAGTGTTTCTGAGCTCTGCTAAAGCCTGGGTAGACTAAAAAATCAGTGTGATGATCAGTTATTAATCTCAGTGTTACTGAGCTCTGCTAAAGCCTGAGTAGACTGATAAATCAATGTGACGAGTTATTAATCTCAGTTTTACTGTGCTCTGTTAAAGTCTGAGTACAATGAAAAATCAGTGTGATGGTCAGTTATTAATCTCAGTGTTACTGAGCTCTGCTAAAGTCTGAGTACAATGAAAAATCAGTGTGATGGTCAGTTATTAATCTGTGTTACTGAGCTCTGCTAAAGTCTGAGTAGACTGATTGATCAATGTGATGATCAGTTATTAATCTCAGCGTTACTGAGCTCTGCTAAAGTCTGAGTAGACTGAAAAATCAGTGTGATGGTCAGTTATTAATCTCAGTGTTACTGAGCTCTGCTAAAGTCTGAGTAGACTGATAAATCAGTGTGATGGTCAGTTATTAATCTCAGTGTTACTGAGCTCTGCTAAAGTCTGAGTAGACTGATAAATCAGTGTGATGGTCAGTTATTAATCTCAGTGTTACTGAGCTCTGCTAAAGTCTGAGTAGACTGATAAATCAGTGTGATGATCAGTTATTAATCTCAGTGTTACTGAGCTCTGCTAAAGTCTTAGTAGACTGATTGATCAATTTGATGATGAGTTATTAATCTCAGTGTTACTGAGCTCTGCTAAAACCTGAGTAGACTGATTGATCAATTTGATGATGAGTTATTAATCTCAGTGTTATTGAGCTCTGCTAAAGCCTGAGCAGACTGAGTGATCAATTTGATGATGAGTTATTAATCTCAGTGTTACTGAGCTCTGCTAAAGCCTGAGTAGACTGATTGATCAATTTGATGATGAGTTATTAATCTCAGTGTTGCTGAGTTCTGCTAAGGTCTGAGTAGACTGATAGATCTATGTGATGATCAGTTCTTAATCCCAGTATTAATGAGCGCTGATAAAGTCTAAGTAGACTGATCAATGAATGTGATGATCAGTTATTAATCCCAGTATTAGTGAGCTCTGATAAAGTCTAGAGACTTTAAATAAAATAAATAAATAAGGTTTTCCAGTGTGTATCATCAAAATGCATTCTGTTATATGCATATGCATTTTAGATCTTTCATCAGAAAAACACATTTCAGGCAGATCCAAATGTGCTCATGGTTCAGCAGGCTCTTCTAGGGAGCTGAAGGCTAAAGGGAGAGTGGAAAGTGTGCTGAGAGCGGAGCTGAGTTACAGTGGTTTGACAGGCATACCTGGAGGGTTGTGCAGGGGCAGTTGGGACCTGAGCACTTCCTGAATGCACTGCTGCCGGAGGAGCTGCTGCCACAGAGTTTGGGTCGAGTATAGCAAAGTTGGGAAATAGCAGAGAGCTGGGGCTTTCTGGCAGTGTGGCCTTTGTTTCCCATTGGGGAAGCCACCGGTGGCGTGAACTGACAGGATGCTGGGGGGGTTGAACATGCAGTGCCAGTGAACAGAGCCTCAAGGGCCAAGGAGGATGTAGCGTTTTGTCTCTCTGCTCTGGCACACAGATGAAGAGGACGTTCCGAGAACTGACAATTGGCTGCCCGCCAGGGTCAGAAAAGTGGGCACCCCTTAGCACTTGTGGCACAAACACGTGGCCCAGAAACTTTGCTTGGGCTGTGTGGGCTGTTGGGATGGTCGACCCTTTGGAGGGGGGTGGAGCTGTGTTGGTGCTGCCACAGGTCGCACTGCCATGAGGAGATTAGCGGGTGTAGCCATGCAAAGTTTGGAAAGAGACTTTTATCATGGCACGTTGTTAACGATGTAGTTGTCTTGTTTGGGTTGAACCATGTCTGAGAAAGGTGGGCTTTGTAATGTAACAGGTGGTTGGAAGTGTACCCCCCCGCCCCTGAACGTCATGTCTTTATGCGTTACATCCTCTCGGTGTTATGTGCAGTGGTTTGTGCTTGGCTAGACATTTCTTTGCTGATTGTCAAAGTTCCTGTTCAATAAAAGCCCATTTGCCCATATGCTCAAGTCTTTTCCAAGTGTTCTTCTAAGCCAACGCTACAGTATTAAAACTGATGAGATACCTTAGATACTTTAGACACCTTAGAAACCCTAGAAGACTGTTCAGTAACATGTGAAGGCCAACATTCACGCTTGCCCTTCACATCACATCATTCGGAACAACCAAAAAAAAATAAAATAAATTCCTACGGAATCATACATCAGTTGCGCTTCATACTGAACCTACCAAGCTCGCTGGCACCTAAATATATTTAATGAACAGAGAAAAGGTAGGTTATTAGATCTACCTGCCATGTCTTTTTGTGCCACTGGATGTATTATGGTGGATTTTACATCCAGTGGCCACACAAAGATATGGCTGAGACCTTTTTAAATCAGCTCTTGCACTTCCCATTTTCCTTGAACCTGGAGTCTATTGCTAACAATCCAACAGTACTCCCACACTACCTGTCCTCCTACTGTAGTCCCTGTCCTTATTAAGCAGTAGCTCAGCTAGATTTACATTCCTGACGATGACTTTGTCTGCTGTGGCCACCCGTAATGAACGAGCCTCTTAATTCTACTCTCCAGCCACTGCTTCAAGGCATTTGCAGTCATTATCAAATAGATTAATTCATGCTTTATGTATAAACATTCCTGTGTTTGTGCCAGCAGTGTTATGGTGCAGCGCAGCTCACTGTGTGAGGTTATAAGTGGCGCTTAACTTCTCTCTCTCTCTCTTTTCTTTTTTTTCCCTCCCTCTATGCAGTGTTGCAACACAGCTTTCCCTAAATGTTTTCAAAATGGATGTCAAGTACTGCAATTACACTTACAGTTTTCAACATAGCTTGTTCCCCAGGACCTGGCTACAGACAGGGCCCTGCCCAGACAGACAAGAGTTTTTCCCGAACAGATCAGTAGATGACACGCGGCCTGCCCTGCAGAGCTATAAACCATTTTAGAGGAGTCACCTGACATTTAAGCGGGCGCTCTTTGGCCTGGCGTTAGCACAGGGCTCATGTGAGTTGATGACACGCATCAGCATAAGCCACAGAGTCTCGCGGTGCTAATTGAAACACCAGGAACCGAATCCATTAGCAGCCCTCCACAACTGAACAGCATTGTCCGGCGTCTATTCTGTGCTAGCTTAAAAGAGATTCCAGCGTGTTGTAATCCTGAGTGGCTCTCCAGGAATTCAATTTCCTTTCAATTTCTGATTTGATAGAACAAACCAATCCATTACTTAATTGCCGTGATTCGTTCTGACAGGGCGGACATGCAGAACTGCCACTTATTGCATTTTCCATTTCACTTACATGATTAAGTTTCATAATGTGCGGCTAACAAGTACAAATGTAAAAACGCCCGGTGTGACGCGCGCTTTCCCTCTTGTTATTGCCTGGTGGTTTTATCCTTAATTTCTTCTTTTAAGCAGAGGATGCAGACAACACAATCTGAAAGCACAGTTTTTAATTGTCCAGGGATTTCATTAGCATCTTTTGTCTTGCAGAGGAGGACCCGCATTCATATTTCTCTGGTCTGAGGGAGTCTTCTCTCTGACCAGTAATTTTGTGGGTGCGAGCAGGGCTGTAAACATTTCCTGGGGAATATAGCTGTGACTGTACAGCAGTGCTAAGATCAGAAATTAAATGCATAAACACTGGGCCTGGACCAGCCGCTATCAATAAAGTTCCAGTGTTTTTTTTTCTTCCTCCCCAAAAGAATGATGGCACAGCACAACACTTTTGTATCACACTCTTTCCCGGCCCTCCAGCATGAAAAACCATGACAGCAGCTCATTAATTTTGAATCACCTTTCCATATCCTGGTGGATTTTCCTGTGATCCATTCCCTTTCACATTACATTTGTCCTGCATAATGGTTCAACTAAGTGATATTATTTATGAAATTCCAGCGCACGCCCAACCCTGCAGCTGTGCATTCGCCGTCATCAAATTAACACGAGCCAGGCAGAGTGAAGGAGGGGGAAAAAAAACCCTCTCTCTGCCAGGAGCGATCAGGCTCAGGCGTTGGAGATGCGTCGGCTGTGTCATGTAGGCGTCTCGCTTGGAGAGAGTGTGTTAGTGTGGAGGCTGCTGGGGCTGAGTGGAGCGCAGTGGCGGCCCTGTCGGTTTCCCGGCGAGGCCCTTAGCGGCCGAAAAACCACCGGCAGACCTGTCAGTGGCCCGGCGTGATCGCTGCTGTGCGCCGCTCTGACAAGGGTGACCCGCGCTTCTGATCTGGCCCTGCTAGCCTGACGCTGGCGGCCCTAATCTGCGAGCACCATCGCGGCGGCACATCCCTGCCTCCAGAGGCCATGCGGCGAGGACAGGTCATTACTGCGCGTCCTTCAAAGTGGCTTCCCGTCCTGCTCCTCCGACTGCAGTTGGACTAGGACTGGGAGCCCGCTGTGTATTTTTACCAGCACTTTACACATCTCAGAGGGGGTGGGGGCAGGGAACCAGGGTGGGAACTGTAAGCCGCCAGTTCGTTTATGAGAGACCCAGCAGTCTTGCACATAATGAACGAGTGTGTGAAAGTGTCATCCTCACTAATTACGCCTCCTCAGCACTGTATACTAGGTGTCATACAGTCATGTTGCTCTCTGCAAAGGGTTTGTGATTGCGTTTTGCCATTTCAGTGCAATAAGCTTAACATGACATATCCATGCTAATGATAGCATGCATGAAGACCGCTACATACCGCGCATACATAACATACAGTACTGTGCAACACAGTGCTGTATACTGGAAAAAGCTTTTGAGCATCAGGGAAAAAAAAAAAAAAAACTGGAAACATATTACTTAGTGGGGGGGTGACAATCCCATCCATACCCAACCCCCCAGCTTCATCAAATTACACTTACACATTTGCATATTTAAATTTTTGTTTAATTTGTTTTACAAAATAAGAAAGATTTATATTTATCATGAGTTTAACTTAAAATAATAATAAATAAAAAAAGCTGTCCCACATTTCATATCATTACTCCATAGGCGGAGCCTTGTTTTAGCCATGCCCTTCCATTTTAGAGCAGAGAGTGACACTGCATCTCTGTCCCTTTAACATTATTAATTCTTACTATTAAGATTTCAGTACAGATATTCACTACAGTCATTAACGAAACATTGGTTGTACTGACAAAATGGACTATTCAGTCAATTACGTTAATGAAATAAACATAATTACAGCACAGGGCCATTCAGAGCAAAAAGATGTAAAGTGTGTTTTCAACTCTGACAGTTTGGTAGGATATATATATATATATATATATATATATATATATATATATATATATATATATATATATATATATATATATATATATATCTTGTATGCAGTACTGTGCAATAGAGACTGAATATTTTATTAAGTGCTACCACCAAGCAATCCTAAACACACTGGATTCTTAACAGCTACGCATCCCTTCAGAAACATATAGATCCAGTTTCTCTATATGCCCACCGGCCATTTCATTAGATGTATCTCCTTATATCTACACATAGTCATAGTCCATTTTATTATCTTACCATATAGATGCACTTTGTAGTTCTACAGTTACAGACTGTAGCCCATCTCTTTCTCTGCTTACTTTGTTGGCCCCCACAGGACCACCACAGAGCAGGCATTATCTGGGTGGTGGATCATTCTCAGCACTGCAGTGACTCTGATATGGTGGTGGTGTGTTACTGTGTTATGCGCTGGTGCAACTGGATCGACACAGCAGTGCTGCGGGAGTGTTTAAACACCGCAGTGTCACTGCTGGACTGAGAATAGTCCACCAACCAATACTGTCCAGCCAACAGCATCCTGTGGGCTGCGTCCTGTGACCACTGATGATGGCTAACACAAGCCGTGCAGCAAAATATGAGCTATCGTCTCTGGCTCTCACATCTGTAAGGTGGACCAACAAGGTAGGAGTGTCTCAAAGAGTGCACTGTGAGTGGACACAGTGTTTAAACACTCCAGCAACACTTCTGTGTCTGAACCATTCATTCAGACACAGAGCAACACACACTAACACACCACCACAATGCAGGATTACTGCAGTGCTGAGAATGATCCACCACACAATATTTGTTCTGGTATTTGTGGTCGTTTTGGGGTCCTGAGCTGGGGTGTTGGGACTGGGCAAAAGGGTCTAATAAGTTATGATGTAAATCTTGTGGTCTACAGTCTATAAGTGTAGAACTACAAAGCACACAATGAGTGTACATGTGTTCCCATTGAAATGGCAGGTGGGTGGATAGTTTAATATTAGTCAGTACTAGTTATGTGTAAATAGTTGTAATTGTTAAATAATGTGTACATGTGTTGCATGGGCTATTCTGTGCTGGTGCAGTGTTAATGCCTACCATTGGAAAGGATTTCGTATCTAGAGGTTGTTTGCCTGTTGTTCCAGTTGTTAAGAAGCACCAACTGGTCCTGTTGCCGTGTTCAATACAAGAGCGCTATGTTTCTCTTTGCCAGAGGTACTGCAAAGGCAGCCAGTTTGTCCTAGCTGTATTTTATCAACACCATCCAGATTATCCTGATAATAAGACCCTTCTTTAACCTCTCTCCTCACTGCTCAGGACCCTTCCTGAATTCTAAACTCCAGGACTCATTTAGGTGTAGTGTGTGCTCACACATAGGAGAGTAAGGACAGCTTAATGAGCGTAGCATGATGGAAATTTCTATAATTTATCATTTTATAATCCAAGGTCATGTGCATAAAGAGAATAATTGGTTGGTCCAACATCACAATTGTACCTGCAGTCTTTTAATAGCAGTTTGCACAGACACACTTATAAAACCTTTGATTGTAGGCGTGTAGCCTGGAGTCTGAAAAACAATGGCCTGTGGCTCTTCTCTAGGTTCTGCTGCTTTTGCCTCCGGTTATAATTTCAATTGCCTTCATATCTCATTTCTGCCATTTCAGAGTAGTTCAAAAACCTTATCTGGCATCTTTTTAGACCAAATGGAGCGGCAGTTAAAAGCGAGCAAGAGAGAGAGAGACTGGGAAGAGGTCTGGGAAATGTATGCCAATGAATTAGTAATCAGTCATTAGCTGATGAACTGTCAAGATTTTTCCCTCCAAACGTAAGGAATAAGGAAAACGACAGGAAATGCTCAATGACAAGCAAAGAAATTGATATATCTGAGTTTGAATATATATACACACATGTATATGTATATATACACACTCATTTCATAGCTTTCCATTCAGGACATCCTGTCTTTTTTGTTAGTCCTTACTTGTGGAAGAAAGTAATCATAACAGTTCATGAGTGTCCTTCCTCTCAGGCTTATAAGCATACACTACACCTAAACTGGTCCTGAGCTTAGAATTCATGAAGGGTCCTGAGCAGTGGAGAAAGACAGGTTAAAGAAGGGTCTTATTATCAGGATAATCTTGATGGTGTTGATAAAATCCTGCTAATCTAGGACAAACTGACTGCCTTTGCACTCCCTTTGAATAAATATGAGGTCTTCTTTCCTGCCGAAACCTGATTTGCAATCAGTAAACCTAATGGCACTTGCCCTTCAATTCATGACAATCAGTACAAGCAGCACAGAATGTTTGGAGATGAGTTGTTGGGAGTTGATAATAATGGATTTATTGTAAGCAGCTTGGAAAGAATCGAGTGGGGACTTTCCAGGTAAGTTTACATTTTTGAGCTGATGACTAGTTGAGGCTTCATGTCATTCCAAAACAATGGCTCATTAGGAAATATCAGGTGTATGTGAACCACATAAAGTAATGGACTATTGCCCTCTATTGGTAGGAATTTTAGCCTGCATTTCTTGAATAAGCTGATAAGACCATTTTGGAGTTTGACTGTAGAGAAGCAATGTACTTTAATCTGTGGTATGTTCATTATAGTTTTTAAATAGCCGCCTTAGTCATTTCCACAGAGCTCTGACTCTATTGCACAGTATGATGCTCCTCAAAACACAGGAAACCTAAGACAAGAAGGGGCTGCTGTGCATGGTAATCATGAACAAGACAACTGTGGAGTAGCATAGATAACTACTCTTACCTATAAAAGCTTGTCTTTTTTAAACTTGTGTGCATAAGAAAATCACTTATCACATTTTGTGGAAAGTTTCTAATTTTTTCTATAGAAAGGAAGTATTGTACTATTCATATCACGACCCTTTTGAGAAACTTTGTACACTTACTACATTTTGAGATATGGAGCAATCAAGCTGAATTTCAGTTCTTTTACAGTTCAGGGTAGTTGTCCAGGATTCCTGGGATTTCTGCATATGTGAGGGGGTGTGTGTTGGATGGAGGGGGTGATGGGGGCCTGAAAGTTTTTGTCACCTTCATTGTTGGGCAGGGGATGAATTGTCCAACCTCTCTTCTGGATTCAGTCTCACAAGGCCAGATGTGATCTTGTGCTGAGAATATGTTTTCTGGGAAAATTTGTAAAGCTTTTGTTGCACCACTTACAAGAGTAGGCCATCCCTAAATTTCTCTGATCTGTGCTCTTTTAAAATCCACAATAGGGATAGGGAAAAACAAACTAGAACAACTAGAGCAAAATGTCATTCTCAGCTAACAGACCTTGGTGGCATTCCACAAAGCAGGATTAGCTAGATGACTTAAAGCCAAAGATGAGGACTACCCAAAAGGAAAGTCCCTCAACTGTTTTCCTATAGGACAGGCTTGACTTTGGGCTGAAGTTATCTGGTTAACTGAAATACCCTGCTTTGTGGAATAGCCCCTTGTTTTTCTTCTCTTTCAGGAAGTAATTTTTTTTACCATATGCAAAATGTAACATAAATGTTCATACCCTGTAATTCTCTGTTTTGTTTTCAGTGATAACAACTTACATCACATCTACAGGCAGACAACAAGCTCACTGAACAATGTCGATAAGCGCACCAAAGCCCCCTACATTCACAAGACATTGAACTGATTTTAAAGCTTCCCAATTTGTTTCAAACCAAACTTAGCCCAAAGTGTCTCACAGTTGCCCCCAGATGTTATTGTTATTAAATGTCTGGCTACATGAAAGAAAGAAAAACCTAGTAGTGCTGCGTAGTCTAGTTTGTTTACTGCCAGCTTACGAGTTTACAATATTTACCACATTCGTTTTAAAGAAAATGCTTCTAAAGGTGATCTTTTTGTCTGCATTCCCCATGTCCAGCTGTCCAACTAGGCCAACTCGCCTATGTCCCACTAGGGTTGCTAAGCGGTTTTATGTTCGGCTGGAAGAGAAAATGTCGGGTTTTTCATTTTAAATGTATTGGAGTTGAAAAGTAGTGCTGTTCTAGCCAAGGCTAGATTGATCTGTATTGGAAGACTCAGAGTGTTTTAGCCCACAGAATATCAGTCAGATGCTTTATTGTTTAACCAAGCAGCTAAGCACATTCCCAAAATATGAAATGCTAAAGGTAAAAATGTTTTAGATGTTTTCATATTGAATAATAGCATATTCCTAATGTAACCCACCATTACAGATAACAACAAGTCTAAGCCATTAAAATTCACCCATGATAAGATGTTCACAGTTTGTTCCTTCTTTGATAAGTAGGATAGAAGACAGAGAACAAAGCATTATAGAAGCTCCACTGCAAAACTATAACAGCATTGTGTCAGTGCAGCTCCAGACGATTGCACTCTCCAGCATTTCTCTGGTGCCCCTCACTTGTTTGTGTAAAAGGTTTTTAACTGCTGTAATGGCCGGGTGCTGTAAGGGCTGTGAGAGTGAGGATCACCTATCAAAATACCTGAGAGCGCTTCCCTCCGCTTGGCCAGGTTCTCTGTGTGCCGTGGAGGTTTTAGGGGGAACAAGGTTGCCTGGACTCTCCATCTAAAGCTTTTCTTAATGTAGTTTGGTGGGGTAATTGGATAACACAGGTTTATCCTCTGCAAGCACTTTGTATGAGCAATCCAATTTCACATCCTCCTGAAAGGAAAGCCATTATTCCTCACCAAAGGGCGATGCTGTAGTCACCCTTGCACAAAAAGCAGCTTGAGATTTTCCGTAAATCCTATCAACACTTAACCTTGTTACCAGCCAATCTGTATTATTGTTGTATAATTTTAGATTTGGTGCCATCTCCATTGTGCTATTCATCCAGAAAGATATGCAGGCCTCCATATTTACAGTAGCTGGGGATAAATGGTTATCTGTGGTAAAAAGCCCTGTGGCAAGATTTACCATCATGGAAGTACGTCTTACAACGGGTCATTATTATTTGTTTACTAAATAAATGACATTAATATTTTAGTCCATGATATTAAGCTTCTTACCGTGAAATGTGATCATGTGTGATGGCTTATCCTATACGTTCACATGAAAGAGGATTTACACCTCTGAGCTGTAAGTGTATGAACAGCCATGTTGGAAAACAGATGTGTTATAAGTATATGGAGAACAGATGAGTTGAGTTATAACACTTGGTAGAGGCAGTACATGTCATATATAGTGCATTATGAATACATGATTCGAGTGATGAATGAATTATAATTTTTTATACTCAAGCAAACAGGGTTAGGACGGTTACAGAGTTCTATTTAAAATGTGTCCTATTACTGATGAACTGTTAAAAATGTAATTTATCACTGAATCTAATGCATTACTATAATAAAGTAATGTAAAGGTGGTTGAATAAAGAGAACAAATAATGAGCAGTTGATTTGAAATGAACACAAAGTTAACATGGATGCTGCACTTTTGGAACAGGTGATATCTGTGACATGATGATCATATTTAGGGTTGTTGTCTTTTAGCAGCATCCAGCTTCTGTTGTGGATGCTCTAACATTCTCCTGGTAAACCTCCTTGTTCTATCCGGAATTCAAAGCTTGATCAAATGATGATGAGCAAAACAGCCTCAAAGCATCATACTGCCACCATCATGTTTCAAAGTTTGCATGGTGTTCTACTGCAATGCAGTTTTACTGGAATTACAACTCCCAATTAAACCATTTGCCTTAATATTCTATACAACATAATCTCTTCTGGAACCTTCAATTGGTTGTTAAAAAACTTCAAACAGTTAGAAAAGTTTTTTTTTTTCTGGAAAGCAGTAGATTTTCCAAACTATTGTATGCTATACAATGCGTACTATTGTTTCATTGTTTGCCTGATGATTAGCAAGTCTAAGAAAGGCCTGCAGACCCTTAGATAATACTGTGGTATTCTTTGTGATCTTTGCAGAATATTCTTAGCTTAGAGTCATTTTGGTTGGATGACCACTCCAGGGAAGTTTAACAATGGTGTTGAATTTCCTCCATTTGTACCTGACTGGGAAAAATCCACTTAAATTGGAAATATTATTTGGGAACTCATCCAGCCTAATGAGCACTGGCAAATAATAATATTCTGTGATTCACATAAAATTAACAAAGACATAACATGTGCTAATGAATGTGTGAAGTAGAGATCAGATTTTGATGGTGGAATCTCAGGTTGATGTTTTTATGGGGTCAGCCACACTTACACCTGATTATCACTGCATTAATTAAACCTTCTCACTCTAATTGTCACCTATAATAAACTCATTATTCTAGAGCCTTATATTTAACATTGGATCACTTTGTTGGCTTTGTTGAATATATATATATATATATATATATATATATACACACAGGGGTTGTACAATGAAACTGAAACACCTGTCATTTTAGTGTGGGAGGTCTCATGGTTAAATTGGACCAGCCTGGTGGCCAATCTTCATTAATTGCACATTGCACCAGTAAGAGCAGAGTGTGAAGGTTCAGTTAGCAGGTAAGAGCACAGTTCTGCTCAAAATACTGCAATGCACACAACATTATGGGTGACATACCAGAGTTCAAAAGAGGACAGATTGTTGGTGCACGTCTTGCTGGTGCATCTGTGACCAAGACAGCAAGTCTTTGTGATGTATCAAGAGCCACGGTATCCAGGGTAATGTCAGCATACCACCAAGAAGGACGAACCTCCACCAGCATCACGTAGTGACCTGGCCACTATCCTGCAAGAAGAATGGCTTAAACTCCCTCTGACCACTGTGCAGGACTTGTATATGTCCTTCCCAAGACCAACTGACGCTGTATTGGCCGCAAAAGGAGGCCCTACACCATACTAATAAATGATTGTGGTCTAAAACCAGGTGTTTCAGTTTCATTGTCCAACCCCTGTATATATATATACATACACATATATGTGTGTGTGTGTGTCTTTCCCTTATCACATTTTAGATCACCTTTATGCAGAAATCCAGAATATGATAAAGGGTTTACAAACTTTTTAGAGTAGAGAGGGGTTGCCATAGGACTCTGTCGGAAGTAGGGTGAATTGGGGTCTGCCATGGCAAAAAATGTTTAGCTATTTATTCATTTCCTTACTTACTCATTCGCTTACGCACTTCCTTAGTCTGACTGGTATGTTTTCCTAACTGAAGATGTAATCCAATCTCCAAAGCTTTCCTAAATTAAAATTGATATGGCACACAAGGAGAATTAGCGCAGAGCTGTGCTGACATTCTTTGAAAAATAATTTTTCACGCTAATGCGGTTTCAGGGCTTTGATTGAATGCAGCCATCTAAGGCGATTAGAGTATGTAGGTGTTTGATTGAATTTTGCCTAATTTGACACAAGAACCTCCAGTATTTATGTTCTGTTTGGAGAACGCCATAGCGCAGTGGAGGCATCAAACCAGATGTCTGAAATTCACCTTGTAGGTACTTAGCAAGTTGAGGATTTTCTAATTAGGGAAATGAGCATAGCCTTTGCCAGTTCACAATCATTTCCTCATGCACAATCACAGGTGTTGCACTGCCTATTTGTTTGATCTCCACCAAGCAAATGATGTCAGCTTCTGGGTTTATCTGTTGATTCTCTTGATGAAATGATTGTTTAAATTGGCTATGTATTTCCCATGTGAGCAGAAAGCCTCTGTGTGTGGCCTTGTGATGAGTAGGCTCCATTAGATTAGCATGAGAAGCAAGGAGTCTGATGGCAGACGCATTAAGCAGTGTGTCTCAGTGCTGTAAAAAGCAGCATAATCTCACACGTTCAAGAAAATGTGCCGCTGCACTGAAGATGACAGCATTTATCCCTATAACAGTTAGTTAACTCAGCGGCTGAATGTTTCCTTCTCTTTTTTGTAGGAGATTAAACACTTTTGCACCAACCTTACCATCATCAGTCAAGTGTTGCCGTTTTCGTGACACATTCTTGTCTTGTTTGTCTTGCGACACGTTTGAGCCGAGGAGGCACATGGAATCTAAACAGGCTGCAACATTCCTATTTAATGGTCCATCAGATATCTGAAGCGGAGATCCACCATCTCCAGGGTTGGTATTGTTGCAGTGAAGGCACTAAATGCTGCTCTTAAAGTGATTTGTTAAAGCAGAACAGTGGATAAATAAATCAAGGCCTGTTTAAAAGGAGTGCAACTACTAAATAAGACGTAACAAGACCGGATTGGCTCAAGGTAGACTCAAGACTTCTGCACTCCCTCGGGGAGTTGAACGCACGCTGTTAGGCCTTTTATTTATAGGATCTGTGATTCCTGTGGGGGATATAAGCATGTAATGCGGCGTTTGTGCGCGCTCGCAGTTGAGTAACTCACTTTCAGGAGGTGCCGATCTGTTTCTGCTTCTGCCTGACTAATCCAGCCGCTTTACATGTCCTTTTTTTTAACTGAGAGTGGAGGAACTTACTCCAGGGACTTATTGCACGGTCGAGTGAAGGGAAACAACAGAGACAGGTGGTGGAGAAATAAGACACACACACACATACATACACACGCGAAAATGCCCAGTGCATGTAGCAGTGTTATTTGTAAACAAGTGGCCAATTAAGTATATGTAAATAATTAGAAGGAACTCACTTGAATGATTGTCCTTAAAATGCCCAGATGCTGGCTCTCCTAAATGCATATACACCTACTGCCTACTTATAGACAAAAACAGTGGGTCACACTTTCTGCCAACCAGGTATTAATTCATAAAGCTGATCAATGACATAACTTAAAGTCTGTAATGAAGGCTTGAATGTGTTCATTAGTGTACAGAGGTGTATAAGGAGTACTGAGAAGGCTCTTTAGAAAGCACTGTGTAAATAAACACAATGTTAGTTATTAAGCTTTATGATAGCGGTTTATATATGACTGTTGTGTGAGCTTATAACTAGTATTGCAATGGCTTTATGAATGCACCTATAATCCATTATGGATACCTGATTCATAAAAAAGTGTTACCAAAAAGTGAAATACAATGTAAATGTAAATAAATAAATAAGCAGTAAACAGATTCATGCTCTGGTGTCAAAGTGCCGGTTGGACACCATTGCCAGGTATCGTGAAGAACGTGATCTAAAACTGAGAATTCTACATCAGACCATATTTCATGCATATTCTCACCTAATTAATAGCAAGTAAAGCTGTGCTCTTTTTCATATCTGGTGAAAAACTCAGGGTGGGTACCAATTAGTCTACTGTTAATTATCTCCTTCGCTTTTGATCTTTATTACGGCTGCTCTGTCAGACTCTCATTTATTCCTCACGTCTGCTTGAGAGTTGGACCCTTTGGAGATTGTGCAGATTGAAGCATATTAAAAATGGCTTCAGAAGCTGCCAGATTCTGGAGAGGGTGTGCACGCTGCAGTGTTCAGTCTTCGGGTCTGTGGGGATGGTGATAAATCTATGTCTCCCAAGTCGGTATGGTATGTGAAGCTGGTACGGAAAGACGAAGCTAGTTTCTCTTGTTTGTTTTTCATGACAAAATTGATCCTAACCAGAGAATGAACACATGACCAAAGACAGCAGAGAATGCACACAGAACATTTCACAGAAGCCTCCAACAACTACATACGGTTTATGACTTTTCAGATGTGTTCCCACTTTTTTGACCATGTAATTGCTTTCATTCTTTATGGAACACTTGTTTTCAGTCTGTCAAAGAAATCCTCAGGGATATTTTCCCACACCTCCAAAAGTTCCGTCTTAGAAGTTGGTTGCATTTTTTGCTTCTCAATATCAATCCAAGTAACGCATTGTGCGATGTCATTGATGCTGAGGTCTCGACTCAAGGGTTACCAGTCCCTTGTTATAAGAACAGGAGCTACACATCCTTTCAGACCCATAGCGTTTACAGTGGGAGTGTGAAAGAATGGACAAAAATGCTTGCAGATTTTTCCAGATCTAAAAAAAGATTAGGGCTCGATTTTCTTCTGTCTCTCAAAGGTGAAAGCTTTATATACTGTTTATCTGATGGTGGCACTTTTATTGGTCTACCAGGTCTTGGTTTTAGAAGTCCCATTTCTTTCTATCATTTAATAACATTTATCACTTCAGTCACTGGAACTTCTGTATCTTATGCCATAACCCAGACCTGTCTCCTAAAAAAATAAACATCTTGCAATTCATAAATGAAAGGTGGGCCTGTGCTGTATCTCAGGACGAAAGGGTATGTGTCCTCTATGAGGCAGGTCTTCTATGATGGGGATTAGCTGCAACCACTATGGGAGCAACAGCAATATGTAATATCTTCAATCTTACAATAATTAAAAACAATAAAGTGAATCAATAACGTGGGATGGTTAAAGACGGGTCTGTTCTAAATACTTGACCTTTTTGTTAGATGGCCTGAATACCTTAATTTGACACCCTCAGAAACACCTATATTGAACTGTGATAAAGATGCTTACACCACACAGTAAACACATTGTAGTTGGGTAAAGGACTCTCTTACATAGTGCAGCTTTCTGCATTCAGTATTCCTACTATGAATGTTTTACTAAATTTGGTTTCACATGGTTAAAACAAAAGGTGCCTAAAACTTCCAATAGAGTGCTCAAAGAACTAAAAGCCTCCCCATCAATAACACACTCTTACGTTCAAGTGAACCCTTAAGCACCTTTGGGGTTTCCAAGATGAACTTTAGGGCCTAAAGAGGATTTTAAAAACCCTAGACTTTTTGGAGTTCCTCAGATTCCTTTTGTATTCAAACCAAATGGCTTGCTGAGTTGGTCATTAGTAAACAGTAGTAGACCCCCAAACCCCAAAATTAATTATTTCAAGAACCTATTACTTGAAACATTTAAATAGTTTTCATACCACACTGTATAAAACTGTTCCTCAAAGGACATTGTATATGACTAAGTTCCTCAAAGAATTGCCCTTTTTAAAAAGGTTCCTGCAGGCTCCCTACAAGCTGAAGAATGCCAAAAGGTTCCTTAGGTATCTTATTTTTACTGTTTGCAGGTACACATGGCTTTTTGCATGTGAACCTGATTTGTGGAAATACAAATAAGATGAGCTAAACTTGCAACACGTAGCTTCTTACTGTGACTTTTTAAGATTAAACTTTCTTTTCGTGGTGTAAGCTCAAAGCTGAACATTCTTGACAGTAACACCTAAGAACGTCTTATTGTCAGAAGAACATTCTAAAAATACCTTTAGAAAGTTCAGTTTCATCTCCTTTACAGGAGCACAGCGTCTACACTGAGGTAGGGCAGCATAACTTTTAAGTAGCTACCTCACAAATCCTGCTGATGATATACAAATTAGGTACAGAATAGCATACCTATATCTGTTCATAAAATCTGGCCTCAGAGCTAGGAAAGATTTACAACATGGTAAAATGAGACTCAACATCAAATAGCATCTTTCAAAAGGCGCCATAGACAGAAAACTGTATTTACATTAGTACAGTTGATTAAGAAGTGTTTGGTACATATAACTTACATACTACACTATGAACAGTGTTGTCTCCTCCTTCAAATACAAATTCCATATTTATAAAACAGGGTGGTAAGACAATTCCAAATTCTAAACTGTTACGAATTAGTCTTGAAATGAAAATACAATGGTATTGGCACATTCCTTATTCTTTCCAAGAAACCGAATTGTCAATGGGCATAATTGATATTCACCTTTCAATAAGGCCGAAGTTGGCTTTCTATTTGTAATATATATATATACAATCCGGGTTAGCACCCAAACATCCCTTTCAGACAGCTTCCTCTTGCGTCCACAGTTAATCCTGTTGGATGTGGTTCGTCCTTCTTGGTGGTATGCTGACATTACTCTGGATACCGTGGCTCTTGATACATCACAAAGACTTGCTGTCTTGGTCACAGATGCGCCAGCAAGATGTGCACCAACAATTTGTCCTCTTTTGAACTCTGGTATGTCACCCATAATGCTGTGTGCATTGCAATATTTTGAGCAGAACTGTGCTCTTACCTGCTACCTGAACCTTCACACTCTGCTCTTACTGGTGCAATGTGCAATTAATGAAGATTGGCCACCAGGCTGGTCCAATTTAGCCATGAGACCTCCCACACTAAAATGACAGGTGTTTCAGATTCATTGTCCAACACCTGTATATATATATATATATATATATATATATATATATATATATATATATATATATATATATATATATATATATATATCTTAAAGTATACCACCTTAAAGTTTAAAGTATAGTTTGAGCAGGGGCCAGAATGTAACTGCAGCGCCAATTAAGGTGGAACACAAAATATGCTAAACGAGCTTCCAAATAGGAAGTCAACTTTAGCTCCCATATCTCTAACAAGACCCCAGACAACTTTCAACTTAAGTTACCAGTTGGCTCCTCACATTTCACTCCAGACAGTTTCCCTGTGGACAGTATTGAGCAGCTTCACTCAGAAGAGATTCTTGAGAGGAGCAGATCCACCTGTAGTATTATTATTTTGACAGTTAAAGCAGATTATTATAAACTGTAAGTTTCATACTGATTAACAAACTTAGATTTACTTTATGATGATGTTGAGATCAAGAGCAAATAGTAGAGGCAGCATTAGCTACTTGCAAGCTCCAAGTAACTAGCCTAGCTTAATAAACAGTATGATACTCTAGCTAATTTACATGGAGGTTCATTTCATTTTCCTGCCTGTGTGTCATGTTGCTTCTACTGTGCCCTGCTGTACAACAGCAAATTTACAAATTATTCAACAGCAATGGCAAAAGACCTCAATTTATTTTAGTGCCAAATCATGGTGTTTCTAACGGGTGTATAAAACCACATTTGGGCAATTTGCTATGCATAACATAGCATGAGTTCAATTATGTCTGAAGTCTAGTTAAATCCAGCTCATTGAAGCCAAAAGAAGAAAAAGTCAGCAAAGTGGTTTACTTGAGGACGGAGTGGAGTCGCCTACTGAGAGAACTTGTCTTGTATCTTGAGTTGTTGTTTTTATGACTGCTTAGACAAATCAGAGCAGTCGGTTTCAAAGGAGCACACGCAGTGAAGTTCATTAGCTACATATCAGTTAAGATATTATTCAGGTATCTTGTTCCTCACGTACATAAATAAATCATTTCAAATGATTACAAATTAAACAAACAAAGTGACAGTAATTCAGACAGGTATTGGTTTGATGGTGGACTGCCATAAACCCATCTATTTTAATTAAACAGATGGTTTTAACAAAGAAATTAATGAATACATAATCACTGCCACACTAATCTGCTGCTTTTTTCTGTGCCCAAGGAGTGGAACAATTACAATTTGATTGCTTTTTAAAAAGCTCTATCTCTGCAAGTTAGTTATCGGACCTGTGCCAATCTTTTAATTCAAGTCAATTAATCAATCTGCCACAGCTCCTAGGCTGGGCTTTTTGTGGGTATGGGTATGAGGTAACGAACGGCTCCATGTGAAGTTTTAAGACATGGCTTCCTGCTTGATTCAGCATGAAGATAAGACAAAAGGAAACAAAACCGAGGGAGGGGAGGGGGTAGGGTGGTAAGATTGCTCATTTAACTTCTTTGATTTCACCTGTGAAAATATTTTCTCTTCAGATATAGGAGTTTGCTTGAGCGTGCCCCACTTTCAGAGAGATGTCGTTGCTAATGCGTTGCTGAAATAAGCAGACTCACCACAATCTCTCCCGGGACAAGGCTAATTACGTGTTCGGAATCTGCAGCACGCCTTCGTGCGCTTTTATGCTTCTGTCACTTTTCATCCAGTGAATAGGATTGGACATATCCCAAGAACAACCCACAGCCGTAGGTCTCCTGCAAAAACAGGTCACTGCGAGTTCACAGGATGTGGAATGATTCTAATTATTGGGGTACCAATGGGTGCAGAATACTTAATGGATCCTTCTCTCACTGACCCGCTGTGGAAAGGTTGTGCAGTTTCCAAGAAGGGCCGGCGTGTTTTTCTCAGAGACCGGCTTATCTGACTCAAATAGAGCCCTCTGAGAACACGCCACGGAAAACACTGCATCGCAAGTTTGCACAGCAAAAGTCAGCAGGACAGTGAAAAAAGACAAACCCTCCCAAAATCCCACAAGCAATGTGTGGACAGTCCTGAGGACAAATCATTGTTATTCTACTGGAGAGCCACATGGGTGTAGTATATTTAGACATACTTCTTGGTGCATCAGTACCTGTGTGCTTTGATTACCTGCCTTGCACAGTAATGTACCTATTAAACCAGTGACATTTATATATAATCAGGTGACAGAAATGCCTATACGAAGTGATATTGAGCTGAGGAAGTCTAAAATATGGGTGAAATGATGCTGCCCAGCATAACCCAGAAAACATCATTGTCATGGATAAGTCAGTGCACATAAAACAACAATATGGTGAGCAATCCCAGACCCATCAATGGATGTATAAATGAATATCATTGCTGAGAAAAACTCAAAGAAAAACTCCTGAATCTCTATTTTTGTCCAATTTTACTTTTATGTATAATTTGAGCACAGCAGCTGCTGTTTACATTATAGGAAAATTAAATGATGAATGGACCAACAGAAATATCCCAAAACTGAGTTGAAAAAAGTCTTATTTAATTGACTTACATTATAATTAATTTGCTTTTGCCTTCTTCTGTAAAGACACAATTTTGGAGACACTTGTTTTTCTTTGGACAGCAGCAATATGTACCTACAATGATTAAGCACCTAAAGATAAAGATTCATCTAAGCATACTGTCATCCTTTCCACACACTTCCCAGTCTGATAAGATCTAAGCACCAGTTGCTGAACATTTAGTGAACAGTATATGAGTGCAGTACAGCAGAGAACTGAACAGTCACATTTCACATGTTCAGTCTGCAAAGAACAAAACTACTCAGTATCGGATATGTGGAAAAGCAAATCAGACTGACTGTGCAAATAGACATAGTGTAAGACATGACTAACTAGGATTCAATGTGACACTTCCCTTTACGTTCTTATGAATAAGCTGCTTCACACTAAACGCACACAGCCCTCTTGATGGAAGTATCAGTTTTTCCTTGTCTTTCACCAAAATGAAATGGAGGGATAAACACAATTACTCCGACAATGGCTGATAGCACACTGTTAGCAATCAAGCACTACAGTAGATAATTAAATCCACTCTGACGGTGATGTCTCTGATAACGGGTTGACCTTGACTGGTGCTCATCTTCAAGTACAGATGCAGTTAGGAAACACACACACACACACACACACACACACACACATACACACACACACACACACACACAGGCACAGACACACACAGGCACAGACACACACACACAGACACAGAGACACACACAGACACAGAGACACACACACACACACACACACACACACACACACACACACACACACAGACACACACAGAGACACACACAGAGACACACACAGAGACACACACAGACACAGACACACACACAAGAAAAAGGGCCATTGTGCCAGTATTTGTAGTTTTCTCAACCGGAGAAGGCGTTTAAATAAAACTGTAGTTTATGAGGCCAACACAATAACCTAAATGATCAGACCAGCGACATTCTTATTGCTTACACACCAAACGCGAGGGATGAGCACTATCTGTTAAAGCAGAATACAATTTCTGGTGCTAAACGCGTTTTATCATCTGTATATGGACAACTAAATGACTCATAGCACAAATACTACACAGAATATAACCACGAATTATACACTGTACACTAAGAATAGCTTTTTCACTGTATTCTTCACTCTAATGTGGTTATACTGTCTATAGCAAGCCCAGCAATAAGCCAAATGATCGAAGGCTTTGGGAGTTAATGGCATTACTTGCAGTCAAAACACCATTTAACAGGGAGCCAATTCATGCTCTCGGGAGGCTTCTAGCTGCTGCAGTTTTGGAAGACAAGTTCTTTAGGGTAGCCACGAATAGCAGATGAAGATAAGCTACTCCAGAAATGTTACTGTGCCTCAACCAGGAACTAAAAATCAATAGAGACACAGAGGTTTTCGACAGCTGCAACAGTACTAGCAACAATAAGAGAACCATCACATGTACTCCACTGGTTTATTTCCAGAGGCTCTGGGATCTAACAGCAGTACTCCTGTTTCTTTTTGGAGATGGAAATTCCTAGTCAGTCTATGCATGATGGCTTTTACATACACAGTGAGGGGAAAAAAGGATTCAGACAATGTACACACACTTGTATATATATATATATATATATAAGCATAAAAGTATCAAAGCATAAACATAAACAAAGATACTGTGAAAAAAGCAAACATGGAAACCGTCCGGGGGGGGGATACTTTTGGATACTGTACTAAATATATTATCACTGTCTAAAGAAAAAGATGTATCTCAAGTTTTACTTCTCCACATTCTATTAGCAATTGTTCTGTACACTGTATGAAAATTTCAAAATAATTAAACCATTAGAAATACTATATATTACTATATATATACTATATATTATAAATAATTGTATTTAATTGCTTTATATTGATTTGCCTCGAAAAGAAAAGAAGGTTGTGCTGTAAAGCTGTCCTGTAAAGCTACTATTGTAGAGATGTTATTTTAGAAATACTTGCCCTAGAAGACAGCTCCCCTCATAAGCTTGGCAAAATTGAAAAGAGTTTTCCAAAAATATGGGCCGAAACTGAACCACAACACGGCAAACAGCTAATTACATGTTTAAATGGTAATTAAGCCAATAGAAATGCTTTAAAAACATTTGAAATAAAATCACTTTACATTGATTTGCATTAAGTAAAAACGTTTTAGCCCCGTCCTGTAAAGCTACTATCTTGGAAATACCAAAAAATCCTAGCAGAGAGTCACATTTGTAACCTTGGCAGAACTGAAGGCGAATTCCCAATAACATGGACCAAAACTGAACCACAAAGCTAATTACTTTTCCTGAAGAAGATGTAAGTCTCAGCAATGACTCTGCAACAATGTGCTAATGTTATTTAATACTAGCATATCAATACCCCGCCACCACCCCTCAGTTCAAATTTTTAAACTTGCCTTTTTATGCATACCTGTTTGTTCAAAGTCAAAAGGAAATACCTGTATTGTCTGTATCCACCCCCCTCTGAACTGCTGTATCTGGGATGTCCCCGTAGGTGATCAGTGTACACAGGCAGTAAAAACTGTACACAGAGCCATTCAAGATAAAATGCTCCAAAGGATCATTATTTACATTTTCAGAATGGCAGTGATTAGTCCGGCGGGATCTGAAATAGGTGCGTGCCGGAGGACTCACGCTGAGATTCACCAGCGCATCTAGGAGCATATAATGGTTTTTGTTATCAAAAGCTGCACTTAAAACCAGTGATGCAAACAGCGGCACAATCAGAGAGCAATTGCCGAGTCTTTTAACTGGTGCTTTCTGAGCATGATCACAGTTTTACACACATTATTTCAATATGAAAAAGAGAACAACAGCAGTGTATCAGGCCTCTTTTAAACCTTAGGGACTGTTATAAATAAGACTTGGCATTTCACTAGGATAAATGTTTGGCTTCTTGAGAATAAATTTCCTAACTGCTATTTTGAAGGCATTAGGTAGAAGGCTCAGGCCAAATGAGATAATTATATTTAACATGCGTTCTCAGTTAAGTATCAAAGAACATCTGGGGGCCAAGTGTCTATGTAGTTAGATTAGATAGGGCTGTCAGTGTGTTAAAATGATGACGCCCGCTTCTATCAACCACTACCGCTACTACTAGTGAGAGGCACCCATTCCGCAGAACATTAGTCATGTAGCAGAGAGACAGGAGCGTGATAAGTAGGTGACAGTGAGGAGGCCATGATCATTAGAACTTGAATGTAATTTCAGACACCAGGGTTAAAACCCATACTCGCTGCAAGAAATGGCCAATGATTTTTACAGTCCTGCAATTACCACTAATAACACAGAGTCATTTTTCTCTAGCAGGTCTGCTGATTATATACTGCGCTCAAAAGTAGTTTTCTGATACTCTCAATACAATTTACAATGATTAGCCATAAAATTAAAACCTCCTCCGTTGTACAATTTATCACCACCACTTACCATATAGGAGCACTTTGTAGTTCCACAATTATCGACTCTCTCTTCATACTTGGTTAGCTTCCCTGTTCTTCAATGGTCAGGTCCCCCACAGGACCACCACAGAGCATTATTATTTGGGTGGTGGACCATTCTCAGCACTGCAGTGCTACTGACATGGTTAGTATGTGTTGCACTGGTGTGAGTGGATCAGACACAGCAGTGCTGATGGAGTTTTAAACCCCTCAGTGTCACTGCTGGACTGAGAATAGTCCACCAACCCAAACTTCCCACCCAACAGCAACCTGTGGCCAGCATTCTCGGACCAATGATGAAGGACTACAGGATGACCAAAACAAACAGATAAGCTATTATCGCTAACTTCACATCTACAAGGTGGACCAGACAGGTAGCAGTCTCTAACAGAGTGGAGGCTGTGTTTAAAACCTCTGATCCACACACCAGTACATCACACACTATCATATCACCACCACATCAGTGCTGAGAATGATCCACCACCCACATAATCCATGCTCTGTGGTGGCCCTGTGGGGTTCCTGACCGTTGAAGAACCGGGTAAATGGAGCTAACAAAGTATGCGGAGAAGCAGATGGACTACAGCCTGTAACTGTAGAACTACAAAGTGCTCCTAAATGGTAAGCGAAGCTGATAAAATGGATAGTGAGTGTAGAAATGAGAGTTTAATGCCTTTTGACTTTGAACAAAATGACTGTTTGTCTTGTTTATTCACCGCTTTCTAAACTGGAGTAATTATATTTTTCTTTTGTGTCTGTCAGGAAAGATGAGTTGTGCATGAGTTTGCACAATTGATATTCAGCCAGGCTTTTCTATTTTTTAAAGCAATATCTTTCAGAATATAAACGAAAACTAAATCAGTTGTAGTAGGTAGTGACTTTCTAGGAGCAGCAATGGACTAATGTTTGTTTATGTACTTAATATTAAACTGTCTAGTAGGTTTTCACAAGGCAGGACAACTGGCTATTTATTATTATTATGGATTGTTGATATGATATTATATCATATATCACCAATTATTTTTTCTATTATGAGGCACCCTTTAAATTTACATTTTTGAAATGTAGCAATTAGTTTTGAGTTATGTGCACATTGAATTACCTTTACAATGGATTTACACCTATGAATAAGTCTTATGATATGTTCCTATTTGTTTCAGAAATCAAGGAATGAGAGACATGTGTTCAGTATACGAGAAGAAAACAAGAATACAACAATAAGTTTGCTAGGTTAAATTTTAGGACAAGCTCAAATTCCACATTGAATTTTTTGGGCTTTCTTTTGTGAGCTTCATGTGAGAAGTATGGTTTTACTGGCAAAGAAGTTTCTAAGCATTTGTTTAAAACAGCGGATTACAGAACTATGAGATGCAGGCCAGCATTAAAAGTAGTGGTGCTTCAGTTCAAGGCTCTTGTGCTTTGGTTTGAGCTGCTAAATGCATTGAGAATGTGAATTTGGTTGTGAGCATTCAAGCAGTCCAAAAAAAAAAAAAAAAAAAAAATTCTAACGTGCAGCATGGAACAAGCCAAGCTCATTCGCAGTCTAGGGCAGAGTCTTAAGCATGTCAGTTGTAAAGTATCTTTGTATGTGCCCTACATATTCCCTTGTCAGTATGTGTCTGGGGCAGTGGTTCAGAACCATTCAAACATGTGGTACACAGTTAAGAGACGAGCATGGAGGGTCTTGCATTACTGTCAGAGGATTGACGTGGCGTTTACCATATTTCCGAATTCGGTATTTCTGTCATGGGAGGCTAAAGGGGGAGGCTGATGCTCTGACTGACAAGCTGTTCTACAAAACGGAAATTCGAAAGCACCATTTCATATTCATGCCTTGATTTAAATTCTGAACCGAACGTGAGTTTCCTCCCAAATGCTCTCCTCTGTGAAGCCCGCATGTTGGTTTTGTCGGAGATTTAAAATTGTACTTCGTAATTGACTTCCCATATATGTTTACAGAGGCTTATCTCCCGGAGTTTCTGTAGTCATCTCATCAGAAAAGAACTCACATAGCATCAGTCTTTCACATCCTCTCATGCAATCCTACTGCAACCTTACTGTTTACAGTTTGATGCTCATCCCCCCCGGTCAGTGAGGCAAACAAAACAAAGAAATATGATAATTGGTATAGAAATGGGAATAACACATATCACCACCAAAACAGTCTTGTTTTCTGAACCGTTTAAGTTTCTAACTGCTGATTTTTCAATCCATTCTAAAGAAGTCGATATCTTTAATCACCTGCTCTTGCTGAGGAAGGGATAATTAACACTTTTTTTGGGGTCCCTTTGAAACTTCAGAAAGGCTTAAATCTTCCTGACGTCGTAGTTTCAACACTGGCTTTATCAGGCGATCAGGAGCGAGCAGGTTTTTGCCGAGTTAAGTCGGGTAGACTAAATCACTTCCTCCAACATGTGTGTGTGAGCTTGCATAATTTTCAGCCAGGACCATTTATAATCTGACAAGCAATAATGAAGGCTGGTAGACTTATTACCCTGAAAGATAAACTTTAATCAAGGTCTGTTGCCTTCCCTCTATTTGAGCATGCCCCAGCATATCCTACATTGTAAACGTCATGTTGAAAGCAAATAGCAAATGCGAAGACATTTAAGATCGGTCATTTAAATGTGAAGGGCAGGCTAATATCATTACCTGTAAGACTGCCAGCTACTGACCTCTATCTCTAATCCCCTAATCGATCAGCACTCTATTTATTTAAATCTCAGTCGGATAAATAATTAAATGCTTAAAATGTGCCGGTTAAAACCTGCACGCGTTTAAAGTGATGGTTGGGGCTAGAATGTATGTATTGGCCTGCTTCTTCAAATATAGTCGATCACAAGTTTGCTTCTATAGCTAGGCTATCAGGTTAGCAGTGTAAAATTTTACAGCTTGTTTTTTCAACAGTCATGTTTCCTTGAACGCATTGTCCAAACTGAAAAAGCAGAGACAACATGGCTGGTCTAGAAGCGTGTTGGTACATCACCCACTGAGTGACAACATCGTATTCTGTATCAGCATCAAGCATTGTACAGATTAGCTTTTTTAGCTTACCTGAAGAGGCCTCATATCCTGATTACAAGAGGATAGTGGACCACTCTTGGCACACTAACAGCAAAGCTGGCAGTACCCTGGCATTTTGCTCAGTGTTATCTGGGCGGCTTGCCGGTGGTTAAGCAGAGTGTTAGACAAAGTGCCATTTTTCATCACTCATTTCCCACTCACTGTCCAGTGTACTCATTCTTCTCTTATTTCTTTCTTTCATTATCCTTTATAAATGAGTTTAGAACATCATTTTAGTGTCAGCAACATTTTCAACAGGCCATGGCATTTTTTCTTTTCTCTCAGTCGTCTGTGATACTTGTTTCAGTTTATTTTCTACAATTAAAGACATTATAGACATTTAAAATCTGTTAATGGAGATAAAAACTCATTGGACTATGTATGTTCTGGGTGGTCGAGAGTGGTCCAGCAGCACAAAAAGTCAATGAAGTGCCAGCCTTATTAAGAGTGTGTATCTATACATGCGGAAACATCTCACATGAAAAATAATGATGTGTCTCGGATGTTTTGAAATAATAAAACATGTTTTCTAATGCATTCCTCTGCTTGTTGGTAAATGTTTGTGTAACCCCAGTCCTGTCACCTAAAAAGGCTAACCTGAAGCCCTACATTCATATTGGGATAAAGATTTTTTCCTTCCTGAGATTAAAAAACCTCTTATAGATGCTCAAACATCAAAATTATATAATGACCAAAAGACAAAACCCAATTATTGAGTAATTGTTGTAGCTCCAGTTGAAACCTATGAACTTGTTGGGTAGTGGCATCTCAATGCAATCCGTAATACATGTATCCTGAACAAATCAGTGTTTCCAAATTTTGAACAGTGAGAAGTGAGTGTAGGTTGATATTAGCAAAGCCCCTAAATATCAGATAGTGAGTTAGTAGTTAGTAGTCCTATATGATTCCCATAATGATATGTGGAGGCTGTACTTTTACTCCCCAAATTCTTTGTTTTGAATATTATGCTCCTGGGAGATCTGAGGGATAATCCACAAAATAGTTTCTTCTATAAGAACCTATTGATTTGTTGTGGCATGTAATTCTACTTGCCTGCAGTCTATGAGGTGGAATGGAACAGAAAAGCTACCTGTATCATTACTAATGTCATTATTTAGATATCGAGCTGAATTTCAGATGAACTGATTGAATTCTGTAGCGTACCTCATTAATTATACTTAAGCCAAAAAACTTGACAATAAATCAGATTTTCTCCATATTGCTGTGGACACGGGCTCACCATCATAATTACTTTAGAGCATGATGAACGATTGATGAGGGTTTTTGGGGTTGCATTCGAAATATTGACCGGAGGGTAAGATTAAAGGAAAACTGCAACTCAGCTGACAGACTGGTTATCTCTATTGGGTTAAATGAAAACCATGGCCTGAATCCAAGCAGATTAGGAAAATGTGACTATGTTATTGATGTTATAATGTGTTTGGCTGACTTTGACTTCACTTGATTGACTGTAAAAATATAGGTGGGTAAAGGTAGAACGACAGTAGTGTATTACTTATGTATTAATTAAGATAACTGGAAACTGAAAATGTCTTGAAATAGTATGTTAATCTAAAACATAATTCCTGTTATTATTTAGAGTATATGAATGTATATGTTGTTAAATCTTCTTAATACATGATCCGATAAGGGTAGGTTTATACAGCTAAGCATAGAACCTTGGAGATTTAGTGCAAACACGTGCAAACATGGCTCTATATAAACAGGCACGTTGACTCAAGGAACAAACTGGTCATATAACTGTGGTGCCTGCTCAAACATGTGTTATACAGAGGAAAGCACATCTAATGATAAAGCAGTGCTAGCCCAGAGCTTTTAAACGCTTTTAAGGTCCACACCATCATTAGCATGGAGACGTGTAATACACTAGAGTGAGGCACATCACTGTACATTTTTCCCCTCTGCCTTCTAAGACAAACAAATCTGTTGTCTATGTGGGTCAAAGGCACTGTGGCACGAATAAATCACAACTGCATTCCAATCCCAGTTGTCCAACGAACGCTGTGTAGCTCTGTGCTTGTTAACTCGTCTTGTTGTTTCATGATGTATGGCACCGCGTTGGGGTCACACAGTGGAGTTAAGAGCGTTCTGTGTTCTCTTTCTGCAGAACGGGAACAGACGCAGTGAGTGTACTGATGAACTGTATGACTCTACACCTGGTGATCATAAGCCAGCTTCTGGCACGGCATGGTGCGGAGGCAGATCAATGGGAGAATGTGCACTAAATCATGAAGTACCAGTATTTTTTTTTTCTTCTTTTTCAATGGACTATACTGTTATATGTGGTATACTGTATATTTTATTTACTGATTTCAACTTCTTTTTTTCCCTGAATAGCTGACAAATCTATAAGCAAGTCTACTAGTTTCCTTATACAGCGGCATGCAAATGCTTGGGGATCTCTGGTCAAACTTTCAGTGACTGTGAATTTTCAGCTGATTAGAAGATGAACTGATCACCAAAAGCCATATTGTTAATGATGAAATTGTTTTCAACATTTTAAGCAACGTTAAACGTGGATTAAATGTTTGTTTTGTTCATTTTTTGTTTACAGTGAGAAAAAAAAAGTTGCACCATCCAAATATTGCCACACACCTGGGATGTTACCAGATCTTAATTAGGATATTAGGGCATATATAACTTGTCCACAGTCATAATTTTAAAAGGCCAGGTGATGCAAATGTTTAAGTTTTAAAAACACTTTTCAAAAAGTCCTCAAACTTTGTCCCATGAATCGGTGCCAATGGGGTCCTCTAACACTCTGAAATCAGACAAAGCTGGCTTTTACAACAGGATAATGATCCTAAACACTCCTCAAAATACATAATAGACTACCTCATGAAGAACAGGTTGGGGTTTCCTTGAAGGTCTTGTGGTATTATCATACGTTTCATTTTCTCTGTTTTTTTAATAATTTTCTGAACTTTTATGAACAGTTATAGAAAACCATTTCTCATTTCTTATTAATTCATTCTTCCCTGCACACTCACATTTAACATTTAGTTTCCAGCTGCCCCAATTTTGACTTCTTTTTAAGTCAGATCCACCAAACTTTCTGGAGACATTCTAAGGAACTGATGCAAAGCACTGATCTGCTTTTCACACTTTTGCCCCCCACTTCATCCTTTCTTTTTTTAGCCTCACTCACTCACATCATAAAAGGCTTTAGTTCATAATTCAATAGTCTTGCACCTATAGTTCTCAAGTTAGAACCACTAAAGTATATACACAGCATAACGGTTCTGACTTAAATATGCACAGATGTATTTTCCTCCACTCATCTTTAGACCTACCTAAAACCTTTAAATAATCCCATAGAATCCCATTTATTGACACTCCTTGAATTTTCATGCTCACACTCTGAAACCTGGTTTAAAGATTCAACTACATGACCCAGAATACAGAACTACACTTCATACTGACAACATTCATTTAGTTATCCATGCTATCCTTTCTTTCATCATTTCACATATCTAAGAGAAACCCACTGATTTGAATATTTCTTTAAGTTTTTAAGCTACAGCCACCAAACATGCTAAAATATTCTGCTGTTGATTCAAAGCGCACAGAATTTTACAGTAATCGCTATCTGTCTAACTCCGCTTTCCTTTTTCATCTGTGCATAGAAACCCATTGAATTTGAAATAACATGATATTTGAAAATAGAACCATCACCTTGAGCTCAAAGAGCCATTAATGCAAACCATAAAAATCAGTCTTTTATCAGTCTATCAAATTAAAGAAGCCCATTGATTTCACAACAAAAAGATGAAAAATGATTCATCTTTTGACCTAAAGCACACACTTTTTCAATAGCACACCGTCTAACATTGTTACCCTTTCTTTCACTCCTCTCTTGACAACAAATCTATATATTCACCGACTTGTCAAAGCAGGGAAGAACGCCAACTCAAACTATGATCAAAACCTTTAAATTGTGGTTTCACATTATTGCATGTTCACTCCTCCAAGGTACTCCTTACCCTGTCTCACTCTTTTGTTCAGTATATGCCAAGCTATATGCATCTGACAAGCAGTCCTCACAAGTCCGTAAGACATGGTCATAGGCAAAGTTTGGGCAGTCTTGGTCAAATTGCATGTTTTGTTGACTTTGTAAGTGAATAAGGTTAGTTAGCACATCCTCTACAGAGAGAACAGACTTCTGCACATTTTGATGCACTGTTGATGTATTTGCTGAACGTATTAATGTAATATAAACTGTGGTCTGTGCATGTTACAGGAACAATTTGTACACAGAATAGTGGCACAATAATTGAGCATAATGTGACATAATCAAGGACGGGCTTATCTCTGTACCTAACTGACCCAGTAGCCACAATTTGCGGACACTGAGTGAGCACTGATTCCCTCCATGTTAGTGCCATTGGCAGATGGCTGCACCACTCAATACTACTTGCATGCAGACCACTATGATGACTGCCCTTAACCACACATCATCATCGCCATAGACTGAAATGGTGATGTGCCAGACTGTCATGGAGTGACTCAGAATGGCAGCGGGTCATCTTCAGAATATCGTCGCTGTCCAAAGAAAAACAAGTATCTCCAAAATGGCAACTTTACAGGAGAGGCCAAAAACCTCATTTAATTTGAATGGAAGTCAATGGAACCAGACATCTTTCCAAACACTTTTGGGAAGTTTCTGTGGGTCCATTTATCATGAGATTCTCACACAGCGTAAATGGCAGCAGCTGTGGTCAAATGATGCATAAAAGTAAAATCGGACAAAAATGGAGATACATGTTTTTCATTGGACAGCGACGATATTCAAGATGCATGGGATGGATTATCATTGGACCATGTCAGTGTAAATTTATCATCATTGTTCCTGGTAACCTTTATCTTCCTTCCCAATAGCAAAGCAATCCGACACTTCCTCCTGTGTGCAACTATTTTTTTGTTGATGTGTAAATTTTATGTTTTATCATTTTTCCATTGTACGTGTCCAATATGTGTGTTCCCTTAAAAGGATGTCATAACTTATTTTTACGCAGGAAATCAACTAAACATTCTATTTGACCAGGGGGGTGATCAAACTTATGTCTACAGTTTAGTACATGTGCATAATTATTGCAGTTACACAGACAAAATTTAAAAAGTCATACTCCTTATTTTAAGCAGTACTATGGCTGTGCTAATTAAGTAGACTACAGTAAGTAGTGAATAGTGAAGTGCATGCTAAAATATTATCACATGATGATAGGAATTCATTAAATATAGCTCTCTATTAAAATTCTCTTTGACTGCCTCACAGTCACAGTGAATTATCAAGATACTCAAAGAATATTTAATTGGACGTTCAGCACATTCCCTTTGAGTAGACTCCCATATTAGTACTCGTATCATTTGAATTCGCTCTATTGCCAAGGTGCTTAGGCTCCTAGCTATTCACCAGATGAATTGTAGTAGTGGTCTTGGGTGAGACTATGAGGCGATAAGCGATGCATTAATGTACACTGTTTACATAATGTAGAGTGTTTTTGTGAACTTTACAACTATTACTAGCCTGGAGTCTTTAACTTCATACTTGCATCAATGTCATTTATTTTTAAGGCTACTGCGTATCAGACTTCCCACATCACTGCACATGTGCAGCGTTCAATTTCCCAGCACACTGCAGCATGCTACTCATTATTTTGCCATTAAACCCAGAATTAAACCCTGAATGAGTCTGCAAAAAGCCTCAGTAGATCACATGTAGCTTTTAAAGAGAAAGCCAGTAAAGCCCTTTAGAAAAACAGATACACGTGAATGTTCTGCTACCTCAGCCAACATTACAGCCTAGTCTTACTCATCTCATGTCATTCAACTTAAAAACAGAGCTACTGAGTTGATCCCAAAAGCAACACGTTCATGAATTATGTTAAAAGTGTTATTCCATTAAATTTACACAAAAAAGACAGCGTAAAGGAACGTGCACTCACACTTTTCAAGGTACTGATAAGACACAGCAAGCAGGTCTAATAGCTTGTCTTTTCCTGGGTTACAGTGATTACCTTAATTAGATTTTATATAGGCAGCAGTCGTAATTGATGTTGTCACCAGCACTAGGGTATGGTGGGTATCATAAGAAAAGTGAGTTACAATGCAGCTTGCTGGACAAATGGGCGGTCGTATATGTTGGTTATTGAGTAAAACAGGCTCTAGTGTTCTCGATCTGCCTTAAATGAAAACATTTTGCTAACAGAATCAGATTTGTTGCTTATCGCAGGGCAGCTAACAACATTATTTCCTCTGCGCTCATAGGTGTTGCTGAATTTAACAAGTGTCTCGGCTGTCTAAGGTGCGCTAAAGCCTTAAGCTTGTTCAGTTTTAAACAGGAGGGATGCACCTCAGCGCACTACAGTTTGTACAGTTATGGTGTGAATTCAGGCTGAGTTTACAGTTTATTCAGGGGCAGGAATCTGAAGCTGAACACAATGAAAAAGTAAGCAAAATTAGCCCAAATCTAGGCAATATGTCTGATATTTTGCATTTCCAGATTGCTGTAGGTTTATTATATGATTGTTTAACTTGTTTGTCTTGTTTTTATTGATTTAATAAGTCAAAGTATCTCAGTATACTGTATTGGCAGGTTATTATGCTTTCTGTAAGAAATATATACTGTAAAAAGTACAACCTAAAAGAATCATGTTACAAGCAATTCAAGTTCTATTCCACTCAAAATTACTTTGAGGGAACTGTTTATTCAAAAACCTTTTTTATTATATTACATAAACCTAATTTATTTGCTTGATGAAGTTAAAACCAACCCGGGACTTTTCACACTGTATACTTAAAACCAGCTAAATTGGGCCAATTTGGAGAAATCATTTGAGTGATATTAGAAATATGGACTATATTTTAAGATTGTTCCACTTAAAAAGATACCATTTTTGCAATGCATCTTGTTCACCCAGTAAACTAATTTTAAAATAATAATAAGGAAATAATACACTTTAAAAAGCTCAACCGAAAATGAAAGCATTCTAATTTGTTACAAGCATTTGAATAAGTTTTACTTAACTGAAAAAACTCCTTAGATTGAAAGATGTTTTGGTTCAAAATCCTTTTTTAGGTTGAATAAACCAAATTCATTAGCTTGTAACAAATTAGAGTGTATTTGAGTATAATGGTTAACCCATTGAAACACTTATTACAGAGAGGCTCCATTTCTCTTATGGATGGACCAGGATACGGACCAAGACCTGGACCAAGCAGCCCCCTTCCCCCAGTTATTGTCTATCTGAATCTTGTTCCTTTCTCTCCAGTTAAAGACAAGTGTTACTGACTATCCTGCTCATCTTAAAGACTGGGCCTTTGAGCAAACATGTGCTCGTTAAACTTTCAAAATGATCACTCAGTTCCTTTTTAAAAATTAAATCAGCAAGCCAGGCGACCTGAGAAGAAAAAAAAAGAAAAAAAGAAAAGATAATCGTACCCCCCTGAATTAGCTGTCCACAAAAACGAAGGCCAACCCCCAGCAGTTTGTGATTTGCCTTTGGATTCTTAATCAATTAGGAGGATAACAGGACTTCTCTCTGCAGGCAGGCAATTCTGCCACACTACATATCTACAAACTGCCTCGAGTCTTATACTTTAGCATGGTCAATTAAAAAATGCCTGACCTTTTCATCAGTGAAGTGCCGGACCTCTGCCAAACCACCAAACAATAGCTGATTAATTATTAGCTTTAATTATAACTAACTTTACTTATAAAGCACATTCTCAAACAGGTGGCCTCTGCTGAGCCTGGGCTTGATTAAACTGTACTGAACCTGCTCTCCGGTCCTAATCAGAAGGAACCCATGGCTTCCGTACATGTTGAAGGTCATTCTAAACACGGACGTCTTGATCATCCCATGCCTTTTGTGCAGAACATGGCATTTGACATTGAAAAAAAGCCCCATTTTATGATAATATGATGAATAAAAAAGTGCTGATGTATCTGTAGAGGCAACTTTGCAATTCCCGGAACTGTAGGGGTCGGAAATAATGGCTCTGTGGCTGTTTCTGCACTTCATCTCTAGACTGTCAGATCGACAGGGAAATGCCATTGGATGGCTCATACTTATTATGCTCAAATGGTTTTGGAAATGAGACCCCAGCTGTTTTCTCAATTTGCAGCCTTAAGGCAGCGATTTAAAAAGATAAAAGGCTAAAAGCGGAAGCAAAGCACCCTCCAATCTGTCATTCATGTGACCTTGGTTTAGAGGACAGCAAGTATTCGCTCTTTCTCCAGACTTTTTTTTTTCCTTTTCTTTCCCTCCTCGAAATTACTGTACACGCCTTTAAAGATCACTTTCGTTACATCTTTGGAATTATTAATCAAAGAAAAAAAAAACCCAGAATAATACATGGCCAGAAGTATCCTAGTAGATATTTTGTGGTGGTAATCAGAGAATATGTTTCATTAAAGCCTGAATACCATGTTACATTCCATTCATTCCTTGGTGAACAAATCAGACTTTGCCATATGCTGGGCGACTTTCTGGTGGAGTCAGTAATAAACTATATTTTTAAACAACTGGCAGCATTTCTGAGCAAATCAGTGTTCTTTTGTTAAGGTAATGCCCCACAGATTAGATTAGCAGTGACCTGTAGGTTGTGCAAGCTCTCATGTTCACCTTGTGTTGTAGATAAGCTGTGGGAATTGGTTCGGGCAAAGGACCAAAGCAGGGGTCTCAGACTTAAATCCTTAAGTGCTACAGCACCGCACTGTTTAGTGTCCCAACTGTACCACACCAGATTCACCTAGGGTCAAGGTCTAATCTGTGTAGTGCTGTGGGCTAAAGTAAAAGAATCCTATTGTAACAGATTTTTCCCAGGTCTTTCCAGCCCCATCCACACCTATCCAGATATTTTTGGAAACATCAGGGAATTTTTCTCTATGTTTTGGCCTCCTGTTCACATGATAACAGTTTCCACTGACTCGTATATGACTGATAGCTCCAATTTTGAGTCAATAACATGCTTATAATTGAATTTGGCTTTGCTTTTTCAAAGGCATCAGAATATACTACTCTGTTCCTTTAAATGGAGTGTCACCTGACTTGCAAATATTAAATACCTTATTGTTTATAAAGATATAAGATTAACACAGTCATACACACCCCATTCTGATGGAGAGAAAAACTGGAAAAACTAAACCTGCTGAAGGTGTTTAAGTTTTACAGTACGCACCCACTTGCATGCCAGATATCATGGGACTAATAACGTTGTTAGTGACAATCAGATTATACTTAAAATGAGGTATTAAGTATTAAATGCATTAAAGGAGGTGCGCCATTAAAAAAAAAGACCCTTTTAACAAGGTGATATACCATGTTTAGAAAGCCTTGGTGAGCAGTGTTTGTTTATCTGTTAGCTTTGCACCTTATTGAAAAGTTTTTCACATGTATGCTTGCAGAATCTGTGATGTTGCTGAAGGTTAAGGAGACAAGGAAGTTGGATGCAAGTGCAAGCTGGGTACTTTATTAGAGCCTGTATTGAAAACGGCAAAGGACAAAACATCTAGAACGTCTAGAACAACGCCACAAACCAACAGGAAGCCTAAACAAGCAGAACAAGGAACAAACTACTTGGGATAACTACACTGAAGTAGTACCACCGAAAACACAAGACAAACACAAGGGGTATAAATACAGGGGTAAAGGAACAAGAAACACCTGGGAGCCATCACAGGGCGGGGCAACAGGTGAAACACAGGTGCAAGGCAATGGGGTGGAGCAAAGGAGGAGCAACCAACCAAAACAAATGCAAAAATAAGAGCTTTGTTCAGCTAAACCCATGACATTACATACATAGCTGGGAAGCAAGAAGGCTAATCAGCCAATGAGGAACTGCTAATTCCAACTTTGACTGATCATCAGTCAAAATTTGGTGATTGTGAAAATTAATTAACATCTTGCGCTTAATAAACAGCTTGCGCTTATGCTTATATATCATTTTCAAATCATACCCACAAACTAGACAATGTGCTTGCTCAGTCCTACATACAAGCTGGCCATCTACAAGTAACATACAAGCTCAAAATGACTTTAATTCTGACTTCTGGCTTGAACTACATCCAAAGTAACCAGTTTCGATAGTTTCGTGTAAACATATACTTTCATTCATATGTAGCACTGTCAAAGACTGCCTCTCTCCACTCTCTATCTGTGACCAAAACCAGGCTAACGTTGCCCAATAGGCTAAACGCAACATGGCTGCATTTATTTGCATGCTGAAATCTGCTGATCTTTTTTTATTAGGCAGATTTCGTTTCACTTTAAACCAGCAGAGCTCTCCAGTAAAATGAATAAGATATGGCAATGCAAAGTTGCAGTTGGACAGATGCCATCAAAGTCAACAACCTCACAGCATGTATTATGTCTGCTTTTGCTGTTTTAAGGTTTAGTACACATGCTCACAATGTTGTTTTAGATGCTTTCAGCTTCAGCATGATATTTTATTAGATACTGCAGCCTTTTACTGAGTGGTGTTATCATGTGAGCATTTCCAAGTCATTTTCACAGCTTCTTGCATGGAGGGGGGATTTTTGTAAATTCTGCAGGTGTGGAAAAGACTTTCTTGAAGAAGGTGGAAAAATGGATATGTGTGGATGAGGCCTCAGAGTTAAGAAACTGCTGTTTCTGAGCACCTCTTGTTAAAAGTACTTCTTTCAGTCTGGCTCCCTACCTTGCTTTTGTGTATTTGTGTGCATGTTCACGTGTTTTCCGGTAAGTAGTAGGCATTGACAATGAAACGCATTTTATTCCTAATGCTGTAACCTTTTTCCACAACAGCACAGATCAAATTACCTCATGCACCCAGCGCCAGAGAGATGTCATTACATTGCTGGCATAAACTGTTAGAAGCCAAATTAGTGCTTATCAGTGCTGTGATTGAACCCTGCTCGCCCATGTAGGAGATGAGTAACTTTACCATTCAGTAAACGGTCAATTATAAAAACCCTCCAGGGGTAATCCAGGGCAACAGTGCTGTAAATATGCATCAAACATTAGAATTGTTCTCAGACCCAGCTCACAAACATATACACTCAATGTCAAAAGAATAGCTGTACAAAAAGCTGCACCCAAAGAGGAATCAATCAACAGGAATGAAACTTGGTGCATAGGTTTGACATTGAGACAGGGCTACATGCTCACCGACCGCTACGTCGACTGCCCTTATCACTATGTCAGTATCGCCAAAGACTGCAGTGGTGTCGTGCCAGACTGTCATGGAGTGACTCGGAATGGCAGTGGATCATCTTCAGTGAGGAGTCCTGGTTTTGTCTTGGTGAAGACGAGCAACAAATCAAACAAATTCCCTTGAATTTCCCTCTGGGATCAATAAAGTATCTATCTATCTATCTATCTATCTATCTATCTATCTATCTATCTATCTATCTGTCTATCTATATCTGTGTGTGAAGGCACTGTGGTCAGCACCAAGTTGATCGGTTTGTTGTCACGGATCACACATCTAGAAGGCCTGGTGTCACTCCACCTCCACCCATCTGCGAAATCTTCCTGTAGCATTGCAGTCCTACACTTCCTTCTGGGTGTAACTATTTATTTATGTTTAACAATGAGTGTATATTCTTTCCTTTATTAATAAATTAATAAACATTAGCCTATAAGACAAAGCTGCAGCTCTAGCAGATACATTCAAAATAGTGCCACAATAGAACATGTGGTGCACAGACGTAGATAGAACACTAAAATGCTGCTTCGTATGTATTAGTGACAAATGTTAAAATTGTGAATCCCTAAGCGCCTGTCTCACATGGATACAACACATAACCACAGGTTTGTGGTCTTAATTAGTGTCTGCAATGTCAATACATATCGCATAAATGCCTACTTAAGCAAAACCACCAACAAAAGGTGGACCGGTCACAAGATTCATGTGGAATGAAAAATAGAGACTGGCATTTAAAAATGACCATATAAAATAATGTCTAGAAGTGAATTATCTTCAGTGGCCTTTACTTGATTTCAGCCTGCACTGCTTATTGTTTATTCTTTATTGATGATGACTAACAACATCAGCTAAAAAAACATAAAACCAGTTTTGCTGGCTCAAGATGGTTAATTTGAGTAAGCAGGTGGACGAGCTTAAGCAGGTGGACGAGCTTAAGCAGAGGCCCAGCATATGGTAGCCTATGCTGTAGGTTGAGTTTGGTCTGCCAGCATGACCAGCTTGACCAATCTTACCAAGCTGGTCACTCAGCAGGCTGCTTAATGATGTTTGTCAGCAGGACCAACTAAAAATATGGTATGGTCGGTATCCCAACCATAATTGAACTTGCTAGGCTATGAAAGGTAAGACACTGTGCTACAGCGCCACCTGGAGGCAACGATGCATCTCCCAAAGACAGAAGCTCTCCGTTTTGAGGGTGAATCAAGCTGTTAGTGTCTGTCAGTGTCTTTTTCATCCTAACGAACAGCATAACATGATATGTTCATTTTTAGGGATCGCCTCCTAAGAAATTTGGTTTTGAGACATTTAGGGGATCCAAGACTTTTATTAGTGAATCGCGGACCCCCAGTAGCCCCCCTGTATTTTGCCTCTTTGGTTTCTGAGGCTAGGTTTGCCAAACTTTTGAGCAATGCAGCTTTCACTGGCAGGTCAGATAATTTGCCATGTTATGTTCTTAGTCATTCATGGAGAACATGTCACAGTTTCAGAAAGAAGCCCATAAAAAGGTCTCCTGTATGTGTCTAAAGACTACATGCATAACATGGGATTCTCTGTGCAGTGTAATAGCATTACATGGATAAAGAAAGAGATCTGTCTACAGATCACAGACAGAAAAGTAAGAAGCCTCATAAAATGGAAATCTATGAAAATGGCATGGAAATAAGGGAGCAGCATTGTTGCTGTATTGCAGGATAGGTAAATGTTTGATTATATGAAGTATAATAATAAGAACAACCTATTTTTGCTTCGAGTTGCTTGCCCAACTCTGATACCATGGAAATTTAATAGACGAGCTGGCATGTGGTGCTTAGTTAAACAACACAGTGTCTCTTTATTAATGCAGTATTACCAAAAGGGCAGGATATTGCCTGATGCACCCTGGACCAGCTGGTCCAGCTGCAATTGGTCCAGCTTTGCATGTCTCAGACGCATTGAGAGTCCAAAGCAAACACAGAAACAAACCAGAAAAAGGTGGGTAGTAATGTATTCCGTCATTTCCATGCAGAGCGTTCTAGGTTGCTGTGGTAGGCATTGCACAATTATCACATCCAATGCCAGCTTAAGCCATGCGGCTCATGCTACTAGTTCATGATTAGAAGGAAGTAAATGATTTTGCATATATGGACATATAGATTAAATGCAAACACTGATCTTTGAAGTTTGATGAAACATTTAGAATGGAAAGCAGAATGCTAACTAACACACAGCGTACATATATCCTTCTATTTGCTTTGTCAGCTCAAGGATATTTCCTCTAGAATAAGCCTCTTTCTTTCGGAGTGTGCTTTCTTTTTTTTGTTATTCTAATTTGGAGACCAAAGTAGATGCAGAGCGTCCTTGTAGCTTGTGGTGTCTTAAGCATTTGATATGTGTGACTAGGAAAGCATGGCTGATCCTCTGTTACTGAAGCAATTCAAAGCACAGGCATGGTCTTTGGGGGAAAGGGCAAGGCAGGGGGAAAAAAAGCAGGAGAGATAAGAAGCTGACAGGGGAGAGAGCGAGCACATGGCAGGATGAACAGTAAGAAAGGCTGTCAAAAATGAATACTGGAAGGAGGAGGGTGCTAGCTATTCCGCAAAGTAAAGTACAATTGTATGATTAGCTTTATTTCACACTGGGATCAAACTCTAGCAGCGTTAATGCAAGTGTGAACAGGCTGTTATAATGGCATGTTTCTGAAGTTCTCACCTAGAGTTTGACTCTAAATGAAATGTTAAGGAAGGTTGGCTGGGTAAAAGAAGCGTAATTGCTTCAGGGTTTATATAAAGAAACAACTGGCTGGTTTTGAATCAGCAGTTTCTGGTTCCAGACACATTTCTTACGTTCCCTCTAATCTAGCACACCTGAATCATGAGTTAGTTACTGTACAGAAGCCGCAAACGTGTGCCAAACAAGGCTACCATTTTGGGTTTTGTTGCACTGCTCTATATTTTCACACGTGGGATAAATTAGACATCCCATCAACATCCTTCATTGCAGTAAACGTGTTCATGTGCTCAGGGACTAAGCAGTGTTTCTGACCCCATGACCTGAAGGTTTAATGATGGCGAACCCAGTGAAATTGCAGCTAAACAAAGTATAGGCAAACTGCAGAAAAGTGTGTCCTCAACAGGTCACCCTGCAGGGATCTCAGTGCCTTCTCGCTTCCGCTGAGAAACATGAAATGTAATGGTGACTGAATAAACATCGGCTTTCGTTCTCTTAACATGGTTTGTTGCTTGTATACATAACTCATATAAGATGAATGAATGAGGGTGTGGTGCAAATGCTAGCATATTGCTCCAACAGAGGCTTCAGCAGGGGTGCTCTAGCTGTATTCACACATGGATGAACAGTCAATCAATAAGCGTGCAGCATGCGCGATAGCAATTCAATTATTCATAGATTGCCGCCTGATGCGATTTCCGTTGTAATAGAGAAAAGCTTGCCGAACTCAAAAATGAATAGCTGAGGCAGTGCGCATTCCCAAACATCATGAAGCGTTCTAAATGCTGCTCTCAGCCTTTCAGTGCTAAGTTTATTTAATATGCTCATTAATATCTAAATGGTTTTAGTAATGATGCATAGTTGTTTAATAAAACTTTATCGGGGTTGAACCCATAGTTGGATTTTGCAGATGGCTCAAAAGGGTATCTGATGAGGCCTTTATTATAACCTGGAAGAGCAACATTTAGGCAACACTGGACTACAGCTGTTGTAGCCTTCTTTAAAAAATGTTAGCTTTCTTTATAATTCTAATCAAAGTGGATTTAGTCCCATTCAGTCCCATAAACAACTATCCCATAAACTAACCAACTAACTAACTAACTAACTAAATAAATACTAATTTTATAAATGTACAGCTAATTATCTCCTAATTAGTCATTTTACAGAAGAGCAGCAGCTATATATTGAACAGAAATGGCAAATAAAATATCATTTCATCCAGCATTATTTTTACTAACTACACTTCACGTTCATTTTAGCTTTTGCTGTCAGTTCTTCAAACACTTTCAAAATCCAGTCTTAGTTGTTGGTTTTGTTCTCTGTTGCTTACGATCCATTAAATTTCAAACAAGTTTGATCATGTAACATGAAACAACACTTACAGCACTGTGCAAAAGACAATGACCACCCTTCATTTTTGTCCAGTTGGTTCTAAAATTGTCCATGCTTAATCTTTATTTTGTCTTTCCTTCCTTTTGGGACACTACACATATCTGCAGGGATTTTTTTCCACATCTGCATTTTCTTTTTCTTATATTAAATCAAATTAATCCCAGACACATTTAGTGATGTGGAGGTCTGGACTCTGGGGTGGCCAGTCCTTATCCTTGTCCCTAATGGCTTACTGACTGTTACACGTTCTTTCAGACCCATACAATTAAGGTGTCTTCTCCCAGTAGAGGAATGGACAGAAATAGTTTTGGATGTTTCAAATCTAAAGCAAGAGCATTAAGTTCTGTTTATCTGAGGTTACAGTTTTCGGAGTCTACAAAGTTTTGCCTAGGAGTTCCGTGTTTTATGCATCCTTTAATCATCATCATGTTCAGTTTTCAAATATCCTGCTTTGCACATTTTTTTTTACCTTTTCCCTCATTACACAGGTGGGCTATCTTATATGTAATGTATTCTTCAACATTCATTCATTCATTTAGTTAATTTATTCATCTTCTAAGATGCTAACCTTCTGGGTCGCAGGGGATGTGGTAGCCTACCCCAGTGCTCATTGGGTAGAAGGAAGGAAACAGTCTGGATAGGTCTATTCTTCAGCATAGCAAAGATATGCCAAAGATAAATTGGCAGGTTGGCAAGGTTGTGAAATGAAATACCCATTTTGTTGTAGTTTGGTTTACCATGATTTCCTAGGATTGACTTGCTGCCCCCTAAAACTGAGACCAATCCTGACCACCCCACCACACCTATTAGTTCCTGTTGGTGCCAGTTTCTGATAGATTGATATCATAATGTAAAGGATTCTGGTGGTTTAACTGGTGCCCTGGGACTGATTCCGGAACAATTTGATAGTTGAATAGAATAATAGGATCTAAAAGTGCCCTACAGGAAATCAGTGGTCTCTAACAATAACCATTAGATCAATGCCCATTAAAAAGCAAAGCCATCAGGTTTTGATCCTAATAGTTTTGTTGGTCTCTTATCAACAGAGCATGCCTTCATGCAAAATAGCCTTTTTTTTAAATCCTGGAGTCGTGCATTTTTTACAATCTTCCGTTAGCAGTAAAATCAAAACACATAACCCATCTTAAACATGACATAATTACAGCCAATATGCTTCAAACTAATGCTAAGTAAGTCATGGTCAGCACTTCTCACTGCCCTCCTGCCGAGATATGTCCACATCAGGTGCGGGGCTTTGCCCAGTTCACTCTAGGAATGTTTTGTGGTGTCCTCCCCAAGGTCTCAAGAACCTTTCATAAATATAATGAGGATCTTCTCAATTACTTAAATATTTCTGGACCCCAGCACTGATCATTGACACCTCTTGTAAATAAAATAAAATAAAATAAAAAAATAAAATAAAACAGAAAGATGTTTTACCGATAGGGCCATTAAGGTATTTTCTTCATGTTTCCACATACATGAAGCCTTCTCATCTATCTTTCCTTTCTAAAGGTAACTAACAGAGAAACAATTTATTATTTATTACTTCTTTAATTATACACTCATCATTAAAAGAATAGTTGCACCCAGAAGGAAGTCTGGGATTGCAATGCGATTGGAAAGGAAGATAAAGGTAACCAGAATCAATAAATGATGATAAATTTAAACTGATATGGGCAATATATATTGGGCTACACGTACAGAACTAGTATCTCAGTCTGGCCGTCTTTGCTAATGCAACATGCCAGACGTCTCCGCATGGAGTTGTAGAGGTTCCTAATGGTGCCCTGTGATAATCCATCCAATGCAGCTCAAATATTCTCACACAGTTCCTGCAGATTTAGCGCTAGGGGTGAAGGTGGAGTGACACCAGGTCCTCTAGACGTATGACGCATGCCAATAAACCATCATCTTGGTGCTGACCACAGTGCCTCCACTGACGGATTTGCTGGTCATCTTCACAAGACAAAAGTGCGATTTGTCACTGAAGGTGACCCACTGCTTTTTAGAGTTACTCTATGACATTCTGGCATGACACTATTACAGTCTTTGCTAATGATGACATAGTGTTTGCAATCAGAAGTCACAACACAACTGCATACATGTGGAGCCGTCTGCCAATGGTGCTGGCACTAACAGGAAGACTCATGGAGGGCATCACTACTATAGCTGTTGGGTCAGTCAGCTACAGCTGTAAGGCCCGTCCTTGCTTACATCACATGTGCGGCGGGCGTAAAATCATTTGCATGTCTCACCGTGTCAAACCTACCCCAAAGTTTCATGTCTGTCGGTTGATTCCTTCTGGGTGCAACTATTCTTCTGATGATGAGTGTATTTTACACACACTTTGGAAAGCTGAAACAAATCGTTCCGCCTGGGTAATGTGATAAACATTTTAGAGGTCTGTTTCCCGACCCAAGGACGTTAGGCTCAATGAAATAATGGGGTTTAGGCTGATTTTTCTTGCACAACATCCGGCAGTAGTTGGATTTGTTTTCCTGTGAGGGTTTTCCTCTCTCGCTAGTTACGTGAAAGTTTATTTCTGTGTTTGTAATAGCATTTTTGAGTTTGAGAGGTGAGTGAATGTGCCCCTGGATGTTGGAATGGATGTGCATGTGGGCTGGGGTGAAACATGTGATATTTCAGGGCTGGTTGAAAAATATTACAGGGATATAACCCTGGAGGCCCATGCAAGAGGATGCTCTTGGTCATTATCTTCCTTAAGTAGCTTTTTTATGCTTATTAGTTCTCATCTCAATGTCTTGCTGTTTTGCAGTTGCATGCTGCTGCTGACAGTCTTCACATGATTCCCAGATTAAAATTCCTACATCTGTAATGCAAAAAGCCGGAATTACCTCTGTAGAGTATACTAGCATTATACCAGATTCACAATGACATTTGATACACTAATCTCTAGAGGCTGTTTCTTTCTAAAAATCCCCCTTCCACCTTAAATAGTGCAGTTTCTGAATGAAACTGTGACAACATTTAAGGTGTAATGGGAAACAAGAGTAAGAAGCATCTTCAGCTTCATCTAACCTCTGTCCACTGTACAAGAATCAGCAGACCTGAGTTTGAGATGGGCATCGCTGGTTTAACACCTAAATAATTACAGACAATTTCCTTGTAGTCATAGATATGCTTTTTCCATGCAGCTGATCATACAGCTAACCCTAACTATAGGACATCATCCAAAAATTAAATGTGGTGTCTGTATATTTCTGTTACCGTTTTCTCATCCTGCTCTTTTCAAAACTTACCGTTAGCTTTTCAAAAGCTAGACACAGTCACGTATTCTTCTTTGTAGGGTCTGTAGTGACGGATAAAGTGGGTCGTGGTGGTCGGGTCCCTGATGTTTGATCTGCAGAGCCTCCATATCGCTGTTCTTTTGTTACTACTTTCATCCACAACATAATCTTTTAATCCAAAGCTCACTATTACTAGCATAGTGGCCTTCATGATACAAGCTTCAGCGTACATTGACCTGTGCTGGTCTTCTGCGCTCTGATAGGTTGCCAGGTTTGCGTGCATTGCAATGGAAATCACCCAATTGTGTTTTAACAAAAAATCTCTAAATAAAACTTTTATCAGTGTTAGTCTAGCAAGTCTCAAGTCCTCAAATCATGTGACCCGAGACCTCAAACTCACCTGGGAATCACTTTATCAGAAAGTGCCGCCAGCATCAAAACAACAGATATTTTGGTAGCCTAAAATATCTATATCTAGCTTGGGAGTAAGTGTTATTAAGTTTAGTCTGTACAGTAGACTTCAGATAAGGTTTCATGAATAACAAAAAATTTATTTTTACTGTATTAATAAAATACATATAGTCAGTAGATGGGTCACCACCCAACCAGTAATTCTCCCAATTTTCCCAATTACCCATTCTGGCATTGATTTCAAAGAAACTGATATTTTAAATGTATCTATTTTCTTAACTACTGTCCAAAAAAACTTTTTTAAAATGCAAACAGACAGATTTTCTACGCTTTCACAGCAAAAAATTGCACAGAGATCAAGACTACTGATATCTGAAGACCATGATTCAGCACAACATCTATTAAAAGTCTTTGATTGGTTGTATGGATGAACATATTTTTACAACAGTCCATTCCCCTTTTCTCCCAGTTTAACAGTTAACAGACTGTTAAACTCAGGGCCCCTATGAGACTGGTATGGCGAGCACTTTGTGAAGCCGTAACATCTGCTGCACTTACTCCTTTTAAATTGAATCTCAAAATCAATCTCCTCTATGTTAACAACTCATTAATCTACAGTATAAGCGATTTGTGATTCTTAATGACTAAACCATTCCCAATTATCCCTGAGGTGATAACTATGCAATAGTTGCATGCTAGTGAATTAGACAAGCCTCTAAGTTTACTCTCCAAGGCAAACCTAATGGCAATTCTTTTAGAAAGGCAACAAAGCTGCACTTTGATAATACTGCAACAGTCAGACATTATGAATTATACTCTTTTCTATAGGCTATGTTGGATCTCAGTGAAGCACAGCTCTGATGCACATTTACAAAAACGCAGAATGGGCATTTTCATTACATAAGTTGACATTAACACTTGGCTAAGATGGGAATGATTTTATTCCATGCTCGGTAGCTTTAGTTCTCAATTAATGCATTATGCAGCAGACTGAATTTGCACAATGTTGCATCATTAAAATATATTAATAAAAAATAAAATTCCCTGAAGTGGAAGTAACAAGCATAAATGTTTAAGAGCGTTCAGCACTTGTTGGTTGAGGTGCCTTACGCTCAGTGTCATTTTTCCATTCACGGCGGGGTTAGGCGTGTCACACTCTAAAATGCATTGCTAAAATATTTAAATAATGGAAGAAATAGAGCCCCCACCCTGTTCAAATTGTCAAACTATGTTTCTGTCAAGAGCTGGAGAACTTCGGACAATATACTCTCTGACAGGACTGACATTTTTATTCTCTGCTAGCTGACAGAAAGCTATTGTTACTGACTCTTCAAAATGGTTAATGTACATCACCCTTGTCAATTGGATATGTCTGGTATTTTCCTTTGTCAAAACGCAGCCTGGCCATTGTTTGTGCTACATTTAATTGACGTGAACCTTTGAGGTTGCCACAATGACATGTAATAAGTATATGAGATTAATTTGTGACACAAATACATAAAAACATATTTCCCCAAAGAAAACCAGCATGTAACAAGAGCAAATGTAGCAAAGTGTTCCAAATAAAATTATTTCTAAACAATGACACATGCTCAAATGGGGAAAAGGCTCAATGGCCGGCAAAATGACAAATCACTCATAGCAGAAAATCTGGAAGACCTGAGGGCCCTTATAAAGCGGGTAAAAGAAAGTGCAAAGGTGGTATTTCAGCTCGCATAAGACCGCCAACTGAACCACTGATGGATAAGACGTAGAAATGGTGGGCTTCTTTTGCCTACTTGGATCAATTATTAACAACGGAACCCTCAAGAAATACGACAAGGATTGGCACTCTGCGGAACAAGAATGAAGGATGAAGGATGATGGTCCTCTCTGTGGTTCTGTATGGATGTGAATGTTGAACAATTAACAAGGAAGAGAGGAAGCATATAGATGCCTTTAAACTTTGAGAGTAGTCTGGATTGCAAAGCAAGCAAGTGAATGGACCATCAAGCATCAGCTCTTACGTTCACTTGAAGCCCCGATTCTTGAGGAACCGATTCTTTGGAAAAGACTATTATGCTTGAAAATGTTGAAGGTGAAATTAGAAGAGGGCAAACAGGTATAAGATGGATGGATGAATGGATGGATGCAATTCGAAGAATCATTAACCAACCACTGAAAAGCCTAAAGACCCAAATAAAAAAACATTCTGGAGGAACAGTATCCATCAGGAGTCAGAAATAACTCGATGGCACTCAATAATAATAAATCCTACCAACACCAACAAGAGTACTGCTTTGAGTCTCCTCAGCTTACATGCATAGCATCAAATTAGTAATCATATTAGCAAATGTGGTTATAGAAGTATGTCTTTGCAAAACTATACATGTGAAATTGTTTTAATTAGATTGCAGGTTTTTTATGTAAAAGGGTGTACAAAATAAAAGAGGAATTATATATGTATATATATTGTGTTATGAAATGGTTTTTCATTGGAGGGGCTCAATTACTGACAAGATTTAGATTAAAGTAAGGACAGACAAAGCTGCATTTTGACAAAGTCGCTCTGGCTTTCACGTTTGGAAGGTGGATCATAGATCATTACTGGAGAAAGGGTTATGCCTTACCTCCAGGCTACGCATTAGCTGAGTACTGGATTGGTCTGTGACTCACAGGCCAAGATCTGCAAAGATAACTACCACATGGGTAGAACAGCATCTGTAATATCGTACTGTTAGGCAATGAATTAGCCAGGTTCACGTAGTCACTAAGCACTAACACTGGAGCTCTAATCGAGCACTTCAGACAGTGGGTGAATACAGCTATCCAGTATGAGAACAATACTGTGGTTTGGGAAAAAAGAAAGCAAGCAGACCCCAAAAAATAAAATCAGGAATGGTAAAGCATGAGCACAATAACTCTCTAACCAGTGATAACCAATGAGTACTGTTAGAACCCTATCAGAGAAACAATGAGAAGCTACGGAAATAAAAATGAGTCAGTGTCACCAGTAAAAACCACTGACTACTGAGAGAATAGCTTACAATGATGATCTGTTACTATGGATATGAGAGGAGCTTAGTGTATTGTGAGGCAGGTGAATCAATGTGATTAAATAGATTAGGTCTGTGAAGTAAGCAATATTGTCCAGAGGGCGAATGGCATGAGGCAGCTATATCATCAGGTGGGTGAGTGGTACGCCAATGAGGCTTTCTGCACAGCACTGAACAGCAGGAAACTCCATGGTGGTCAAACTGGTCCAGAAGGTGGACGAGCAGGGGCACCCAATTAAAGCAGATGAAGCAACAGTATTAGACCCCTGTAAGATGACAGGAGGGGCAGCTCAGCAAAGGAACACAGACAATTCTATTTGCAGTGGCAGAGCGTTACGTCTACTGCCTTTTCTCAGTACCGGCTTCTTGATACCTACATGTCCGTTCAAATCCACACCACATAAAACCACGGCATGGAGGTGTCAGTGGAAGGATGGACAGAAATACCAGTAGAATTTTCACATCTGAAGCAAGAGCAGAGATTGGGTTTCTCCTATAGGTACTCTTTATCTGATGGTGGCAGTTGTGGTGGTCTATCAAGTCTTGTAACTTTATTAGGAGTCTAATTTTATCACACCCTCCATTCTTTCACGTATGTTGACCTGTTTTTCCCCTGCTTATGCAAGTGGAAAATCAAATCTGCTCAGAAACATCTCCTGAAAAATGAATAGACAGCACATATCTCTGACTCATCTAGTGTCTGACCACCCTATGGCTATTTGCACAGTACTGTAGATTCCTATGATACTGTTTATCGCATGTGCTATATGTATATTGAGCAATATCATAAAATCTAGGTTCCTATTAAGTATTTGTTGTAAATGCATGATTCTAGGAAAAACCTTTATTTGGTATAGGTGATATGCAATAGTCTTAAACAGCTCCTTCTCTCTTGTGCATATCACTTCCAGTGAGGGTTCCTAAATCACCATCAATGCAAAAATCCTTAGAGTGGCCCTTAGAATGACATCATTCCAAAAGAAGCACTTTTTTTAAATGCATGGACTCTTTGATGCATATATAATTTTGACATCTTTCATACATACATATATATATATATATATATTTGGCAGATAGGAACAGTTCCATATCCTGAGTGTTGAGCTTTCAGGGTTTGAAAATTCACCAGTAGCCTTTATAAGGGCTGCAGGTTTCATCATACCCTTAGCTCTCTTCCTATGTGCAATGTGACAAGACGTCCTATGCCAGGTTGTCTGACCAGGGTTCAAGAGAGTGAAAGAAGGTGAAGTGGACTGTTGCAGAAGGAGTAATGGAAAACCTTTTATTTAAACCATTCATATTGCAAGAGATAGATTTCAGCAGCACCTCTCAGCGCAGGCCTGCCTGAAAGCCGAATTGCTATAATGCTCCTTTTCCAGAGATGACTTATTCATCTTTGCTGTAGGTGCAAGAAGCTCTCTTTTAGGTGAATAGGTGCATTTACATGTTCAGATGTGAGGTGTAGCAAAGAGTAATGGCCTTTTCAGACTACCTCAATAAGGCGCTGCTGTCTTTGGACAGTATGGAAGCTCCCTAACTGAAGACATCTTTGCACAGACCTTGCTTATGCCTCTACCTTCAAATACTGTCCTCCTAATAAGTCAATTAATTTCACACAATGCATGAAAAAGAGTAAGCAAACTGCATTCAGTGTAATTCCAGACTTGCCCTGCCAGGCTTTTATAAAAAGGATATTATTCTCCTCCCGAGGATATTATTTTCTTCCTTCATACCAATAAACATGCAAAAGCACTGTATTAACAAATGAATGTGAGTGGCCTATTAAAATATTGTATAACAGGAGCCCATCTGTTTTGCACTCCACTTACTGTAAATAAAGACCACGACTATTATAGTTTACTCTGATTATTCATGCTGAATGCACAGGAATAAGAATAGGCTAGCATAAGAATAGCATTCACATCTCCATTAGTGTTAGCAAAGATTAACACTTAGCACGTGGGTGCTACATATTCGGTGTGCCCTGCCTAGGTGCCAGCCTCGTGATCATACAGAGCAAGCTTGCCCTTTTTGTGGGCTTTTGAGATTCAATGTGATGTAGGAGAGAGATAGGGTGCCATGCTACAGCACCCCTGAAACAACCCCAGGTTAAGTACCCTACTCAAGAGCCTAACAGCAGGGGCCGAAGGAAAAGCAGGAACCTACAGCTCTCTGGTACTACATCTTTTGGCCTTGTCTGTTTTCAAACTGCTTTCTGGTGTGGAGCCCTAACCTACTGAGCCTGTCCAGCACTGAGCTTTCACTTGCCCCACTGTTAGAAAAACTGCAGGCTCCATGTACTCTAAGAAGATACTGGACCAAGACAGGAGTCTTGCGATGACTTTTGACCATACAGTCTTACATAACGATATAAAAATGGGTTCTTTAAAGAGAGGCCATAGAATAACCCCTTATTTGTTCCTTAATGGAGGGTTTTCATATGTGCCTTGTTAAATGTGATGTTTGAGTGAGTATAAAGGACATTTTTTTCAGGTTTATAGAACCTCCACATTGTGTAAAGGCTGTGTACCAGTGCAAGTATTTTGGTAAAACCATAAAGAGAAAACTAAGGCCATTTAAGAGCGTAGAGAAGAAAAAGGAAATGATAACATTTCCGTAGCCAAAATAAATATTTAATACACTTTACATCCCAATGCTTGTAGGTACCAGAGGGGAACCCTTATGACATTTTAGGCCATCAGAGAAGATTTCTGTGAAAGAAAAATAAAATACACATCTGTGATTTTAGGCAATTTAAAAAATATATATATCCTGCTTGTTGTACGCAGACACTGTTGTTTCTCTGTCAAGTTTCGTTAGAAACAACTCTTACAATGCTGAATAGAAAACTGTCCAATTATGATTTAGTTCTCTGAAGATACTGTCAAAAGAGCTACCTCACTGGTTGGGACTTTAGGAGCTGAACCGAAAGGTGTAATGCATCAGATTAACTGGTAAGAGAATGAGAAACTGGCTGTGAAACTGACTGTGAAATCACAATGGGTTACTGTACACTTTGTACGTCAGTAAAAATATATGTCCATTTGTTAGAAGCTTCAAATAAAACATGCCATGTATTTCACAAGCTTCAAAAGTCAATGTTCTAGAATAAACATGAACGCCATATGGGTGCTAGCAGAAATGAAAATTACTATAGTGATGCTTTGTCCCTCATTTAGACCAAGTTTGGTCTGAACTGGTGGCTCTAGCACTAATAGCCATTGCTTGACTCATCCAGAGTTTCTTTCCAGATGGTATTAATGGAGATTTTGTCCTCCTAATGTAGCCTCTATTGTTCTAAGAATGCTTTGTTTTTGGAACATTGCTGTAAGGATATGATAGGATTGAACAAAAAGAGCATTAGTGAGATCAGGTACTGTGCATGTTGAGTGATGTTTACTTTAGTTCTAGGTCATACCAAAGATATTGTCTGTTGCTCCATCACTCCAGAGAACACAGTTCTACAGTCCAGTGGGCGGTTGCTTCAGAGCATCCTATTCTATTATAATATTACATTATATATATATATATATATATATATATATATATATATATATATATATATATATATATATATATATATATATATATACACACACACACACACACACACACACACACACACACACACACACACACACACACACACACACACACACACACACATACACTGCTCCAAAAAATAAAGGGAACACTTTGAAAACACATCAGATCTCAATGGAGAATAAAATCATGCAGAATATCTTTCCTCATATAGACTGGGTAATGTGTTAGGAACGAAAGGATGCCACATTGTTTGATGGAAATGAAAATGATCACCCTACAGAGGGTTGAATTCAAAGACACCCTGAAAATCAAAGCGAAAAAATGATGCAGCAGGCTCGTCCATTTAACCCAAACTCCACTGCAGCAACTCAAAATGGTACTCAGTAGTTTGTATGGCCTCCACATGCTCCTAATGAGACGACGGATGGTGTCCTGGGGGATCTCCTCCCAGATCTGGACCAGGGCATCACTGAGCTCCTGGACAGTCTGAAGTGCAACCTGGTGGCGTCGGATGGACCGAAACATAATGTCCCAGAGGTGTTGGATTGGATTTAGGTCAGGTGAGCCGGTGGGCCAGTCAATGGTATCAATTCCTTCATTCTCCAAGAACTGCCTGCATACTCTCGCCACATGAGGCCGGGCATTGTTGTGCACCAGGAGGAACCCAGGACCCACTGCACCAGCGTAGGGTCTGACAACGGGTTCAAGGATTTCATCCCGATGCCTAATAGCAGTCAGGGTGCCATTGTCTAGCCTGTAGAGGTCTGTGTGTCCTTCCAGGGATATGCCTCCCCAGACCATCACTGGCCCACCACCAAACCAGTCATGCTGAATGATGTTGCAGGTGGCATAACATTCTACACGGCATCTCCAGAGCCTGTCACGTCGGTCACATGTGCTCAGGTAAAACCTGCTCTCGTCTGTGAAAAGCACAAGGCGCCTGTGGCGGATCTGCCAATTCTGGTGTTCTGTGGCAAATGCCAATCGAGCTCTACGCCGCTGGCCAGTGAGCACAGGGCCCCCTACAGGACGTCTGGCCCTCAGGCCGCCCTCATGAGGACTGTTTCTGATTGTTTGGTCAGACACATCAGTCTGAAAAAATGAGGGGGGACAAAATATCAATGACCTCATCCTTTTAAACCATTCCTGTTCTAGGGGGTGTCTCATTGTTGCTCCTCTACTGCACCTGTTGTTAATGTCATTAACACCAAAGCAGCTGAAACTGATTAACGGCCCTCCCTACTACTTAACTGACCAGATCAATATCTCTGAAGTTGAACTGAGTTGATGCTATACTCTGATTAAAAAGTGTTCCCTTTATTTGAGCAGTGTAAATATATATATATATATATATATATTTCATTTTATCCATGAAAATTATACAAGCTGTCTGTGTCAGCAGTGGGTGGACCTTAAAGTAGCTGTATTCATTCATTAGAGAAGGTGTTGAGATAATAGTGTGCATATGGTGTATATTGACCAGACTTGTGCAGGTGATTACACTTCTTGCGGTGTACTGTAAACTGTTAATGCATTTGTCAGCGGTATGCATGTGGAGGAAGATGCACAGAAAGAAATTTGTGAGTGCATATTATATTTTAATGTGCATGTATGTTTGTGTGTGTGTATTTGTGTGTGCATTGTGTTGCCCACATCACAGAGTAATATCTCTAAGGTAATTTGCGCTGATATATTTACCAATGCTTTCAGTGCAAGAAAATGATCCATCCCCCGAGAATGTATCACCTTACAAATTACATGACTCTCAGGGCCATATTTACCGAATCAATTCTGCGGACAACATCCACAGCTTCTAGAGATTGTGTCACTTCGATTCAAATGCATTCTGACACTGTCTCCCTCGCTAATCTCAGAGTTTGCTGAGCCAGCCATGGGACCAGACATTTTCTCTTCTCACTTATTAATAATCCATTGCAGGAAGCTAATCCTTTCATTATCCAATACAACAAAAAACACAAACAGAGTAAATGTAATCAATTAGCATCACGCTAAAACAACATGCTACAGGACCCGCATTGGTAATTTCCCATATTAGTCGCAGAAAGTCTTTTGAAATGACTTGCCGCAATTTCAATATCACTGCTCTAATTCTGAGAGGAAGGAGGCTCAATCTAGGTTAATATTTAATTACGATCAGTAAATATTAATGTCTGTAGGATGATAGCGCAGGGGATGGAAATAGGGGGAGGGGGGTTGACTGCAGCTCATTTAGCAAAGACAAGGGTTAATAGTGGGTGAGACTGGTGTAGTATTGGTTAAAACTGATTTTGATGCCATAGAGTTTTTAATGCTTTAGATAGCAGACTAGCTTCAGGTTGTGGCTTTAAGTAGAGGAATTAAAAAAGTAGCATTAATAGTTCATTTATTTTGCATCTACCAGCTATGAATTACACACAAATTGGGTTTAAAATATGCATGCAGTAAGAGCTTTGCTTTATTCTAGAGCTTTAAAGAGGCTGTAGTCAACAAAACTGTATTTCCCTTGCCAGTTCACAGATACATGTTACTCGTCATTGCATCTACCTTCTGAGAAACTGTGAAATGTGAAGGCTCTGCCATTTCAGCATACTCCCGTATCACAAATTCTAAAAGCTGGTAGGATTTGCTGCTCATTTCTCCATTACATCATGCAAACGTCCCCTCCCTTATTTGAATAAACATGCCCACTTAGCCATCTTTCATGTCAACTGCCACTATATCATGTAGCGTCGCTTCAGATAGAAAGGACTGTGCAAAATACTGATGTAACGTCACACATAACTAACATTAGACTTCTCTGTTAGTGACTGATTGAGCAGGCTATTTCTTCTTGATGTTAACACGCTGTCTGTGGGCAAATAGGACCATATTCCAGCCTTGCTAAGCTGGTTAGCCAAGCTAACAGCCACCAGTAATATTCAGATATATGCTTTAAATTTAAATCTTAATTTAAGAAATCAATATCCAAGCGGTAACATCCGAAGAATGGAATATGTTACTGAAAATTATATAATGTAACAACCATACTTTATAATAACAGCTTTGAAAGCATTTTGATGATACAGTGGCTTATAGTAGGACGAACTGTGTCACTGGCATTGCCAATCCAGGTTTATCACTGCACTGTGTAACTGGGGGAGTGGGCAACTAGACTTCTTTGGTATCACATCACACACCCACAACAATGGTTCCACAACCAGCTAGGAAGAGGCTAGTTTGCTATTACTATTCCATATTACTATGGAATTAACCCCTGTTGTAAAACATTAAACCATACTATTACCTAACACTATTAGCAATGAAAGAATGATAGTTCTAACTGGGTGAGGAAACAAAGGCTTGTAAACTGCTTATGCTGTTCTGATGTTAGTGGAAAGTCATTTGTCTCCCAGCTAAACAAAAGAAAATCGGACAGCAGAATGTACATCTCTGTTACTGTTATTTATATTTTATTATATATTTAAATTTATATTGCAAAATTGCCAAAAATATGTATTGGTGTCATCTGCATCTCACATACTGTAGCTTTATAGGGCTCTAAAAGTCATCAACCTCAGTTCCATTTTGGGTTTTCATGGAAAGAAATATATTCATTTATTTGTTATTTTGTCAATCTCACACTAAATAAGACTTGAAGGTTTACAATACAGCACACCTGTATTAGCTAGCTATAAATAACAGCTATAAATTATAATATCCCATGTCATTAAAGCATGTCCTCTTCTCATTTCTGGAAAAGGACTCTTGCTTAATCAACTCATTGTAGGTGAAGAGTGTCACTCTTGATCCACCTGTTTTTTAATAGAAGGTCATTAATAAGTCTGACACTGATGTCTATTCAAATGATCATAAGCAGACGTATCAGAATGCGTCTGCCGGATGCAACGCCCTCTTAATGTTATCCAAGTTAAACTCTGTATCCACTATCCTTTACTTAGCTGGAACATAAACTGAAATGGTTGTTTTAATGCACCTGTATTTACACTGCTATGTATACTACTGGACAGTTCCAGAAATAAAATTAAAAAATTGTCCAAAGTAATAGAACATTTTAGAAAGTTCTATAAACTTATTCTTAAAGTCTTAAGTCATAAAACTTAAAGTCTACCCAGCACTGAATGTATCTCAAATGTTCTGGAGAATGGAAAACTTTTCAAAACATAATTGTTCTATTGGGATTAACAGCCATTTTCTAAGAAATGACACACATAGTACCCAGAAACAGAAGAAAAAAAAAATGTAATGTAGTGTTATTAACTTCATTATTGTTTAGGGCAACTTAGCATTTGAGCTTTTGGAAATAAGTAATGCTGAGATTATTCCCTGTCTCTTTTTCTCTAAAACTTAATCAGAATCACCACCTAAAGCCAACGGAATTTAAACCAAACAGCATACAGCCATTTTTATGAAATGAAAACATTCCATCCTGCCCAAGGGGATGTTTGAATTTTGTAAACAATGAACTTCAGCAAACAAATAGTATCCAGTTAAGCTATCATGGAAAGGAGATCCCAACTGGAAGCAAACAAACTGAATTTGAAGATGTACTACATAAGATTTGGGGATTTAAGGATTCAAGGACCCCTCTGTTGTTAGCGCAAACAACATATAAGAACATATAAGGCTATAATATTGGCTGTGCTTCGGATCCTACAAGCAGATGATTCTGATGACTGCAAGCACGTTGAGAAAGTATGGAAAGAATATTTAAGCATATGTCAAACCAGGTTTTTAAGCCAGTGTTTGTGACATTAATACATAAAGACATATGTGTTAATTTAGCATTCTGACATCTTTGACTTTTAAAGTATTATTTCAGACACAGAGCTCCTACTAATGCTATAAAAGGTATTTATGGCTGGTTTAAAACATGTAGAGAAATTACTGTCTGATTCTGTTTAAAGGCTTTTTGTGTTAATATTCAATAATGAATAAAAGAAAGTTTCATTTCCAGTCAGGTGAATTGGTCTGGAGAACACATTCACACCCAAGTACACAAGATCAAGACAAGCCGAGTCCAAATGATGACCAAAACAAGCCCAAGATCATTATTTCAGGTCTAGAGATTGGTCTAGAGACCAAAACTGCACTTGACTACTACAATACTACATACATAATGCTGTACTCTGTGGCAGCTATGATTGAGCCCTCAACCTCTGACGAAGGGCCACACCCCTTAGTCGAGCCCATCTACCAAAACAGCCAATGAGGCGAGTGGACATTAAAGGGCCCATATCAAGGCAAGTCAAATTTCCGTAGCTGTTTTGAAAAACAGGAGTCTGATGTTTTATGTAATAGCATGTTAAAGTTTCAACATTTAACCTTCACTCCTTATAGTCCTTACAGTCAATATATAATAACTATGCTGCAAAACGCGCTGTTTGGAATTTGTTTCTGTGATGTCACAGAAACCAACTCATTTACATATTTATTCCCCACATTCAAAGGCTTAGCAAACAAACTTAGCATGGGATGAAAACATATCATTTCAGCTAAAGGCTGGGACAGTCATAGGCTGGAGATTAGGGAACCAGCCTTGTGACTAAAGGGTCACGGGTTCAATTCCCTGAACCGACAGTAACAGATGAAGTGCCCTTAAGCAAGGCACTTAACCGACAACTACTGCTACATGGGCACCATATATAAGGCTGCCCACCATTTCAGGCAAGTGTGCTCATTGCCCCCTAGTGTGTGCATTCACTACTGTGTGCTTGTATGTGGGTGTTTCACTTCACAGATGGGTTAAATGCATCAGACAAATTCCTCTGTGCATAAAAACACAAATGGCCCTAAACACTCTACTCAGGCAATGATTGGCCTAAACTCAAACTTTCTCATTCATTTGCATTGTTTGTGTTCATCTCTGATGCCACAATAAATAAAACTATGCACATATACCTTTATTGTTTCTGTGATGTCACAGGTTTTACATCTGTCTATTCAACAAAGTGAGGTCATGAGGTCATGTGAAATGTACCATGGCTGTGTTTGTTACATAAAGCCACACAAACTTGGCTGCAAAGAGAAAAACTAAAATACAAACTAAAATGCGGAATAAGGGCCCTTTAATATACAAAACCACCATTCACAAAATGACCTCTTTTCCCAAAGAGAGGAAAAACCACATAATACAAAGACTGA
>JAMWET010002827.1:1087500-1150000 GCA_024036415.1 Prochilodus magdalenae | reverse complement strand
TGTTCACCTGAGCAACAACCTCACCTGGAGCAACAACACTTCCAGCCTGGTCAGGAAGGCACACCAGCGGCTCTACTTCCTCAGGCGGTTGAGGCGAGCTGGGCTCGGGAGCTCGGTCCTCACCTCCTTCTACAGATGTGTGGTGGAGAGCGTTCTATGCTCCAGCATCAACGTGTGGCACGGAAGCTGCTCTGCTGCAGACAGGAAAGCTCTGCAGAGGGTGGTGAAGGCTGCACAGAGGTCTGTCGGAGTCAGCCTCCCCACCACCACGGACATATACACCTCCAGATGCAGGAAGAGGGCCACCTGCATCATGAGGGACCCCACTCACCCAGCACACCCACTTTTTGTCCCGCTCCCCTCAGGCAGGAGGCTGCGGAGCGTTAAGTGTAGAACGAACAGACTGAGGAACAGCTTCATTCCGGAAGCTGTAAGACTTTTAAACGCCACTTAGTGGAACCACTGCACAGACACTTTAGCAACACTAGTCACTTTATTACACTCTGCTGCTACCTTCTCTATTCCTGCTTATTTTATTTTCATTTTTACATATATTTTATATATTTATGTTTATTTTATTTATTTAAGTACTGCTGTCTGGGTAAAACTGGGTCCTTGGGTACCACAATTTCGTTCCACCCCATGTACCACATGTGATGCGAATGACAATAAAGTCTCCTTGAATCCTTGAATCCTTGAATCCTTGAATAGAAGCGGGATTGTTAGCCTAATGCTAACTTCTATGGCAAAATCGACATAGACGCTAGCGGTTAGCATTTTCAAATTAACTCGACATATATAACTTATCTTCGTTCATGAACCCATGTTTACATCAGAAATAGTCTTACGACAGAGCTACACAGCAACTGAACATAAAAGTACTCACAGGCAAATGTTTTCCTGGCCATATAATACAGAGTGAAAAACCACGACTGATTAGATTCTTCACACAGCCTAAACTACCTACGGCAACACTGAAGGTACAAATGACGTTTACTGCAGCAAATTCTGACCACTAGGGGTCTCTCTTTGCCCAACGTAAAAACAAAACACCACAATGACATAGAACTCCATATAATTGTCATGTAAAACATGTACACTGTATGAATCTAGTTTTAGAAACTCGTTAATGTGTTATGGAGAGTTTATGTAAGATGTGAATGTGTTACGTAGACACCCTTCAAGTAAAGTGTTACCGGTACTGTTTGGTTGCAGTTGTTCCTGCTGAGCTGACACAACATTTAGGGGGCAATTACTTTTTTACAGCGGTGTTGTAGGTGTTGTTTCTTTTGATAAATGAGATCATTTAGTACTTTCTGTGTTATATTACACTTGATATAAGGATCGGGAACCATTTAGTGTGCATATTGTGCAAAAATAGAGACAATTAAATGCATATATTTTTTACACTACTCTAGGAGCTTCTAATAAACCGCGTGTGTCAGATACATAATACTGAGAACCAGCACTCACAGACTGTGAAGAGAAAAGATCTGTAAACAGAAGCACAGTGTCAGTCTTGTTGGAACAGCCAAACCCCTAGTGCCTTGTACAACCGTCCCAAAACACACAAGCTTCACTTAAATCGCTCCGCAGTTTCAGTTTTGGCTGACACAATCCAGCCAAGATTTTTCCCTCCGTCCACATCTGAGCCGTACCAGTCCACATTCGCTGATGGCTCATTCAGTTTCCTTGATGTTGGCTGGAGGACAGTTGTTGGTAAGAGATGATGCACATACACAACATATACAACATAAACATGGCACATTACATAAAAAGCAGGATCCAGCACAGATAACTGCGAGAAGATCATGATTCATTATGCACCAAGGAAGCAGGAATTAGGCCTGCATGTGTGTGGGTATGTGTTTTAGAGATTAACTGAATTGTGCCTGATTAGCTGGTTAAGTAGAACGTTATGCCTCTCATGTCATAACACATCACATTATGGCACATAATGTGTCATAAAATGCTCTCAAGTACCTTTATGTAATCTATCCTCCATGTGCGGAGAAAAAATGGGAAGCACTAAAGCGGTGACTCATCAGGATGGAGTGTGACCCTTGAATAAATTACTCTTTCATGCATTAGCCGCAGACTGTCATGCACAATTTTTTTTTTTTTTTTTTAGAAATCAACAGGAAGAGAGAAAAAGCATTCTATATTTCGTTATTAATCGGTCAAAGACAAAAACAAACCAAACCAGTACAAGCAGTATATATTTTTTACCGCACAACAAGGTCAGAAACGTGTGGAATAGCGACCTAGCGTGAAGAACCAGCTTCATCAGCTTCTCCAAGTCTGCATTTTTGCCAGTCGATTAAATTGTAATAATCTCATGGTGCCCTTCGAGCTGGAATCAAAATGCACGGCTACCTCTTCGCCGTGCTATTGTGCCTCTAATTGAGTATTGCATGTCAGAGCTTCCAAAGGACGGGGCTTGCATAATTACATTAATATGCTGGATATTTACATGACCTTTCTGTATATGGCTGCCAGCAGTCAGAGGCGTAGATTGCCTAATAAGTGTCGGCTCGTGTTTGGTGAGATCATAAACTGCGTGATGTTGTACGAGATGGCACCGGGGCTGTTGAGGCTGACCAGTTCATCAGCTAAACAGATTTGATCATATTCCAGCACATTAATCATGTCCTGTTACATTCCGAGCTGCGGCTAGACGTCGGGAGCAAGACCGTGTGGCATCATGCAAGGAATTAGAGAGAAGACTGATGCATCTCCAGAGAAAATCTCTCCAATCTTTATCACAGCTCACGCTGAAGCGAGACCAATAAGGCAGATTTCTCGCTTTTCTCGCTCCTCTTAAATTGTTTTGAATCTCAGTATTCGGAACAAGAGCCTAGAATTCTGAAAGGATTGTCATTCCAAGAGGAGGAATTGATTCTAAGAATGCATCCATAAACAAATAGCACCATCTTCTGAATACTGAAAACAGTTGCAGCAGAACTGGGACTGTGTTTGTTTTGCCATTCGGGTACAGTAAGTTGCTTGTGTCGATGCTTTGCGACCGTGTCATGCTTTGAAAGTCAAAATATACCTGTCTATGAAACTTCCAGACACATTTTTTTTCCTCCTTTAGGCATCTTACACTTTTACCCAACAAACAAGCAGCTTTATCGTTTCATCTTCTGCAATGTTGACAGTTGACAGAAGTGCACAGATAAAAAATAATTTCTTTTTAATTGAGTTGAAGACCTAATAAACGTTGGGCCATCGTTATCTTCTTCCTTTCTTTTTCTTTTTCTCCTTTCTTTTTCCCTTTCTTTTTTTTTTTAAAGCAACTGTCGATAGGATCTGTGTTCCTGCTCTAATCAAAAGGGCCAGGGGCGAGTCAGGATGGCCTGCCGCTCTATAGCTGTCATAAACTGTCTCTCCTTTTCCCCCATAGCTTGGAGGATTTTGTAGGGGAGCACCCAGGCAAGGACATAACCCCTGTCGGCGACCACTTCCCCAATCGGAAGGGGGATTGGAGCACATGTTGCTCCTGATAAACCACTGTGATCAATCTCCTGGATGCACAGCGAATCAGTGGAGCGCGAGCCTTTGAAAATCAAGCCCTGCCCCTGACGTGCCAGCCAATGATTATGTGGTCAGCGATGCCAAAGGCAATCTACAACATGAAGGCACCAGATGCAGCAGTCTGTCAGTTCTCAATGCTAATTAAACATAGACGAGGAATTGACTGGAATGGGAACGCTATGATGGAGCGATGCCATATCGATAACTGATAAACTGCAGCATAAATAATGTTTATTTCAGTTTCAAAATATCACATGACTGGCCTTAGAGTTCCAGCAGTTCAAGAAAACATAGAATTTATCCCCATTTGTATTCATAGAACACTGCTAGCCTTAATATAACTGCATTAAATTTACTGAGATTTCAACGCCTCTGTGCTTCTTATTCAAATGACCAGCACGAGCATGCACCGCAACAGAGAGCTTTGCAATGATCTGTACAATGGTTCTAAATAATACTCAGATGTCTGCATTCGTGCCTGATGCAGGTTATACCATTCTCATTAAACAAAGAGCGCAATTATTCGCTTTGGGTTATGATTTGTTGCTTTGCTTTCACAATTGCATGACTTCATGTCACTCTGTGTATAAAAGCCCTTGTTATTGTGGAGATTTTCATCTGCGCCCATGCAGACCTTGCCCCTTAAAAATGTTCACAAGGCTCCAGTGTGCCTCTTGGTATCTGCTCACTTATTCCCTGCAATAAAATATCAATCAAATACTTTTCCACTCCAGTGGTCTAATTTCAGGCCCTTGAATGGCTTTTGGTTTTGCTCCATTAACTTTTACTGCGGACAACCTCAAGGAGGTTCTAGCATGCAGCCGCTATAGTGTTTGAGCAATTTTCAGGATATGAGCATATTTGAGAGAAGCTTGTCCGTTTTACTATAGCTTACACAGGGCCCCAAAGGAATAGGTTTTGTCAACTTTCTGTTACACCTTCATCCCCCTAATTCCCTCACCCTCCAACTCCTCCACCCACGGTGTTGTTTATTTAACACTGCTATACTCTTGTATCCCTCTCTCTCAGTCTCTACATATATAATGATATATATATATATATATATATATATATATATATATATATATATATATATATATATATATAGACACATGCATACATATATATATATATATATATATATATCATTGCTGTCCAAATAAAAACTAGCAGCTCCAACTGCTTCAGAGGAGACTCCAAAGTCTAGTTTAATTATAATGTAAGTCACCAGACTACTTTCCAAGCAGTTTTAGAGCATTTCCGTTGGTCCATACATCATAAAAAAATTATATAATCTTAAATCTTAGATCAACTGTCGTTACAAGGTAAGAAAGCTGCTTCATCCTCCTGTAAAGCTGCATAATTCCATGAGTGCTATTTTATTATTTTTTGATGTTGTCACCTGTATTCTAAGCTGTATATATGTATGTGTGTGTGTGTGTGGGGGGGGGGGGTGAGAGAGCGAGAGCTTTGTAACACCTATAAAACTTAATAACATATGTAACATATTTCAAACACTTCAGTAACACTTCAGTGTTTGTGACAAGCTTATGTCAGTATTCACAAGACATCTGCTTATTAACCATATCAGAAACAGAGCCATGCCAGCAATATATTTCGAGAAATATGCCATGCATACCTAACCACCATAGCCATAATAAAAGCCTGCTCCCATGTTTTCTATCACTGTATTTATGTTATGTATTGTTAGATGTACTGCATGCAAGCATGCGAGCACATTCAGAGTGTCTAAGAGTCAGTCACTGATGTATCTAGGACCTAGAAGGCCTAGAGTGGCATTTATTTCTATATAAAACTAGCACAGACACTTAATTTCTATTGCTAATAAGAGAAAGCAGTGATTGGTCACTGGACCTGTATTACATTTTGTAATTACAATTATGTTTTATTTATATAACTTGTATAATGCTCCTTATTTATTTCAAATGTTATGCTTTTGATGAATTGGGATAATCCATTACGTCATCTTTCCTGTTACCAACACTTAAAAACAGTTTTTTTTTTTGTTGTTTTTTTCCGGAGGGCACATATTTTCAGTTTAATAAAAAATGCATCTTCAATAGAAGAGAGTTCTGGACTGCAGGATGGCCAGTCTAGCACTCTTACGCTCTCTAATTATACAGTCATGCTGTTGTAACATGAATAGAATGGGGCTTGATGTTCCTATGATGAAACACGTATGGAAGTTCCGGAAAAAGACGACTTCTAGAAGGAAGCATATGATGCTCCAAGATGTATTCAGCATTGAAGGGCCTTTCAGAGATATGCAGATAAGTTCCACTTCCTGGATCTGGATGGGGCTTTTGTTCTTTGGTCCAGAGAACATAACATCCACTATTCCCTAAATAATCTCAAAGGTTCACTTCTTAGAATACTGTGCATCAATGCACCATTTTAGATGAGTCCGGGGAGCTGTGCATAATACAGTCTAAACTTGTCTTTGTGGATATAGCGACAGATGGTGTTTATTGACAACAGTTTGTCAAAGTATTCCCGAGCCAATATGGTTGCATCCATCACAGAAGCATGCCAGTTTTTGATGCAGAGCCATCTAAGGGGTTCAAAGGTCATGGACATTCATTTGTGGATTTCAACCTTTTGCTTCACGCACAGAGGTTTCTACAGATTTTCTAAATAAACTGAAGGTATCATGTACTGTAGCGGGTAAAATATATACACTCCATAAGATCTCAGGCTATAGAACATAATTTTGGTGATGCATTTTTTCAGCCTTTCCTGGTTCATTAAGCATTAGGCATTACCTGGTTGCTCCGTTTAAGTGCCAGTATATTTTGTGTATATGCCATTGTGTGAAAAGTGTTGCACGGCTTAATTTCATAATGAATATATATAATTATAAAAATAATGAAGTGAAGGTAAGCTGCTACATATGTCCTGGTACTGTTTGTTTGAGGAGTTCAAAGTAAATTTACAGCCCACTGCTTTCTGTTTTTATTTGCATTTTAAATACTGTCCCATCTGTTTTGGAATTGCGTTTGCATTAAATCAAAATGGATAAAAAAAACTACAGACATGTATTATTATTTTATTTATTTATTTTTTTTTCACACACAAAACATTAGGCTTAGGCCCTGAGGGCTCCCCACTGGGTTTATCAGACTAAACCCACCTGATGCATGACTAATTATTAGATTGTTAAAGGTGGTGGCCATAGCGGACTCAAGCACACTTTAAAGGGTGATACTTGATATAGCCACACCAGCAACTTTAATTATAGCTCTCCCCATAGACTCTATATGAGTGGCTTGGCACCTCTCCAGTTTGAATCCATCGATTTTCCATAACAGTATGAAGAATGCTGTTGACTGGTGAGGATTAATAAATTGCATCTTCAGAGTCACTTTGGCATCCTTAATGAAGCTAGATGCATTTTCCACAAGAAGGCCAGCTGTGTTTGAATTGGCTTTAGACGTGTTGCAGCCTCTTGAATAAAATTACAAGTAATCCACTGATTCTTAAATTATGCTTTTGTTTGCCAAAGAACTCAAGGAAGAGTGCATGAGTCTAAAAGTATGACATTTATCTTCTCCCTTTTTTTTCTTTTTCATCTTCCTTTTATGTTTGCTCTTCTGTCTCTTAGCATGCATTTAATAGAAATTGCAAATTAATTCTAGAAGGGACACGTCAGTCACTGTGGCTTGGGAGCAGATGCTCACAAATGAAATATAATATTTATGAAACTATTTAATTGAGTTACCTTTACACTATAAATGTCTGTGAAATGTAACATAAGTTATCTAGTTGTACTGTATTATTGTACATACATCTTGTATACTTTTACTGCTTTCACAATTGATAAAAAAATAATATTCACAATAAACATAAAACAAACAAACAGTTAAGTAACATTTTCTCTGAATCAGGTATCCATAAGGCACTGTAAATGCATATATTAGGATCCATAAAGCATACATAATGCTTTGGGATACTGGACATTTAGCCTTTGTAACATAAAACATAAAAATATATATTTTGTATATTACATATAATTAGAATTAATAAATGTTTTATTATATCTTTTCATGGGACAATGCTGAAGATATGACACCTTGATACAATGTAAAGTAGTCAGTGTACAGCTTGTATAACAGTGTAAATTTGCTGTGAAGTTCTACCCTCCTCATGTTATGTCTATTGGTTCCACAGTTCCCCCACTAACCTAACTTACTTCCCTTTTTTGTTTTTCTCAATAAAGAATAATTCCATAAGCAGAGAACGACTCAGTCCACCATTATATTCCAAAACTGCCTTAACTTTCTCAAGCATGGAGTTCAGTAGAGCTTCACAGGTTGCCACTGGAGTCCTCTTTCACTCCTCCAGGAAAACATCACGGAGGAGGTGGATGTTAGAGACCTTGCGCTCCTCCACGTTCTGTTTGAAGATGCCCCACAGATCCTCAATAGGGTTTAGGTCTGGAGACATGCTTGGCCAGTCCAGCACCTTTACCCTCAATTTCTTTAGCAAGGCAGTGGTCGTCTTGGAGGTGTGTTTGGGGTCATTATCATCTTGGAATATTGCCCGGCGGCCCAGTTTCCGAAGGGAGGGGATCATGCTCTGCTTCAGTATGTGACAGTACGCATAGGCATTCATGGTTCCCTCATTCCCCACCACCATGCTTGACTGTAGGCAAGACACACTTGTCTTTGTACTCCTCAACTGGTTGCCGCCACACACGCTTGACACCATCTGAACCAAATAAGTTTATCTTGGTCTCATCAGATCACAGGACACGGTTCCAGTAATCCATGTCCTTAGTGTGCTTGTCCTCAGCAAACTGCGGCCTTTCTTGTGCACCATGCAGACCAATTTGATACAGTGTGCGCCGCATGGTCTGAGCACTGCAAATTTATGCTGTTATACAAGCTGTACACTAACTACTTCACATTGTATCGAACTGTGGTCACATGAAATTAATGTTCACAACATTGAAAGTGTAACTAGAGCTTATAAACTGGGCAAAAAGAAAAAAGATTTTTTTTGCTCCACAAAGTATATATTAATATTAGAGGTGGACAATAGTAAATAGTAAAAATATTATACTGTGATACAACAATTTGTTTTGTAAGTCAGTGTAAGTCAGTAGATTCATGGTTGAGTCTAAACTTTAGCTGGTAGTGTATATCAGTGAATGAATCATAGCAACAGTTCTTGGACGGATACAAAATGCCCAAAGAAGGTGAAAACCCCATATAACCCTTTAACCCTTTTGTTTGTTGAATCCTGTTTCTAAGTCTTACATTCAGCAGTAGAAATGTCTGTGTACGGTTCTCTTAGAAAGGACAAAAAAAAGGGTCAATAAAGATATAAAAAAGAAAATAACGAGTACTCGCCATGATGTGGAGTGCAGTGATGAACGAATAGGGCCGGTATCCGCAATTTAAGACAGCTATTGACATTCTTTGTTTGCATCTCTGTTTTCTTTTAACGTACAGCTCCGTTTGGGTCAACATGTTATTCAGTCGAAATGACCTTCATTTGCCCACTCCATATGCTGGAAAATGGGCTGCCTCTTGTGCCTCTGCTGGCTTCAGCTTTTATTGAGCAAGAGGCTGAAGTACTGTGGCCCCAATCAGGCTCTGTTGTTGTATCAATTATTTCAGTGGATCACGCTCAAATTCTGGAACCCATTTCGGTTCCACCTCCCCAGTTACAGTAGGTGAACACTCGCTCGGGAATAGTCATTTGCTGAACTTTCACTCCACTGTCCTCTATAAGCAACTCTTTGAATTATTTTTCTGCTTGACTGTCTCTGTGAAATAACTCCTGCTTAGTGTAAGTGTTTGTTGAGATACAGTGGAGTGAGATGTGCGGAATGGACAAATTCTCTTTTAGAATTAGGCTGAAAGAAAAAAACTCAAGGCCTCAAGACCCTATAAGCACTGGTCTAATGGACCCACTGAAATGGTTGGTGCACAAATGCAGTTCTAAAAATCAAATGTGTTTATACAGTGCACATTTTGCTACAACTCTTTTTACATTTTGCTGCATCATTTCTAATTCATAGCTCATTAAATAACTAGACGAGCAGCAACACTTTACTAAAATTAAATATAATATTAATGATGAAAAAACTTTTGATTAAAAATTGTATTGTTTTGTGGACAGAAAAACAATGGAAGACTGAAAAGAAGAGTACTGTACATCAAGGCAGCATGTAATTCATCACATAACTATGTATTTGATATGGAACTATGGAATTAGAACTAAATTGTGGTCAAACTGTATTGTTCAAATTGAGTATACACATTCCCTACAGGAAACATACTTCTGCACACTGTTTGGCAGCCTGTATAAAGGTAAGGTTTAATATTTTTTATGTTATGTTAAGATGAAATTCCACTTTAATACATACTGTAAGTGTTTTCCCTGAACAGCATTTGTTAGCATATTGGTTTTGTTGACCTATCTCTGATCTCTGATTTATCTCCTAGCCCTGCAATGGCTGAATGAGTGACTAAACAAAGCGCTCAGCTCGGTCACTTTAATGTTAACAGTTTAAACCACCAACAATTAAATAAACATGTTTGTTGTTGGAAAAAAATACATCTGCTGGTTTATTTTTAAGTGGATGCACTCAACTCATAACTCGTCTCCAACTCATAATAGTCATTATTTTCTGCTTATAGTGTTTTAGGAAGCACTTTATTGTAGGGTACATTTACATTTTATGGCATTTAGCTGACGCTCTTATCCAGAGCGACTTACAAGAGTATTCATATCACAGGTCTTGCCCAAAGACTCCTATTGGTATAGCACAGCATAGTCACCCAGACCGGGATTCAAACCCTAGCCTCCCACACGTGGTGGTGGCTCCTTGCTGGGTAGTGGTGTTGTCCACTGAGCTACACCAACCACCAGGGTAGACTTCATAAGGCTACAAGACATCTTGTGATATATATATACTGTCATCTGTGTCCCTAATAGAATTTATTACCTGCATGAACATCAACAGCAGTGACTTGATTTGGCATAGACAGGTTCTAATGCTCAGCTACTTCTGCATCAAAGAATTGCACAGTTCTGCCAGATTTGGTGGATGCCTTTCTGGGCACAATTCTGATGGGAATTTCATGTAGACTAGGAGTTTTGATACTGCTGGTAGACCTGTATGACCATACACTTCCATACACCTGCAAATTCAGCTACTTCCTATGGAAGGCCTTTGGCATACCCAAATACAATCCAACTTTTTTGACAATCATTAACATCTGAGTTTGAATTCTGTCACATACCCTGCAGGTATTTATAGCTTGATCATCCTTACGCTCTGCCATCTGCAGGAACCTGAAGTTGCTATCACATTAAACACGCAAGGTGAGTAATTTTGTGGTGAGTTCATGTGGTCTGGTGAGCTTCTATATACATAGTGGGTTTACTGAAATAGATTTACACATGTTTGTGTTCCAAAAACCTTCTTTGTTTAAAACCTCTGGAAGCCTCTGTTAAAAACCTCGGTTAAAAGCCTCAGAAAACTACAAAGTCTGTTGGTCTCTAAAGGGCTGAACTGTTGGTACCCTACACTGCAGGCAAAAGCTGTCCCTAGAAACACTCTATTCCAGACGAGCAGCCTATTTGTACGTACCACGATTACGTTACAAAGTGGATCAGGCACTAATTGAAGTTTTACATCATGCATTCTGTATTGGTATTGATTTTAGATCATTCGCGTATTAACAGGAAGCTGAAACCGATTCTAAAACCAGAAGAGCACTCTAATATCTGCAACCTGAGATTGTAACTAATGTGGAGAAGTGTAGAACACGGGGCAGGGCTGTCCTCTCGCAGACAAAAAAATCAATTTACCAGAGACGGCACCTTCATATTTACATCTCAGTCCGGTCTTCGTTTCACCACCGGGGGCTCAGTGCTGAGTGTCACTGTTAGCACTCACAGAGAAGAGCAGATGACACTTTCCGCTTTTACTTTTCTCAAAGACGAATCTGGCGTCTTTAATTGTCAAAGGGAAGACAAGTGTTTTTGGCTTAATCAGGGATTTAATCATAATCTCACTGTGAAGAGATTTAGGATAGCTTAGGATAGGTCCAAGCATGTGATGTGTGACAGACTGGAGAAGTTAAACATCACTCAAAGCCTTATGCAATCCGAATCTTGAAAAAGTTTGCTAACATTGGAACGTTAAAGTAATAATCATTGCATTGGGGATGGCTGCTTTATCTGCTGTTAGTAAAAAAGTCTCTTAAAGGAACCTAGTATGCGTATTTGCTGTGTTTATGCATTTATTTAATTTTAATAGAAATACATGATTCCGTTTTTCCCAAACTGCATCATTTATCTTATACTGTACATACGTCTTTACCATCTGTCTGAAACGCTGTGTTAGCGTTCCTGCATCTTTAAGCTCCTCCTGGTGTTGAGCCCTTTGTGCTCTGATTGGTCAGTTCAGCCAATTGATCAGTTCTGCTCCAGAGTCCTATCCTGAAAGGCAGAATCCGATTCTGAACAGCAGACAGAACAAGTTTAGGCCAGATCCACATTTGAAAACTAAGCTGCAGGAGGACACTTAGGAGTTGTAGCTTTTAATGCATTGTGTAGATGGGCAGTAAGGATTTTGTTATGAGATGATGTAACCTTGTAACAGAGAACATAACAACAAGAAGCCATCTTTTTTGGGGTCTTGTATGATATGGAGTCACTCTGTCAATGTCCCTGGCAAAGGTAACTTATCACTTCTGTGATGAAACCATACAAATGCATGCCCATGCATATTTTAGAAATGCAAAAACTACATTTGGACAAAGAAGATGGTGCAGGGCATCAGGACCTGTTGCATATTAAAATGCAAAATGTAACAACAATGATTCTGTTCTGTTGCAGACCTTAAAACAGAAAATTACATTTAAACCTTTCATCACTTGCCACCTTTAGTCCCTTAGATGTTGAACAGAAGATGGAACAGCTACATTACAAAGTGGTAAATGCTTTACTATCCCTTTTTTAATATGTTGCAAAAATGAAAATTGTGTTTATTGAGTTTACTGTAAGTGTTAAAGTGTTTATAAGAAAACAATCAAATTTCTGATGTGAAGCATCAAATGCATTGTTTTCAATTTAATACAGGCCAGAAACAATTTATTAGCACTGTTTTCAGTTTAAACTTGAATTTGAGGTTTTATATTTTTTGTAATGAGATGGAACATGAAAAAAAATGAGAAAAATACATTATTTAATATGTAAATTTAAAGGAAATAATTAAATGTCTTTTTCCCCAGAATTGTATATCCATGCTAGGAGCCACTGGGTTAGCCCTTTTTACTGTAAAAAAGGCCAACGTATCGTTTGAAAAGTTGGAAGCTGATTGACAAACCTCTCTTAAGCAGTAAGTCTCCTGAACATAAAGATTTTTTTCTTAATCTGAAGAAAAGAAGTTTGATGAATAATATCGGATGACTGTGTTCTGTATTCCCCTGCCAGTTTATCACTGTGAGTTGAGTCAACTTTATGTACTTTTGGTTATAACTTTATATTTTTAGATTTTATTAAAGGTTTCTTTTTGAACTTCAACAGGGAATTCCTTGTACTCTACAGTCTTAGGCATAATTATGCTTTAAACCATCAGCTTTCATGTAAAATGGTTTTTACACCATGCAAAAGTACAAAAATCTAAAGTCACCTGGCTCATTAATATCACCTCTTCAGTTGCACAAAGCACACCAAGTGCTGGATTTGAGGCACAAAGAGGGTTCAGTTTGATTCCCAGCCTGGATAAACACACCATACTACAGCTATAGGAGTCCTTGGGCAAGACTTGCATGGCTACATTCGCCTACCTATATAAGCATGTTTAAAAGTTTAGGTCACTACAGTGTAGATCACTTTGAATAACAATATCTGTCAAATGCCATTAATGTAATGTAATGTAAAAAAGAAAAGTTGCTAAAACACAAGGAGTTTTTACCTCTTGTACTTCTCAGAACAACAAAATAACGGAAATTCTGCACATCACTATCAGAACAAAACCTATAAAATTGTAGGTTTATAGGAGAGAACAAGAAACCGTGCTAACTGAAACAATTTGGAATAATTTGAATAGTTTTAAATTTTAACACAATCCAAACTGTAAGTTTTAACAAAAGGAAAAATGGAAATAGATTGTGGCATAATAGCAACATTATGTTAGTGCAACTACATATTTATTGCTGATTATCTGATGTCAATAAGCATTATTTACAGTAATGAAGATATAGGGTAAAGGGTATGATTGGTGAGATCCTGTTGTTTGCAAGTTGATTTTTTTACAATGTCCTTTGTAAAACTTCTAGTCATTAAAACTTCTGGTCATTTAAACTTCTGGTTATTATAAAAAGTACAGTTCATTTAGTCATTTTTGCCTTTTATCTAATGTATTTCTTAATTTACCCTCTGTTGGACCCACATTTGAGGTGCTCATTCTCATTACTATACAATTTATGTTATAATTATAATTAATGTTATCTATATTATAAGACTTAAAGCAATAAGACTGCTTAAATTGGTTAACATGCATTTAAATGATTTTATCTAAAGTGTGAATGAGCGCATCAACATTCTAAAATGCATAACTAATACAAACTGCAACTAATACAGGCACTATATAATAGCAATAAGGCATCATGATTTTATAGAGTTCATCTTGATGAAAAATAGATGGAGTGTGGGTGATAATGGGGTTCCTATGAAACACAACCATCAGCAAAGTTTGGAGAAATGAGCCATCTGAAATGAGCTAACCATTAGAAACACCAGGCATTGCCTTCCACTGACAAAGAAATTATATGGTCACAAAGACCAATATGTTATTAGATATCAAAGTACGCACCGTGTGCATACACTGTAATTAGGCTTGCTTCAGCTCTCAGTGAAGCAAATAAAACCATATTTCCTTGCGTCTGTTCAGTGGTGTTATTACTGAGTATCGATGTCTGTTACACCCCACACTGTCTTCATGTACGAGCTTTAAAACATCATTCAGATATTCAGCACAAAACTGCTATTTACTAGCATTACATGAAATGTTATTCATCGCCGACAAATCAAGTGTTACCTGGACACGCACAGGCTGGTCTACTATCAAGCGGCAGCAACAAACTTTGATGCATGAAGTAAAAAAAAAAAGGGCTCCTTAATAAGTATGGCATTGCCAGCAAACAGACAGCAAGAAAACATCAAGGAGACTCATATGAAAGCGCATGATTCTCGACTTGTGGCAAAACTGGCTCCAAACAGCATGAAACTGAGCTTTAAGGCAAACAAGATGAGACACGGTCGGAATCTAACATGAGGCTCAGAAATATAGTCCTTCTTCTTTTCTTCTTACACTTGCATAGCGTACACAGGCATGTGTCGACACTCTCTCCCGTGTGACACACCCGCTGCACCTTCACTGGCGCTCTGAAAGCGCTAGCCTCGGGGTGCCTACATGACACCCTGAACTTTCACTCGCATCCTCGGCTGGTTTTGGAACATGCTACATTCGGGTCAGAACTAGGGAAAGCAAATCTATCATGCCGGTGTCGGGGCTCAGCATTGATGAATGACCTGGATTGGCGAGGTGCGCTGGCCCTTTGACAGCAGGCCATTAATAAACAGATTGCCCGATCCTTTCCTTTGTGTGCCATCGTGAAGTGCCACCTCTATATTCCGTCCATGCCACTGATAATAAATACTCATAAGCCTAATGATGCCTGATTACTGCAGCAATCTTTGCCTCATTAAGCTGATTAGCTGCAATGCTGTAACTGGAAGGATGCCTGTTTAATAATATTCTGGAAGAGTAGACACCTTGCTGAGAGAAAACAACCCAAAAAAGGGGCACCTTTTATCTTATTAAGCTAGTCGGCCATCGTGACTAATGCGCAAATGCTTCAGCGCTAGAATGTGGTTCCATTTACACGTTGAATGGCTAGAACATTTCAGCTCCTAGCCAAGGCATTTCAAATTCCCGTGTCTAGTCGCCTTAGATATCAAGGGCACAGGCTGTCACGCGAACGGCGGCGTCTTGATCTGGTAGCGCTTTTTAATTTACAGCCCTTGTGCTAGAAAAATGTCCTTCAATGTCGAACGGGCCTTGTGTGTCTTCAAACAAATCAAGGGAGCAGGCAAAGCCACTGACCCCAATAATTTAGCACAGCGCTCTGGACACTGCCGGATGCTGCGAGAGCACACAGGCTGGCCAAACAGAGCCCAGCCTCCCCTGCTTTATTACAGGTTTGTGACCCACATTGGAGCCTGCTGATAACGGGGTGCTTAAAGCTCGCAGGGGTTACACCAATGACACCCGGCCGTCTCCACCTGCAACAAAACATGCTCAAAGACTGCGAGTGTGTCTATCTGCTTGGAAAATCCGGTTGCATAGCAACATATATTCCGGTGAATTTAATACGGATCCAGACGTATGAATTTTCCCAACCTTTTCAAAACATTACAGTCCTGGGCGAAAAAGTCACAGACCTCCCATTTATTCTGAAAAAGGTAAGTCATTTATTTCCCGGGAGATATTTCTGAGCAGATTATATATAATGTAACCCACTTGCATGAAGAAGGAGAAAGTCAAAGGAAAATAAGGGCATATATAGACCAAATCAGAGTGTTTGTAAACATAATGCTTGGCTGTACCTCCAGGTGTGGGTCGTGCATTCAGGTAGTATGGAGGCACTCCATTTAGGTAACAGTTCACATCAAATTCAGGCATTCAGTTCAATTTAATTCAACTTTGTCACTATACCAATACAGAACAGGGTATACAGTATAACAAAACAGTGCCAGGCTTCTTCTCCAGTGCAGTTATTAGAAACAGATAAATAATAAATAATAGTGCAAAGACAAATAGACAGGAACACAATGCAATAAGTGCATAAAGGGTAAAACAGATGTGCAAAACCGAAAGAACAGTACTGTGCGTTGGAAAGTCACGGAGGTGCAAACAATGTACAATATGTGAAGGTAGCCTGCAGTTAGTGAGAGTAGCAGCTTAATGTTCAGGTAAACAGCTACAATAGTTATACTCATAGTACAAGCATGATTAACAAAGCACTAGCAATAATGCTAAACCAGTGTTGTGTCTGAGGCTGCAACAGCAAATCTATTCAAGTACACAAGGTCATTTAAGCATTCTTCACTGGCCCCACTGAACAGTGTGTCATAATTAGAGAGAAAATGAGGAGTCCATGTGACGGCTTAGCTCGCCATGTTGCGTGGCACTGCAAACTCTGAGAAGACAATATGCCACAAAGCCTGTGATTGTTTGGTGCAAAAGCGACACATGTCACAGCCAAAATGAACAATATTATGTGAGTATGTGAGCTTGTAAACTGGTTTTAGCTTTGTGTGAACTTCTCATGCTCCACTGAAAGTATACGGAGTACTTATCAGCCATGCTAGACCTGGTAGACTACTAAAACTGTCAGAGGAGCAGTACTTAACCTCTTTCTACAGGCCTTCTAGTGGTCATTCTGCCAGTGGAATGGATAGTCTAGGTTTAAAAGTATCTAATAAAAGGTTTTCCCCTTTAAGCCTACTGACGGAATATCTAGGACATCACTGGCTCTCTGGGTGGGAAATGTTGTGACACCAAGCTCCACACTTGCTTCACAGGTGTTCCGTATCCATCGTTCCACTGTGAGAGGTCAACTCAACACTGTGGGTTTGGAATGATGTGTAGCTGTCAAGAACTTGTCATTACTGATAACAGGATGGGAACAAAAAGAGAATAGAGAAAATATCAGATCAATAAAAGAAGCTACTGGTGCTTTTAAAAATAATGAATTGACCACCCTCGAGTCCTCAATATCATTGAAGAGACCTTAATATCACTAGGCTTGGGATTACTTGGATCGCGAGAAGCAGAAAATACAACAAAACCTCAAAAGTCAAACTTTGTGGAAGTGAAAAACATGGTTACACTTTCTATGAATCAGGTATCCATAAAGAAATTTAACTGTGTTAATGAAGATCTATATAGCATTCATAATGCCTTTGTAACTGCACATACATGTTCCTAATCACTCGCATCAAATGTTATAACACCACAGTATAAAGCTTCATAGCACAAAGTGACATACTGAGTTTTAATATACAGTTTTCACTGTTCTTAACATTACTGGTATGACTATATAATAAAGCTTAAGAAAATGTTGTGTTCATATACATAATGCTTTCTCTAACATAACTCAGTATTTTGAAAATAGAAAGGATTTTGTAAGATCACAAAATGTATTGGATACTTAAAGTTTATTTTTGTGGTGTTGGTTGATCGGCTTAATGAACTAATACATGCTAATGTAAGCACATACCATCCTATAAAGCACTGTAAGTTCTCCCTACCTGAATGTAAGTAGAGTAATAAGAATGATTAATCAGTATTTCAGTACTTTGTACTATGAGCAAGGGTTCATTAATTAACGAAATATACTTTCATCAAAACTGCATAGTCGTGTTATCGAACATGAATGTATAAAACTTGTAAGTATCTACAGTCTTCATATGTTTTAGCTGTGTGGTCTATTCAAACTTAGATTTTGTACAAATATTATACAAGCAGTAGCAGTAGTAAACAAATTTAAAAAGATGTAGAATGTAAATGTATTACTCCATTACCAACTCTGTTAAATATGTTTATAAAGCAAACCTTCTGAGAAACATAAAAGACTCTTTGAATGTGAATTTTTTTGTCAGAAAATATTATGCTCATATAGTCAGGACAATGTAACCTCTGAAACATGTATTTTCACACTTTGTGCAATAAATTTTTGTACTGTGATTATATATATATACACTTTATACTGTGACTATATATATATATATATATATATATATATATATATATATATATATATATATATATATATATATATATATATATATATATACATACACCTATAAGGCATTATGGATATCTAATGTACAGAAAGTTCTTTGCACAGTAGTCTATAGGGGCTCAGAGTTTTTTTCTCTCAACAGAAAGAATTTAGCCAAAAAAAAAAAAAAAACGTGATGCTGATAGCTGTGTTTCATGGGAACCTCATTATCGCCCACACTCTGTCTACATACTACCCATTAGAATTAGGTGCAACAAAGCTTAATGTCTCCTCACAATTAGTGTAACCACATTTTCAAACTCAGGGGGACCCGCCGACTGCATGAGATTCATTTATAATAATGCATTACATTAATCAGTCTACAAATTTGGCATAAACTAGATGAAGCTTACACTGAAGGGATTCTTCTCATTGGCTACAATTACTAGCTGCTTAAAGATGTTGTCAGATGCCTTTGTACACAGCTGCTCCAACACAGTAGCTGAAAAACATGAAGTTGTATTTTGTTGAAGGGTTTGGAGCATCGAAACTAAGTTTAACACCCTGTAAACACTCAACTCTCATACGTGCACACATTCAGGGACGTTTGGTGGAAGTTCTAGAGTAAGTGATTGAACTCCACCATGTTGTCAGTGCTGTGGGATCATGAAAGAACCAGTTAGAGAAGCAGACAAAGAAAGATACAAGTAGCCTCTACACTGTATGAAATCCATCGGGTAGCATTCGAAAAACACAATGCAAGGTAGAAATGCTACAGAGCTGAAACGCCACAATGACAGACCTTCACAATGGACTGGAGAACATGTAGGGTGGAAGCTGGCACTCTAATTCGCACTTGATCAGCCTCAGTGAGAAAGCCACAGGCACAGATTGTTTCGCTATTATTCAGGCAGTCTTACTGAACTGGCAACCTGCACTTGTCGGCCAAATGGCTGAGGAGAAGAGGGGACGCCAGGCCTGGATCGTTGTCATATTTCTGGACTTTGGTGACAGCAAGCCATTCTCAGAGCTCCAGCAGATGTAAAAGCAATGCTTGACAAAGACTCCACCAGTTTATACTTTCTTTTATCTGATATACGTGCCTTACAGAGTTACTCAGTTGTGGACAAAATACTTGAGCGATGCTATCACTCCAGTACAAAATCACGCAGTTTCTATGTACTTACAATATGGTGCCAAATTCAGAAACCCCACTGAGTTTCATTTCTAGTCAAACCAAAAATCATGTACAACTTATCAGATTTTTTCAGGAGAACATTCTGAGGACAAGATTCCCAAAGTGGGGAGAAAGAGTGTCCAAAGATGAGGCTCAAAAATGAATGAAAACAAAGGGTGGTGACACAAATGACTGCAATTATTAGTTACAGTTAGTCTTTAGGATCATGTGCATTTTTCTTTAAATATGTAGTTTCTAATTCTAACAAACAAAATATAAATAAATAAAATATAAATTATAAATAAAATAAATAAATAAATAAATAAAAACTAAAGGAGACAATAAAATTTCATACAATGTAAGATAATGTAAATACAAATTGCTCCACTTTTTGACAGTGACGATGCAAAAAAAATATTAAAAATATTGTAAAAAATACTTAGTTGTTATAATCATTATATTGCTAATATTACATATTGTAGTCATCAAAGCTAGCTTAATAAAAACTTAATAATGTTGTCTATTTATTAAATACATGGCAAACATTCCTGTTTGCTAAAACTAAAGATACGGTTGTGCTCTAGCTAGCTGTCTACACTGTAAAATAAACATTGCCAAGAATTATTGTTTTCCTTTAATGATAAACGTTAGAGAATGATGCATACTGAAAAAAATCCAAAATTCTATATATATATAATATATGTAACAGTACACATGAATGTTAGCTAGCTAGGTGTTTGCCATTCTTACTTGCTTTGAAACACACTGTTTAATTACCAAACAGATGACCCACAGACAGCTGTGGTGCAGATTAGAACACATATGGCTTACACTGGTGTGGGAAACAACTGTATGAACGCAGGAATCATGTTCTTTTAGAAATACAGTATTGTAAAGGTTTTGAACCATATGAGTACTGTAAAAAAACAATTATATTACTTAAATTATTATTAAATGTTTTACATTACATTATTACAATATTTTTTACAATTTTCTTTCTTTATATTGCCAAAATCAAACAATATCAGCCTATCAAAATCTGTCTAAAGCTGTGCTGTGCGTTGCTTGAGTTGGATCAGCTGTAAAGTTCAGATATTTTATACAGGTCAATTCACTGCACTGAGCTCTGACACATGCTGCAGAGAGTAATGGGGTGAAAAGAAAGAGGGATATTTTCCTTATGTCCTGTAAAGACTTACAAGTCAGTTTATACCCATCCCTGGTTGTTCATCATCAACTCTATTCTTTTCCTCTACACATGTTAGATTAGTATTAGGATGCAGAGAGATGTCAAGTTGACCTAGCCTGAGGTAACTTTCATGATGGGTTAAGAGGATTATTATATGAAACAGATCATGTAAATTGTTTATACAAGCTGTTTGACCTTCCATTGATTTGCTATCTTGTCCACCACAACCAGCTACTAACAATTTTTACAATCAATAGCTGTATTACTGTTTGCTTATTAATCATGACTGCAAAGATGCTGTATTGATCCTAGTTTAAAACAGGTGGTTAACTTTGTATCCGTATAATCTGAGAATGCTTACTGCTGACGTTAATGGCCATAGTTTATTATAGTTTGTTCAGTAATTACTCCTGGGAAGGCATCATTTAAAGATATTTTTGGCCATTGAGGTGAATGATGCCTTGTTTATCTTGCAGCCAGTGAAAAAGCCACTGCTGCTGACTTGCTACTGTGTAGGTTTCTTATAATGTTAGTTTGATCCACTGGGACATGCAAGTATTAGCTGTAGGTGTTGCTTCTCCACAAAACCTGACCATGTGCAAGTTTTGTGCTCTGATTTTAGGTTCAGAGTTTTGTAAGTGGGATTGTTGTGCAATGCCGCACTAATCTGGCATCATGGGAATCCATTCTGGAAAGCGGGACAAATGTGTGGCAGGTTACATAACATAGAATGTAGCTAACAAAAATGTATGCCCACAAACTGAATGCTATGAGTATATTTTGTCTCTACAAATCCTCTACAGAGAACACACCTCTGCTCAGTTTACTGCACAATTACAGTTCATGTGTGCACTCAGGCTGCCCTTAATATGGCATCATGGACAATTTCAATAATAATTATGTTTTATTTTGTCTCTGTTGTGGTAATACTCAGTTCACTAAGTGCTGCCTCAGGAACAGATCTCATGGTCCAGCTTAAGTTCACTCTTAGGGGCTGCCATAGTTATGTAGCTCAGTGGAAAGCATTACTAGCCTGCCTGTTGGTCGTTTTGGGCTGCCTTTCTGATTTAGAGACTGTGAGGTTCTAAAGCTATGAGACTGTGAGGTTCTAAAGCTATGAGACTGTGAGGTTGTGAGGGTTTAAGATTTTAAGATTTTAAAGCTGTGAGGTTATGAGACATGAGACTGTAAGACTTTGAAGCTTTATGATTTTGAGGCTGTAAGGCTGTGAGACTGAGATTTTGAGGCTGTAAGGCTGTGAGACTGTGAGACTGAGATTTTGAGGCTGTAAGGCTGTGAGACTGTGAGACTGAGATTTTGAGGCTGTAAGGCTGTGAGACTGTGAGACTGAGATTTTGAGGCTGTAAGGCTGTGAGACTGTGAGACTGAGATTTTGAGGCTGTAAGGCTGTGAGACTGTGAGACTGAGATTTTGAGGCTGTAAGGCTGTGAGACTGTGAGACTGAGATTTTGAGGCTGTAAGGCTGTGAGACTGTGAGACTGAGATTTTGAGGCTGTAAGGTGGTGAGAAAGTGAGATTCTCGGGTTGTAAGTCTTTGAGACTGAGATTCTGTTTCTTTGAGTGTAGGAGGCTGTGAGGCTGAGGCTACAAACCTATGAAATGTTTGAGGCTCTGAGCCTTTGGGGCTTTGAAAATGAAAGCCTGTGTGGAACTGAGAATGTGAGGCTGTGAAACTGCGAGGCTTTGAGGCTATGAGGCTTTGATGCTGTGAGACTGTTATGCTTCCAGACTGGCTCTCAGACTGAGGCTGTGGGGCTTTGAGCCTGTAAGACTGTGAGGCTTTGGGGCTTTGAAAATGTCAGCCTGTGTGGAACTGAGATTGTGAGGCTGCGAGGCTTCGATGCTGTAAGACTGTTATGCTTCCAGACTGGCTCTCAGACTGAGGCTGTGGGGCTTTGAGCCTGTAAGACTGTGAGGTTTTGGGGCTTTGAGAATGTAAGCCTGTGTGGCACTGAGATTGTGAGGCTGTGAGGCTTTGATGCAGTGAGACTGTTGCACTTTGAAAATGTAAGGCAGTCAGACTAAGGCTGTGGGGCTTTGAGGCTGTAAGACTGCGAGGCTTTGAGATTTGGACACTTTGAGGCTGTGAGGCTGTAAGACTGTGAAACTCAGCTGATGATGGTAAAAGTAAAATAAATGCCAGAATACCGCTGGCATTAATAAGCTGGCCTTCTAACTGGCCCTATTCTACATCTTAAAAAGTAGAAGATAAAAACACATATTGCAACATATAATAATTCATATTCCAAAACTAGAGAAAATACACAAACAAAATGATGTAAAACCTAATTTTGTTTAAATGCGTTAAAATCCTTTTGGCTATTTTGAAAAATAAATGTCAGCAACATCCTACAAGTCTCTGCAGAGCACCGTACACAGAGGCAGATTGAGTACATAAGCCCCATTGCATACAGTGCTGCATTATCTTCAGAGGTTTGCAGTCTGTGGAGTGAGACATAGAATATCACAGAATCATTAGGGGGTAGAAGGGGGGCAGGGGTCTGTAATTCAAACCCAATTTTTAACTTTGCCTGTGGGGTTCTTCTGCGTGACTCCAAATTTGCAATACATATTTATATAGACCTTGGGTTGTTTACAGACCATTGTAGTATTACCTCCATATTTGTGATTCGGTTACATCTCAAATATTAATTTCTCTCTCTCTCTCTCTCTCTCTCTCTCTCTCTCTCTCTCTCTCTCTCTCTCTCTCTCTCTCTCTCTCTCTCTCTCTTTCTCTCTCTCTGCCACAATCTATCTGTCTCTCTCTCTGTCTGTCTGTCTGCCACTGTCTCTCTCTCTCTCTCTCTCTCTCTTTCTCTCTCTCTCTCTCTCTCAATTCTGAGGGCCAAATCCTAAATTTTTGCTCTTTAAGCCCTTCCTAAGTCATGCTCACTGCAAGCTGAATGCACAAATACTGCTTAAACCTTGTATTCATGTTTAAGCAAAGAGCCTGCTTAAATGACAGAGAGGGAAATCCAGTGATCTGTCTGCCAGTAAGATGTAAATAAGCTACTTCAACCCTGCCTTGTCAGTTAAATCCAAAAAGCCAGCTAAATCCTTCATTCTGATTAGTTACCTGAACACTGCAATCTGATTATTGACTTTAATCCAGTGATGTGATTTTAACTCCCTCGGTCCTGTCCTCAGATGGGCGTGAGTCCTGCGACTTGATTGGCTGCCTTAATCACGGATGATCAATATATCGAACCTATTCAGTTAAACTTTTAAAAGCTCTGGTTCATTTGAATTTCCTTAGCTGTTAAAAGTGGCATCACCCAGTTACAGTATTACATATTACATACATATCATGGTTATGAACAAACTCTTATTGGCTTCATCATCTTCCTTACATGGTACTGAAGAGAAGTCTTATAAGACTCGTATAATAAAAGCCCATTGCATTCCTGGTTCATATGATGATTTGTATTAGCATTCTGTGATACATTCTTTTAGGGTTCACCTTGATGAGGCTTTACTGAGCCATGCTGTACATGGGTGGTTGTAGGTACACACTGGTTTAATGTTTGATCTCTAGAACAGATTTATTTCACAGTTATCTGCTGCTATTGGGAGGTAAAGCTGTAGCCCTCAGTTCCACCAAGGGACATTCTCCTCCAGAACACGAGTGCATCGGCACTCAAACCAAGCCTGTAGCAAACGCTTCCTTCCATGTATGTAATGCACAAAATATAGTACAATATAATAATAAAAATTCACACACATGCACCTGAAGTGTCATATCAAAACCAATTTGCAGATTAATGTACCACTTGGATTTGCATTGTATTTAAAAACCTCCTGATTTATTGATTATTTAAGATTTATAGTGTTAATGTACGTTATTAGTAATTAATTAAGCATTGGCTATTACTTACTAATCTACTACAGGTGCCATACATTGCAATTATTCATCAGTTTGACACACCCATGTATAACCCTATCATCAGGCCCTAGAATGAAATGTGCTGTTATGCTTACGTTGGTGAGCTCTTAAATAATCTGCCCTGCTCTAATTTGCTGGCTTACAGTGAGACACCAAACTGATCAAACAGAAACAATGTGTCAAAATAAACACAGGCCGGAATATAAAAAGATCCCCGTTGTAAATAAGCTTGGTTGTCATGCTGGTTCGTTAGTTACCTTTTTTGTTTTTTCTTTCACCCTAAAATATCCTAAAATGTCTGTTTCTGGTGCCTTCTAACTTTGGAATACACATTCAAATCAAGCTCATTTAAATTACCTACATTTAAAGATCTGTTATAATCAGCTTGTGAATATGAACCTAGTGCACTTTCTGCAGTTCCACATAAAAAGATTAAGGTTGAATTTTTTGACTGTTTTTAGAAGCTTAACTATACCTTACATCAGGGGTCTTACATCAGGTGACCTTTTTTATTAAACCTGAAAGAACAAAAACACGTATCAAGGATGGTAGTTGAGTTGTCCGCAGGGTGGTAGGCAGCAGTTTAATTAGCTGGTGATATAACAGTGTTGAAATTTCATACTAGGCTTACTTATATATGGCATCATTTCAATGAGTGCTAACTCACTTGTAGGATCAGCGTAACATTACATTCTAAATGAAAAGCTAGTGACACGTGTGGGGAACATAATGTTTGTTTATGGCCACCATCACTGGTTCTGGAGATCTGCTCTCATCTCAGACCCTTTTTATTAAAGCTGAAAGAACAAAACTCTGTACTGATTATTGACGTTTTGACAACTGGCTCGTTCAACACAGTTCAATAGCTACTTAAACCTCAATCCTTAAACTTTTTATTTTTATTTAAATATAAAAGAACCTATTTCTATAAAAAGCAATAAGTTCGCTTGTCAACTAGCCATTCAAAAAACAGGCAACTTTTGTAGCCACCATTATCATAATTATATTATTATTAAAAAAACAGAAGTCAGTTAAACATATATTACACATTCTATAAATCCTGTTTTTTTTAGGGATAATATGGCATACATAATCCCATCATCTTCCTGGGACACATTTTTGTCTGCTAACTAGTCCCACAGTCCCAAAAATCCCAGTCTACAGGAAATCGTGCTATGGAAGCCATGAAGGTATTACACGCTATTAGGGACATTTCAGTCCCAGTTTTTTTTTGTTTGTTAATTTTTGTCTGTTGAGCGTATTGTAACATTATAAACAGAATGGAATATAAAACCTCCTGAATGCCAAATAAAGCAAATTTTACTATGAAGGTATAATGTGCACTGCAGAAGGGTTTCCTGTTTGCTGGCATTTTTAGTCCAACTGCAAAACAAACAATTGTTTATCAAGCTAACTAATGTCTTCAGAAATCCGTGATTGGCTGGATAAGATGCTCTGGCTTTAGGTAAATGGGGAGGTTTACATTTAGGTTGGAACTAAACTGTGGTAGATGGCTAGGACCAGGGTTGGCAAACACAGGAGTATCAGATGGTATTACTTTATGTCATAGAGAAAACCTGCTCAGTTTCAAATATGGGCAAGTTGCCAAGTACAGAATGACAAATGACCCAAGGGCTCTACATAGGAGCAAAAAGTGGATTGCGTCATGGACCACCTAATTATTGTAAACTGTAACAAGAGAAGTAATGCCTTGTGCCGGGTCATGATTAATGAAGAATGGCCTACTTTCTGTAAACCCACACTTTAAGCACTCAGATCCTGTTTGAGTACTTTAAGCGGGGAGTGTGAATTTGCTCAGATGTGAAAGATTCTCAGATTTGTGTGCAACGCCCAGTTACACACAAACCCGAATCAGGATTTATCACGTCTCTCAGTCTTAGCCCTTTATATCAAATATTCAGTGTGATTCTTCTCCCCTTTTCCATATTTGTGCAGCGAATTATGGTTGATTGTATCCCCTACAAATAATCTTGCTTTGAATTCCATGGATTCAAATGGCGCCAATGTGCTGCATAGTGACTTTTGTAGGCTGTATTGTTTGCGCGGTTGAAAAGACACAGTGCTTTCCATTTGCCGGAGTTTGGGGATCTACGCTGGACATGCATAATAGAAAAAAGGCATTTAAATGCGCAAGCCAGCATTGATCTGGGACCCCTTTGGCTGTCTTTCCCAATAGGGGCAGCATGGCTTATTAGAGGAGCATACTGTCTGCTCCAGCACAGCTGCAGAGAGAGATTATCCAGACAAAGCTGGCCAGCTGTTTGTCAGACACACTATCAGTGACTAATTGAGACCAGCAAACATTGACAGAGCAGGGCCTCGGTAACACTTAATTTGCTGTGTCCAGAATGCACGACCAGTGGAGAAGGTTAATTGCTGGGTTGGTTGCTGCAAGAGTGAGGCCTGATTAGACATAAATACATATTCAGCACCTCTAAGGAGAATAATTATTGAGACCCCTGGAGAGACCGCTGCCTCTGGGCTAGATCAGTGAAATTATTTGATTTGTGTGAGCCAAATGCCCAAAAAGAAATATCAGTGGATGAAAGTCCAGTCGGCTATATGGATGTCATTTGAGGGCTAATGCTTTTATGCTTTTGCGTGTCCGTCATTCCAGCAAAAGTTCATCCGGAAGTTCTTTGTTGTGACCCAACTTCATGTGGTCCCATGAAAAAAGTCCCAAAAAAAAAAAGCATAATGGTCGTTAAGCTATTAAGTACAAGTTATTCATACATGTATGTATATATATATATATATATATATATATATATATATATATATATATATATATATATATATATATATGTATATATATATATAAATTATATTCATACACACACATTATATTTTATATAATGTACTGCTCAAATACATTCAACGTGTGTTAGGAAATTGTATATTACCTACAAGGTTTCCTTTTCCCAGATTTTAGCTTAAAGTACTAATTGGAAAAGCACCACTACAATATTCCAAATGCAATCTGGTAGGAATGTTAATCTCTTATAAACATTAGTTAAAAGAAATTTTCATAATCAGTTTGTAGCCGTGTTTTTGTAATCTGAATTCTTCACCACTCGATATTTGAAAAGTTATTTGAATATTTAAAAACTCATCTCATTAATCTAATAAAGGTGTAATAAGCATAATACAGCGTTGATAGATGTAAAACCTCTTTCCACCAATCTTTCAAATTTTTCAAATTAGTCTTTAAACAAAGCCATTCATGTATTTTTATAAGATGTATAAGAGAAAATATCAAACATCAGTAAAGCTGCTTTATATGGAGAACACTGTAGCACACACAACGTAGCTTTACTCCCAGCTCCTCTGGGCGGTAGGGAATGATAAAAGAAGTTTTTATGTTTGGGCTGTTTAAGGTTCATTCAAAGTTTTCTATTAAACTTGCTAGCTGAAGGGCCGAACACAGGTGGAGTGGTGGGTTTTCCATACTGTTTGCACTGAAGAGGCTGTGCTTCTTTTATCGTGTTTGATTCAATTTAAGGCAAATTAAACACACAAATTAAAATTTTGTTATGGGCTGTAACCTTGAGTTAAGTATTTTGCAGTTTGTCTTTATATAAATAAAATAAAAATAAACTATTTAAATACTGCATACCTACTCAACAATTCAAAAAATGCAATAATCAAATATTCAGGTCCAGCACATTTCATTTCTTACATTAGTAGCCAATTTATATGTACCTTTAATGTACCGGATCGTTGGCAGTGTACTGAGATGGCACTGGCTTCAGGTCCACATCCCTACATTGCATGAGATTATTCAGTTCATGAGAGAATGTGACTCAACTGTGTGTGGAGAAATATCCCTGCAGTTTCCTTTGAAAAACTGAATGCAAGATTCCTAAAAACAATGGGAGCTGTAAAAAAGGCTGGACACATTAAAACTGAAAATGTTGATATTATATTTAGCTGTTGAGTTCTGGGCTCTGGGGTGGTTAATGCTGTATTCTGAGAACACCAGCGGCTACTTTTGATTCACACATTTACTTGTCTGTTTTCTTTTCTCGATAACAGCTTCCTGACAGCTGCACATCGATTCAACCTCACAGTGGAAGGATATGTGTATTTTTTTTTAATCAAATAATACAAAACTGGAAATTACATTAAGAAGGGCTGGTCTCTTATTTTTCTTAATACTATGTGTATATATACAGGTATATATACATAGGTATATAACACATATATATATCTACAGGGGTTGGACAATGAAACTGAAACACCTGGTTTTAGACCACAATCATTTATTAGTATGGTGTAGGGCCTCCTTTTGCGGCCAATACAGCGTCAGTTCGTCTTGGGAATGACATATACTGCGTCCTGCACAGTGGTCAGAGGGATTTTAAGCCATTCTTCTTGCAGGATAGTGGCCAGGTCACTACGTGATGCTGGTGGAGGTTCGTCCTTCTTGGTGGTATGCTGACATTACCCTGGATACCGTGGCTCTTGATACATCACAAAGACTTGCTGTCTTGGTCACAGATGCGCCAGCAAGACGTGCACCAACAATGTGTCCTCTTTTGAACTCTGGTATGTCACCCATAATGCTGTGTGCATTGCAGTATTTTGAGCAGAACTGTGCTCTTACCTGCTAACTGAACCTTCACACTCTGCTCTTACTGGTGCAATGTGCAATTAATGAAGATTGGCCACCAGGCTGGTCCAATTTAGCCATGAGACCTCCCACACTAAAATGACAGGTGTTTCAGTTTCATTGTCCAACCCCTGTATATGTGTTATTCTAAATGTGCTATTAATAATGATATTATTTATTGTTATTATTATTGAACTATAAAAGTAAGTAGTTGAAAGTAGTTTACTCAAACTCACATATGATGATAATATCTTATTAATATAATATCAAAGGAATATTTGACACAAACAGAAACTTGAGAACATATGTGTATAGTTCCTAACATGTCTCTACAGTACGAATAAACAGTGCTGATATTGTTAGGTGACTCTCAGAATGACGCAAGTCATGTAAGCTGCACAATCTTTTTTGGAACCATAGAGAACCCGTTCTTTGCTAACTTGGCAGGGCAAAGTGAGCTACTTGCAGAAGTGTAGACAGAAGTGTTTGTAGTCTTTGGGCACACCTAATCTTTTCCCATCATTCTGTTTGAAAATTTACTGAAACATTGATTGCCAAAGTTTAGGATTCATCGTGCCTGGCTGTTCAGATCCATGGCCTAACTTGGAGGTAAAGAGCAATGAGCTTTATTGTGGTGGACGGTTCATGGCTATTCACCGTGCATGCAAAGACAGTAGGCAGTCTGACTTTTAGACTTCTAAGACTCTTTTCTTCTGCTGTTATTCCACTACAGAGGGTTCGGGAATCAAAGCCGCATTGCGTTCAGCCTCTTACTCTGCACTGAAAAGCATGTGAAGAAGTTTGACTTCACAATGCTGCAGACTACTTGCGGTGTCAACAAACTACATTCCATGCAGATTCTTACCTTGACTATCAACTTCGCTATAAGAAAAGTTAAAGGCAGCCTTTGATACAGCACACGTGAACGTTGCTCGTGCTTTGAGCCCTGTCAGGCACTGGGCTTTGCTCTATCAAGCTGTGTTAACAGGGTTGCCATGGTAATGTTTTGACTGTCGCAGCTGCGGTTTGTCTCTGTATAGGATGACACCTCCGTGCGTATCATTGGCTGTCAGATAATCGCCTCTGTCTGTCTGCTAGTCCTCTACCCAAACACCTGTGCTTCACGCGTGGCCCAGATAACCCCCCCCACCCCACCCCCCCACACACATATACACACACACACACTTCCCTCCTCCCTAACAACACCCACCCCAGCCCCCTCTGTATATGACGCTGTCACTGGCAGTCAGGCTAATCTCCTTTCCAAGTTAAAACAGAATTTAACTTTGTAGCCTACCTGCTAGCAAACTGATGCAATTTACTGCTCCCTCTGATAGCTAATGGGAGAAACTCTTTAAACTTCACAGCTTATAATAAGCTTGTCAGCTTATCATATTATGCTTGTGAGCTTATGATATTAGCATTTAAATATTCTCAGGATTTTGAAAATAATTTCAAAGGAAAGAGCGGCCATTTGACTCCGCGCGCTCACCAAAAGAACAGGCCGAGTCAATGTGCAGTGTGACTGGGGCGGTTTGACACATTTGTTTATTCAATTTAAGAAACTCTATTTACTTCCATTCGTCACGCTATTGTACGGACGCTGTGCTCCAGGACATCTGCTCTCTCGTGGCTGTTGAATGCATATGGTACAGATCTCCACTATCATGACTCTGCATGTGTTTCTTTAAACTGTGTGAGCAGCAATAATTGAGCTGAGGTGTTCTGGGATCTGCTGTATTGTTAACAAGAAACAACACACATCTAATACTGTGCTTTGGACCTGGGACCAGGGCTGCGTCTGAAACCGCTTGCTACCGTACTACTCAATGGGTGAAAGCAGTAGGCGAGAATGTGTAGTGTGTCCGAATACGGGGTAGCCATACAGCAGTAGACAAAAGTTCCTCGGATCACGTTCTGCTTCCGGTGTGATTTTCAGGTATGCTATCCCATGATTCCACTGGAGCTATGGAAGAAAAGAATGGGGAAAGCGGGTCGTCGGCTCTGTACAAGTGTACGTAATCTACAACTAAAACCATCTTAAAATGTTTAGACTTTGTGCAACACCAAGTCACGCCAAATGATGTTGGCAAGATGGCGGACCGAGGTTCGAGGATACTATGTACTTGCGTACTGAAAGAGCCTACTGCTTCACCTGTTGAGCACTGCACATTGGGTACAATCTACTACAGGCGGAATGTAATCTGTAGTGTCTGCTTCACTAAACACAATGGATTTGGATGTTTGGACGTTGATAGACTGGTGTAACGGAGGTATTGTAAGAGGCAGGAGCATTGCCAGCGCCTTCAGCTCAACGTGCTTTTGAGTCACGCGGCCGTGCACGTCTGAATTTGTTCACCATGCGCACAGCACCTCATTTAAAATGAATGAATCTGAAGAGAGATTAGCTTAGCAGCTTCTTCTCTACGGACGCATATACAAGAGCGTTATCATATAATTTCACAGAGAATGCTTAATTGATGCAAAAGCTAACTATAAACGCTTATGTTTTCACCTTTTGAGGACATTGTAGCAGTGTTGGGGTGTTAGTGGTAAACAATCAGACTACCTGGATACATTGGTCACTATATCCGAGACTGTAAGGTATAATTCTGACAATTAGTCAAAAAACTTGCTCTCTGATAGACTCTTTAAAACAGCATGTGTATTTATATTGTGTAGTATACAGTGTATTTATCTTATATTGGGCTATTTTTGGCCGATCAGCACCTGAAAACTGTGTGTGTGTGTGCACAGGTGTGTGTTTTCTTTGAATATTTTAGTACTAAATAATTAACTTTTTTATATTGACATGTTTACGTCAAAGACCAGTTTAAGTGCCTCAAGAACAACATCCACTTTGTGTCAAGACTCTACACCAGGACTAATCAAAGGTATCATGGGAAGATTTCTTATTTGAGTCACCAGAAACTGTCCTCAGAGATAGAACAAGCATACAGTAGTATGCAAAAGTTTGGCCGTCATGGTTAAATCACAGGTGTTACTGTTTTTTAATGGAAATAAGCTACACATTTATTACAGAGACTGTCTGCACATTTTAATGCACAGTTACTGTTTATTTGCTATTGGGAAGCATACTGTGCAAACGTTACACCACATTTTTTACTCTATGTTTTTTATCAATAAGTTAAATTCAGTGAGTATATAGAAATAGTTGAATAAATTAATAGAAAAATGCTGTTTTTTATTCTAGCGTTCTCTGCAGAGAACATACACATACACATAATTTGAAAAGCTGTTGCTGTCTGTACTATATAAACAACATATTACATTTTTATCCCCTTTTTTACGTTTAAATTTATTTATTTACCCATTTCATACCAATGCTTTTCGCACTTTGTTCCCTTAACCCTATGTAATTTATTTGTTTTGTATTTTTGTCCATCAGTCCTCTGTGAGCACTGCACTTTAGGCACTCTTGTTCTGTGCCAATTCTATTTTTTTTTTTCTAAAAGCCTTAATTTTTTAATTTTGGCTTTTAAGTGAAAGCACTGTGTGTGAAAGAGTGAACTAAACAGCTTGAGACTTTTAAAGCAACTCAATCATGATGAAAGCAACATGGGTAGATATTCCTGTACACTGACTAAAGCTAGTGCAATAGCCGCTGAATTATTTTTTTTCACCTTTATATACATGTGAATTGATTTAAAACCCATTTCTATACAGGCTGTATAAAGAATGTCTGAAAAAAGGATTCATTTTGTGGACATATACAGTATCTCACAAAAGTGACTACACTCCTCACATTTTTGTAAATATTTCATTATATCTTTTTATCGGACGACACTGAAGCTATGACAATTTGATACAATGTAAAGTAGTCAGTGTACAGCTTGTATAACCGTGTAAATTTGCGGTGGCCTCAAAATAACTCAATACACAGCCAATAATGCCTAAACTGCTGGCAACCAAAGTGAATATGGCCAAATTGTGCCCAAGGTGTCAATATTTTGTGTGGCCAACATTATTTTCCAGAACTGCCTTGACTCTCTTGGGCATAGGGTTCACTAGAGCTTCACAGGTTGCCACTAGAATCCTCTTCCACTCCTCCATCAGGATGCCCTGCAGATGCTCAACAGGGTTTAGGTCTGGATACATGCTTGGCCAGTCCAGCATCGTTACCCTCAGTTTCTTCAGCAAGGCGGTGGTCGTCTTGATGGTGTGTTTGGGGTCATTATCATGTGGGAATATTTTGAGGGTGCAACAAATTTACACTGTTATACAAGCTGTACACAGATTCCTTTACACGCTATCAAATTGCATCTAGTTTTTGTTTCTTTCACAGAAAACATTAGGCATAGAAGTTCCTGAGGGTTCCCCACTGATAACTATTAAAGAAACCACAAAATCTGCCTCAGATTAGAATGCTGGTTCCTCCTAGAAAGCATCTGCTGACCAACCAAAACCTTTTTCCCATTTGCTGGCATCCTCTAATATGAGGGTACAGACCAAAGCCTTTTTAAAAATCCTCTCTGATAGTGTCCAGCTCTTTATATGCAAGACTTGGATGCTTATGACAGCTAATTTGAATGTATTTCTTCCAGTAGTACAAGAAACGTTAAAACCAGATTGAGGAAAAAGCATGAAAGTAAAAGAGAAGAAAAAAACATCACACAGAAGTATCACAAAGCACAAAGTCCTTTTTTCTGTTGTCTATGGTGTGAGATGAAACACTGTGGTACGTGATCATCATTTAGGAGAATGAGGGCAAGCAGAGAAACAAATGACCGTGCCATCGGAAATCAAAGCACAGCAAACAGACAGAATCTGCTGACAGTGGGAACTCAGGAAAATGACTGTGAAAACACGTGTCCTGCCAATACTTCTTTTTTTGTGTTACATGTGTGCTGCGTATAACAGTGTTTTATTCCAATCAGATAGAATTCATGGCACAAGCGGGTCCTTTGCCCAAATAGAAACACCGCGATCAGTAATTAATGGTCCTCCTGGCAAGATCCAGCATTAAACAAGTGAGCAATTTTAGGACTGACAGAGATTATGAAATAAAAGTAATTATAGTCATTGTAATAGAACAATAATATCCTGCATACTAAAGTATTAATGTGCTAGATTAAAATAGGCCTATCCATTAGAGCACTGATTTTTCATTTAATCTTTATGGGAAGGAAATAAGATTCATAATCCTTTGATTTGCTAGGAAATGGGAAGCGGAGTAATATCTTTTAATAACCGGGGTCCCCTTGACAGTCAAGCCATTCAATCCCCACAACCGTGAACACTGTAGAGCAGACAGGGACCTGTTCTCCTCTGTCTGACTGCATAGCCCATCTGACATGAGTGCTACAGTAGAATAGCTGGCAAAATAGCCTGCTACTTCTACAGAAATGCAGAACTTCTTTTTATTTAATAAGTAGATCACACCCATATGAAGATCAGGAATTACAGCACCACACTTATTGTCTAAAATAAGATCAAAATTTGGCAGTATTGCTTCTATTTTATTTGTGTTAAAATGAGCTCTGACTGCATTACTTTCTGTGTAATAAGATGCACTAAACAGAAACTAAAGCAGTAAATATTAAATGTCTAATATGCTTGTCCACAAACTATGAACATTTATTCAAAAAGACCCCAATCTGGCCTAAAAGTATTTTGTAAAATAAAAAAAGAGATTTAAAAGGATAAGAAATGTATATATTAAAAAAAAAATAACAATACATAAATGCACATACTTAAACATTACTATGCAAAAGTTAGCATTGGTAAAAACACCTTTAGTTAAACTATGGGTTTTACTGATTGCCAAAGTTCATAATTAGTCATTTCTTAATATTAGTGATATTAGTAATATTAGTGAAACATAACATTACATTTCAATTAGAAAATCAGCTAAACTTTTCATTTGGACAGTATATTACATGTGAAAATTAAAAAATCATTAAAAGGTTGAGGAGATAAGAACATATTATGGACAGATGATGCAAGCCAGAATTCTGCGGAGTGAGGGTTTGGGGGCAATTAAGGCTGGGGGGAAAGAGGGCCATTCACCAGATAAAATACTGATGCAATTTTCTGTAATTTGACACAAATTTAACGACTTAAGGTGATTATTTTAACTTCACTAAATCATTTTTTTTTTTTTTGGTACCTCAGTAATCTCTCACTTTACCACTATATATTTGCTTGCAGAGGTGTGTGTACAACTAGCAGGTACAAAAGCAAGAAAGGCAAAGATTTGTTGTTGTTGTGTAGTAATCTGCCTCAACCGCAGAGGAGATTGTTGGAGAATGTTTAATATAACTGTGGCTTAAATCATTTAACAAATAAAGTTCAAATTTCAAAAAATCTAATTTGAGTATCCATCAAAAAACTATGTTGGGTTGAAAATCCATCCCATCAAGCTCCAGTGTTACATGGAGGAGGACAGGATGTGTGGGCAGCCATAGCTGCAGTGCCCAGGGAGCATTTGGGTGCCTTGCCCAAGGGCACTTCAGCTGTTGACAGGAGGTGTCATAGATTCAAGCACCAACCGATTACTGGACAACCTGCTCCACCACCTGAGTCACGGCACCCCAGTGGCTCAGTTGTAGTGTCGATCGTGAATAAGCTTGGAGGAGCAAATACAAAATCATTCAGAACACCACCACCCTGCTGAGCCTGGCCAATTTCAAAAAGCCAGCAAAGACACAGCAGCTAGAGCTAAAGCTATTTATCATCATCATTTATTATTTTTACAAACATTTTCTGCAGTTTGAGCTCTTGACCACATGAACACAATATTTTAGGTGACTGATATTTCTGAAATCACTCTTTAGGGAGGACATTTTTGAGACTGTGAGTGTTTTTTTACGCATGACAAAGATTTTTGAAAATGGAGGGAAAAAAAAACAACTATGTCTTTAAAAAAGGCAGAAAATGGCTCCAGTTTGCAAAGTCCACTGCTGACAACTAATGAACAATAATTGACAATACCACAGAATGACTAAAACTAATAAACTATAGTTATCATGGGCAAAATTGATCAACATATTTCCCTTACCTTTGCTCACAGTCACCATAAAGGACAAGTAATTAAGTCCAGAGTCAAACAAGGAAAAAAAATGTAATCAACACTTCACTGATGAAAGGTCTGAATGGCATCCTGTTCCTTTACACCACAAATTGCCTGACTCAAGTGAGTCTAACAAATTACTTTTAAGTCAAACCTGCAACATCGGAGTCTTTTCAGAACATGTATATGGATTTCTATCTTTAAAATAAAATTAAACTTCTTATTTAAAGTCATTAAAAAACCATAAAGTCCAAGTCTAAATATGTTAGAAAGTCATATCGAGTGAATGTTGGGATTATGATGTTTACCAGACAATGTGTTTTTGTCACCATACCTCATTCCTAAATGATGTTCAATGCCAGTATGACATTAGCGTGTGACATTTGGAAACAAAAAGCATGGCTATTTAGCATAATCTAAAACCTACAAAATATTAATGTCCGCTGTTTTCAATATTTATGTCAAACTGAACGCTGGCATGAAGTTTGGTCACAACCTACATGCAATCTGATTATTACGTTTATCATCGTTGATGGGCTGCTGGGGATATACGGTAATATTTGCTCAAATTGAAACTAATTATTATAAATAAAAATTATTATGATATATTACATTATTATTAGCATTTTTTAATATTTTAAATCATTTGCCTTTTACATTGTACATGTACGTGTATTTTTCATGAACTTTAACTTGGCATAAAATCTTGTTATGTTAACATACATTAAGCATTAAGTCCTAACATAGACTTACTATTTCAGTCATGCGGTTTTGTCAAAACAATGATGAGAAGTGAGATTAAATAGATTGTTTACTTGCTTCCCCTGCCAGCTATCAGACATTAAGTCACTGACAGCTTTCAAAACTAACATTATGGACCTGTGCTAAGAAACCAAAAGCATAATTGCACAAGGCTACCTCTGCTATGTTAATAACAGCCTTAGCTTCAGCATTGTATTATTCTGTGACAGTCTACAAACCCTAAAACACATGTAACAGTTAAAATAGCCAACGTGGGCTGAAGGCTATTCTTGAAAGACAGCTCTATGCGGATGCTGAAGAATGAGGCACAAACAAACAGTGCACTTTGCTCTGAGGTCTGAGGTATTTCTCAATAGCCGAGGATGAGAATTTGTTTCTATTGACTTTGCTTCACCTTTCAGTGGTAGTCCTATTGAAACTGCAGTGCTTAACAGAAACTCTTTGTTAACCCTAGGTCAACTATATTGTACTTCTCTTCTAAAGGCTGTAGCTTAAATGATTAGTGGGCTTTAACAGGTGTTCTTATGTTCACACACGCACACACACGCACACACACACACACACACACACACACACACACACACACACACACACACACACACACACACACACACACACACACATAGACAAAGAGATATTTTATTCGTTAATTCATTTAATCCACTTCTCTGACTTCCTTTCTGTTGTCATATAGGCAGGTATTAATACTCTCAATTTGTGCTGATGTTTGACTGTACATGGAACAAATCCCAGCTGAAGATATGAACCCTTTTTTCCATCAGGAGTTTAATACAATGTGTTCGCCATGATACCATGTACTTGACCACTGAGCCGAATACTGTAGGTATTTGAGGAATGCATTTATTTTTTGATAACTGAGCTTTCGCTTGCAGAATATCTGAGGACATTTCTCCATATTGCATACCAGTCAGTCATTGTGAACTATCCAAAGATAGCTTCTGGTGTGCACTGTCATCTCTAAATATTTGAAAGCCAAGGCAGATGTGAAATTGAGAAATTAATGTTTATTTAACGTCTCAGCTCTCTATGTGCTTGCGGGAATTTCACAGAGACCCGAAAGATATCTCATTAAGTCAGCATATGCCAAAGCCATGCAGGTGTGGGTATGTGTTGTGCGTGAACGCTGGTGTGTGTACGGCCGCGCACACGAGAGCATGAATTTTAGCTAACATAATTAATATGCATGGTTAAAATAATCGTAATACTTAAACATTTGTTTGTTTTATTGGTATTTGTTTCCTTATTGAGCATCTGGACGATCCATCTTTAACTTCACTTTGTGTCCTAACAGCCCACTTTTCAAGAAGTGGTCAATTATGCACACAAAGCCAAAATGTAAGGAGAATATGGGCCGAGCAGAGAAGGGCGTGGGGTGCTGACTAAAATAGGTACGCTTCCTAGATACAGTTTTTGGCTTTGTTATATACTACTATACTACTATATACTACTATAACTTCTTTATTAGATTATTAAGATACATACACTCATCATGAAAACAATAGTTGCACCCAGAGGGAGGTTTTGGATTGCAAAGCTATTCAGAAGGAAGAGTAATCTTACCAGGAACAATAATAAATGAGAATTTTTGACAAATTATGAGAAATTTAGACATGGATCCAAAAGCAGGACCCATCACTGAAGATGACCCACTGACATTCTGAATCACCCCGTGACGGTGTGGCACGACACCACTGCAGTTTTTGGCGACACTGACGTGGTGCTACGGGCAGTTGTCGCAATGAAGTGCATGTAGTCATGCGTCATGTAGCCGTCTGCCAATGGTGCTGGCACTAATAGGATGACTCATGAAGGGCATCACTGCTCACGTCATGGCTGTGGTCAGTTAGGTACAGCGATAAGGCCCGTCCTTGCTTATGTCACACGGGTGGCCAAATGTAAAATTTAAATCATTTTCAAGTCATGCAAAGTCAAACACCCTTGGTGCAACTATTTGTGCAACTACGCTTTCAATAATAAATGTATTTCACACTTACATAAATAATCCTAATATAGGATCCTATCCTATAATCCTATATATCTAAAACCAATAAAATAAATGAATTAATTAAAATAATTTGTAATTACTATCAGCCTATGGCAGAAAATATCATTCTGTCAAACAACTTACTTTGTTGGACTTGAAATGGCTAAGCAAAGTAGTTTAACATAGCATTTCTAATATTCCTATCATTATTATTATTATTTTCCTTGTGCATATGTGGAAATAACTAGGGTGTTTTAGGAGTGCTGGAGTTCTTTGCCTCATATCCTATTACATTATTGAGATTGGTTTTAGGCTGACTACATTGATGCCATCTTTTATTTTTGTTTTATTATACTACAATACTATGTTATTATACTACTATACTATAATCAGTCACCAAAGGTCTCCTACAATGGTTTTGTGCTGTACACAAGAATCAGCTCAGTCTGCAGCGAGAGGGGCATCAAGGAGAATAGAAGAAGAGCTCATTCTTCTTTCAGAAAGAGATTTCACTTTTAAGACAGGGTTCCGTTACAACTATATTTTGCCTAGTTTGGACCAAGTAAAAAGTCTGCAGAAAATCAGATGATAGAAACTTTAGTTTATGATGGGGGGAAAGGGTAAGCCAATTATTTTATGATTGTTAAATTAGACAGTGTATTACTTTTTAGGCAAGTTATTACATTATTGTCAGGCTAAATGAACTAAATGGGTGGTAGGTGAGAGTAATCAGTACTCTTTGGAAATAGACCAAAGAAAACAGAGTGTGATTGGGCGAAGACGGACATGTGATAATGACATCAGGAGGTGGTGAACTCTGGGAGCTGGAGTTTTGGAGATCTGAGGCAATTTTGTGTCATTTGTAACAAGGTTTATTTCTTACATTTTTTTTGTTACATTTCTGGTTGATATTACATTGTTTCTGTTTGTTATTACATTGTTACACCTGTGGAATTCATACTTCCAACAAATAGGGGGCAACATATTACCAGAAAGGTGTCTACTCCTAACATAAGAAACAAGGACATGCACAGTTAACTCTCTTTTGCTTTTTTTGTTTTTGTTTTTCATTTGGGTAGGCAGCCGTGGTCATAAAGGTTCAACATGAGATTAGAAATAGCTGTTAGAACAGCACTACGTCTTTATTCTCCCATGCTGAACTGATGGCTCATTGCTACAGTGGCTCACAAAGTGGTATTATGAGACAGGACAGGCCTGGGCTAGCTGGTTAGCATGCTAACTTGAGTAAATGTCTCTGCATCACCACACATACTGTCAAAGCTGTTACATTTTCGCAGTTTGTTGATCCTTTGAGTTAATGTTTAAGTCTTAAACTAAAAATCTTACATTTTACAATGGTGAACTAAATGTTTTATAATTAAACCAGTAATAATTGCGAATGCTATAAATACATTTTCATGAGGGGCTGAATGCAAAGGCACAACCTCCTACTATTTCAGAAGAACCATTTTCTTTGAAAGATTGTAACAAGATAAGTTAGTGAAAGATAATTACGCAAACAGGTTTTTTGATTTGCGATGAAACTTGAACATTGACCACTACATTAGCCATGGAAATAAACCTGGCTATCCATTCAGTAAATTAACTAAGCTGACTTTGAAAGCAAGGTTTGTTTACTTATTCAAAAACCCAGACGAGTATTCAAAGCCTATGAAATGCTGTTTGGACCAGCCCTATATAATATACATCCTTCATTGGGATAAATTGTATTTAAATATGAGCAAGCATGCACTATGCATTAAATATATGTCTGAATTTTAGCATTTAAAGCCCAGACACTCTATGCTAATAATTAACTGCAGTGATCTTTTTGCACCTATAAAACTTTAATTAGTGACCCTGCCCCCTCTGAAAGCAATTTTCCTTGACCAGCATGCTTCAAACCACCACCAATTATGCCTGAAATGGACTTGATTTAATAAATGTTAATTAGCTGCTCTGTAAAATCTGTTTAGCTTATGAGTCATGCTGATATTATTGTAGGCATATTGAGCGCTTGATCAACACTGAAGGTGAACTAGTAACTACATCATAAACATGAAAAACATAATCCTTGACGAGTTTTTCTCGGGCCATCTGAAGGATCATGTCAATAGCGACAATAATAACCCCTTAATCTTAGAAACTCAGGGAGCAGCAGCGGCATATTGGCTCAAATCTATAACCGCAATGTCACAGGTTCAGATTCTTTAATGCAGTAAAGATACAGAATTAAATGTCAGAGACCTAACAGCGGGATATGATGTTCCTGACCTTCCTCTGTCTTCTGTCATTGCACCTGTGGTTAGGGCATGTCCAGCAAGCTTTTCAAGCTGTGAAGAAAAAGATTATTTATCAGTTCCATCAGTGGGTTTGTATTGAGTGCTCTTCAGTGGCAGGTTGAACCGATTCTATTCAACACCGAAAAACTCGTTCAGGGACAAGCGAAAGAATATGTATGTACCCCTTGATCTTCATTTATCAACTTCTGTTAGAAAAACTGTTTACACATTTTTTTGAAGACACATACAGAGGCACTGGTACTTGAGTGTTTATAAACAGCTTATATGAGTATTTTGTTGCTGTCCAAAGAAAACATGTATCTTATTTTTGTCAGTTTACTTTTATGCATCATTTGAAAGCAGCTGACGCGAGAATTTCAGGATGAATGGACCAACAGAAATGGCCCAAATTCCCTAGGAGGAATGTCTGGTTCCATAGACTTCCATTAAAATTAAATGAGGTTTTTGCCCTCTCCTGTAAAGTTGACATTTTGGGGACACTTGTTTTTCTTTTGGACAACAAAAGACAAGACAGCATGCTATGTTTTGTGAAGTACCTGATTTTATATTGGCATGACGGGTGATGGGCATGTGTTCCATTTCTGAGACTGTTAAAGGGCATAATTCTCTGGTAAGTGATATGGGACATGTATGAAAAGTGAAATTTGTGAAAATATTAAACTCATATATGGGACACATAAATAGCTCCCATTTCTAATTTCATTTTACTATACATCAATATATCATATACAATAATATTACATTAATATTTATAAAAAAAATTATATGTAGCCACAATGTTTTAACTTAGTATTAGGGCCTTTATGTAAATACAATGTCTTTTACCCTGCAATAATTATTAATTGTTACAAGTTTTTACAACTACCTGCCATTTGTTAGAATCCTTCAATGCTGTACAGCAACTACCAAAGGATTGTTTGGCACAGAAAACAGGGCCGAGCTGAAGAATCCCAAAATGACTTGAGCTCAATTCCTTCTGTGGAATTTCTTACAAAGTTATCCTGTTCCTTCTGACTGTCGGTGCTAACATTAGCTCAGAGTGCTGTATGGAAAAAGGCCGCTGCTATATTCTCTGCGAAATCCACTGGGGACTTTCAAAACATTAATCACTTGTCCAAACACATGGAATGAGTGTCGAGATATAAGTAGAGAAAGCCGTGGATTAGCCTACCTATTCATTTCAGAGGAGCACAGCCTGACTGCACATGAAGCACAGCGAAGGAGGCTGACGTTCTTGGCACCGAAAGATGGTGCAAGCAGCATGATCATTTGAAACCAGCAGTGCCAAAGGTTTCATGTGACTGAATGCACAGAGATGGGAACGAGACTCTTGCTAGACCTGTGATTATTTCTACTTGAGTGAGTCGTACGAGGGAAAAATAGAAGATCTTTAGAAAAGAAACCCTGTGTTTTAAGGCAAATACACTTCAATAGGGAACTTCAATTTTCTTTCTTTTTTCTTTCTTTCTTCTTTTTCCTTTTGTCTTTTTTTTCCTTTCAAAAAATATGCACGGTACCATGCCCTTCCCTTTTCTCTCTCTGCTAGTCAGAGACACTGTAGCTCAGTGAAAACCGAGGCATTGCTTTGGTTTAGGTCTCATTGTAGATTTGTGGATTTTACTTTAGTGTAAAAGACTACAGACCATAGGGCTGAACATTTGGAGCAATGCCATAATATGAACACTAACGTCTGGCACACTCCATGTGTAGCCTGTACACTCTGAGCAGCTGTTAAACTGTATGGAATATTTACGATAACGTATGGTTTTATTAATTCCCGGTATGTTCATACAGGTCTAACTTATCTACCCATATATAGGAGACAGAGCCTGTGAATCAGTAAGTTGCTGTTGTGTGTAGTGCTATAGTTCTCTATAGAGTGTGCTTATCAACGCCCCCACAAGTCAGCCTAAGCTTTGTGAAGCTCTCTGGGGAGCGAGTCCTGATACAAGTGCACCGGCAATACAGCAGAACTTTCTCCAGAGAGCTCTGTGCCAGTTGTAACATCACCAGTAACTGTGTACAATTAAGTAACTACAAAGTACTAGCACCTGAACTATGCAGTTAACCCAAACCATTTTAAAATCACCTGTAAAATATGCAGGTTTTCACGTTTTTGGAGTAACAGGATACAGGAAATCTAGTATTGTATGGTTTTGTCCCATGCTTTTTTTAAAAATGGATATCAGAACACAACCTGACTCTAGACTCACCTTACCAGTGCATTACCTGATGTTCTAGGTCACCAGAATTCTAACACAGCTGTAATGAATCACCTGTCTTCATTTATGTTATATACACAAACATCGCCTTGTCATACCCTCGTTTGCAACTGTTCTTTCTACTGTCTTGATATTTCCAGCTTTGACCTCTGTCGTTATTCTGACTACCGATCACCTTCTTTGACCCCTTTGGCTTTGTTCTCTTGTACCTTCTGGCTGCTTGATCCCATTTCATATCCTGACCATTCTTACTGCCTCTCCCTTATACTCTGATTGCCTCACTGACTGTCTCTTCCAGTTCTGGCCCTTTGGCTATACCCTGACTTTGACCTCGCTTTCTCCCTCCTGCCCTATTGTTTAATAAAACTTGCTTGACTTTTAGCTCTGCACACGTCGGCCTAAGTTCTTTGCCTGTGACAGTACGCTTCTATTCACCTTTAGTAGTTGAAGCTTCGGTGTAATTTCCTGATACAAAATATATCTTCTGTTTTTTCCTGATGCTGAAGAAATGAATAACTCAGTACAGTTTATACTTGAAAAACCAACTTTTTTATTGTTTCAGAAACTTTTGTATTATTATACAACCTCAGATATTCTGTTCTTTCACAAACAAGAGCTGGTAGAACAATGTAATTTGCCAGCAATAACTCGCATAATCACAATGCCTCAGGGTATGATTTGTGATTACTGTCCCCATAGTGAATAAAAGCACTGCTAATTTATCTGACTACAAGAGAACAGACAGTCCAGGTTTTGATGATCTATTCCATGATAATATCGTCACTTTGACTCAACAAGAAGAAGGAGCAAGCAAAATAATAAAATTAGAGCAACCTTCAATTCCATAACTAGATAAACACACGTTACGTAAGTGAGGAAACAATGAAATGGCCCTTGTATGTCTTATCATCATGAGGGGATCAGATGTGTATTTAAATCGAAATGACAGACAAGGATCTCAAAGCCCAGTGACATTTGAGAAACCTTTGATTTTGTGGCAACAAGGTTTGCTGGTGTTTCCGCTGTGCCTCAAGGGAGATCTTCTCTCAGTGAGTCATGCGAGGTACAGATTGTTCCACGAACAGCTCTCTATAGTGCTTTTGTGTATTGCTGTTGTATTACTGTTGGGGTGTCTTGATGAATAGTCACATCTAACACTTTCGTTGCTATCGTAAATGCAGGGTGTCTTCTAAAAGGACTGAAATGGCATTTATTGCTGTCCTCATGCAAGGTCGAACCAGCTTCATCTGAGTCCTTATAACCTGTATAACTTGTAAATTATTACCAATTTTATTTGAAATTAAACAGATGAAAAAGTCACAATGTTCGGTTGAGCTTATTCCCTGCTTGCTGGCAAACTGAGGTAAAGATTCTAACTAGAGGTAAAACCAATTCCACTTTTTCCCTTACAATACTGATACCAATACATGATCCTTGCATGTAGATTAATACTAAGAACTGATGCTGATACAAACTCTAACCTAACTACTGTTTTAGTTTTGGTATTTATACAATTACATTTCATATTATATCTTTATATTACATTTTAATTCATTAGATTCTATTTATTTTATTTGCCTGTGTCCCAATTAAAACCTTCTTCGACTGACTGAATTATATTTATTATATTAGTCTTTTATTGATCTATTTTCTTTTGCTAATTTATTCTCTGTATTTAGTATGTGCTATTATAAGCTTACTGGACAAAAAATTAGTAACCACCATTAACCATGTTACAACTTCAGCTTCCTACAGATGATGCTGCATGAGAATGATGGGATTATAAATACCTGCAGGGTGTGATAGGATTAAAAAGTATGTAGATTGAAAAGAGGTGGTACGGTGCAGTGAATGTGTTCGATGTGTGGAAAGGGGTTGTAAGCAGATGTTAACGAATGATTGCATCTGTCTGTGCCAAAGGCCATAGTGTGAAGGAAGCAGCTGAATTTGCGGTGGCTGAACATTGATGTTAGCTTACATGCAGAAACTTGTCCAGTCCATGGCAAATCAAATCCCTGCTGTTATCCTAGCTCATGGAGGTATTGCACGCAATCAGGTATGTTTCAGTCACAAATCTTTAGTGTGGTGAGTTTATATTTGGAAATCAAAGCCGTGTTTAACGGTTTAAGTAAATGTACATAGACTGGCCTGTGGTGTGTACTTGTAAGGACCCAGCAGCCTTTAAAACTATGCTTAACGTTGGCTCATATCTGAATTTCTCAATACATTGTCTTAACACATATGCCTCGCTCACTTGCACTACATCTCAGTTCAGTAAGCATCACCATTATTAATGTTGCCCGTATCAGCCTATTTCCAGCTTGGTTGAAGCACATGGCGTGAGACTGCAGCTGCGTAATACAGGTGACTGATGGCAGGCGGTGGTGCTAGAGGACACATTAGACTGGTAAGCAGGCTGCTATGCTAACTAAAGGCTAAATCAGGGCTAAAGGCTTTCATTATACCAAGAGTACGGGAATTCCTTCCACTCCTTCAATAACAAAGTGGGCTAACATTAACTCAGACTATAAATGGCTGCACAGTGAAAAGGTTCCTGAAAGAAGCTTGTCCTGCTATTACAGACTACCATGAGCTACTTACTGATTCTTATCATTCCACACTGCTGTGTACTGGTGTGGATGCCCATAGCAGAAAATGTGATGTGGTGTCTGTCGTAGATACTGGTATAGCCATTAAGTGCCAGTTTTAGCACTGATATTATTAGTGCAATATTTGTGCAAAACTAAAAATGACACTTATTTTTAAAATGAATTTTAAGATGCTTTTTTTTTAGTTTTTAAACACTGTTGGTTATCTGTTCAGAATTATGGAAAATGCTTTTAAAAACTGTTATAGAAAGTGTTACAGAAAATGTGTAAAACCTAAACACTGATGGTTTGGGAACTCCTATCACAGCAGCCAGAGAATTTTACAGAGGGTTAAGGTTGCCGAAGCCTGGGGCGATGTTCTCTCCCTCTCTATCTCTGACTCTCACACTCTTTTCTTCTCACTTTGTCCCTTTTCTAGGACTCTATCTCTGACTCTCTCCATCTATCTACTGCACTTTCTTGCTGTCTCATATACTACCTTACTCTCTCTGACTCTGGTCTCTCTCTTTCTCTCTCTCTCTCTCTCTCTCTCTCTCTCTCTCTCTCTCTCTCTCTCTCTCTCGTTTTCCGGTGCTCCAGAGTTTTCTTGCAGGGAGCCCACTGTGACTGAAGACACTCCTGACTGGTTACAGGCACTCTTTGGATATCAAAGTGTCTGCTAAGTCAGGTGTGGGGCCCGGAGGTGATTATCCACTCATATTGCAGGCATGGATGTTGGAAGCCAGGCAGAACTAACAATACCGCTGATCTCTGCGGGCCAATTAGCCTTTCGAGTTCTCATGTAAAATGGCTGCATGAAGATATGGGGGAGAAATATAGGACCCTCTGGAGTGAGCGGACATGCAGAGTACTGGGCTCTCAGGAAGCCCTCACCCTGACCAGTGCTGCCCACTCTCCTGACAGGCACCTCATGTTTTTTCCACTATAGCTCATGAGGATTAGGTTATAGGAGAGATCCCACGAGTATGAGGCTCATCTGCTTTCACCACAGACACGGGAGGAATATTTCATGCATGGTTAATGACTAGCATTGATGAAATGCAGTCAGCCATATAAGATTAGTTCATGATATATACAGAAATGTCTTGGATGTTTAGAGCTTCCATTTGTGTTGTGGATTTTTGAAAATACCCAAGAAATATCTCTGTTTACATTATATATACATGTACACTTCTGGAAAGGCTTTAGATGCTAAATGTTGGAACTGGTTTGATTGTATTTGGCCACAAAAGCAATATTGTTTCCACACCTCTAAAATTTAGTTTTAGAAGTTGGTTGCATTTCTTGCTTCTCATGACCCACATAATCCCAACACATTCAGTAATGTTGGATTCTAAGTTCTGGGGCAGGCAGTTATTTGTTCTGAGAGCATCAGCAGGCCTCTTGGTTGATGCTGTACTAGGTCTTTATATGGTTTCTCTATATCATTTAATAATTCCAAAAAAAGAAAACACCAGCAGCTTGATGTTTGTGGTCTACTAGGCCTTGTTCTCACGTATACATTTATTTTTGTCCTTTTTTCATCTGTTTCCTTTTACTAGCAGCTTTTTGACAGCTGGCTCTCAAAGCTAAAAGCTTCCCTAAGCTTACCGTACCTCAATTCCCTGGAAAATGAACTTTTGCATTGCAATGTATAATTTATCATTTATCTATAAACTGGCCAGTTGAACTGGTTCAAAGTTACTTGAAAGTCCTTTTTACATTGCCTTGCAATAGAAGTTAAGCTTTTTTTCCCTAAACGGCTTTGTTCCCACAGTGACAACGCGTCCAAGAAATCTCTCTCTGGTTTGACTGCCATAATTCCCTGCTGATTTGGGGAACGTTTGTTGAATGGTAGGAAAATGCCTTTCAGGTTAATTCTGTATTACCTCCAAAAAGACAAGTTTAACTTTGACAAATCTTTGATTGGATGAGTCGCCGCAGGTACAGGAAGAACCTGGCTGAGGCGCTTTTGTAAATTACCTCATGCTGACTTGCTCGCTGTTCATGACAGCATGCATAAGGGAGTGGGGAAAGTGAGTTGATGGCAATTTTTAGTCATTAATTCGCAGGGTCTAGCACTGAGGATAGGACACCTGTTCACTCTGTCCCCTGCGACGGACTCTCATCAGTGATAAGTTAGCGAGAAGGGTTTATTTAACACTGTGTGGGTTTGGATTGTGTGCGTTTGTTCTTTGTGGCGGATGAGCGGTGAATCACAGTGAAACTCATGGGATAGAAGCTAGTAGAGAGCTCAGACTTCGAATAAAAAGTGTGAATCTTTTTTTTTTTTTTTTGGCCATTGCTATTGTTGCGGATTGCATTTGGCAGATGGGGAATCTGAGAACAAGCCACAGTGGGCAGATTGTTCGGGAGTTGGCCTTGTTTAGTTCACATTACCCGAAGTCACACTGCTCGTTCTCTTTCTTTTCTCCATCCAGTTCTCAATCATCAGAAGACTCGAGTTTAATTAAAGTAGATCTGTTCGAATTGTAATAACACTCAAGTGGAAACTTACTTCTCTGCTTTAGAACACCAGAACTTTTACAAAGACTAGGAACAATCAGAAGCTACGGCTCCAGGTGGTATTTTGACACATGTACTGTAAAACACATGTACATTTTAAGCAGAATTTACTGAATATTCACATTGGACTCATTTGAGATTGTTGCAAATTGCCAAGCAATCTGCAGGTAATAACTGCAGTTAGTCAAACCGAGTGATATCTGAAGTGCGGTGTCGTTGAGGTATAGATACACAACACTTACTCAAAGCAATTTCACCGCCTACATTTGCTGACACATGAATTGATAGACTCTATTAAAAGAGATGGAGAGGCCCTGGGTCTTAGTGTAACTAGTGCCATTAATCCATATAGTTCCTCTATCAAAGTGTTTTGGCAGAATAGAGGATTGATTCATTTTTTTAACAATCTAGTCCTGTTTCTACACTGTACAACAGAAGAGACAACAATTCATTAAATATGTTCTGTGTGGAGGGGGGACTTCACCTGATGAAAGGCCTTTGACCTCATACAAAAGAACATATTCATTGTTATGGTGCTTTGGCCTGATTCAGAGTTGACTATAATAAAATGCATTGTTTAGAGGATTACTGGTTGTGTGCTTTGTTGTGCCAGTCAGAATTCATTTTTACATGACTGTTTTCCAACCTCTCTTCATCCCTTCCAATTAAACTGTGACTTTGATGACTGGGTGTCCTGTTTTGGACTGTAGTGAAAAAGTCCCTGAGTGAAATTATTCACCTGTAACTGACACGTGCATAGCAGTGTGTATTACCTCTATAAGCATGAAGAACAGCTGCAATTTGATTTTGCAAAGTTTCTGGATGTAGTCCTGCATCAAAGCTTTGCACAGTTGGACCAGATTTGGTGGATGCCTTCCCTGGCACAATCCTGTGGAATTTCCTGTCGACTTGTGGACCCAGATGATCATACGCTTCCATGCACCTGCAAATTTAACTACTTCCTTCACTTCCACATCTGCTTTGGATCCAATTTCCACACATTGAACGAGACATTTACTGCACTACCTATGTTTAACTTTGTTTAACTTTGTAACTACACTGTAGTCACTTTACACTGTAGTCACTTTACAGACACGTACAGTCACTTTACAGACACATACAACTTATTACCTCATATGCTACATGACACTTTTTATTGTTCTAAACTCCTTTATACCTTTATTTATTTTTACATTTTGTACTCTTTTATATTTTACTCTATTTCATTTTCTTATCTAATAATATGTGGCTGGGCAGTCACAAAAGCATTTCACTGCCGGTTGTACCATGTATGACTATGTATGTGACAAATAAACCTTGATTTGATTTGATCTGATTTGATTTGCACTGTACCACCTTTTCTTAATCTATGAATTCCGTCACTCACACCCCGCAGGTATTTATAGCCCCATCACCCTTGTACAATGCCATCTGTAGGAGCCTGAAGTTACTACCCTCTTAAACATGCATGCAAGGTGATTGATATACATAAACACCTGCTCTTTTTAAATATAATGCACTTTATTGTTTGTTTTGTCTTATTTCTACATTTTAACTCTATCCTTACTCTGAATATTACTGGCAGACCCTCTTAGCCTGCCAGCTATCTGAGCTACCAGCCAGAGCTGCCAGCTAGGAGCTATTTAACTGTGTGGCCACACACTTGCATGATGTGCATTTGTGCCTCTTCTGCAATTTGTATTCGTAAAAAATACATATTTTTTAATTTATTTAAAACAACTGCAACAAATTTTAGATACCTAAAGTTAGCTATACAAATACTGAAACATGCAGATGTACATATCTATACCTGCATATCTGAATCCCTGTTAAATTATGGATCACATGGGTGAGATCAGGTCCTATTATTCATAAATAAATCTCTTTACACAGATAATTATTCATGAAATTTCTTGAGTCAAACATTGTTGCACTAAGGTATAGGTCACTTTGGGAATATTTTGCCATTGCATGTAAGTGTACTGACATGCATCCCTCTGGCTCAGTATTAAGCCTAGCCACTGGGGACTCCACTTCCGAGCATACCCTGGGTGAGCATGTGACCTCCAGTATGGAGCCGGCAATCAATCCCAGATCGACGTCTGATTACTGATTTGTGTCACCTGTTTTGTGGTCTATTTCAGATGTTTGCTTTGTCTAGCCCTTTGTAAAGTATTGTATCTGTATATTCAGTACATACCAAGCCTTTCTCTTCTTGTTGTGATCTCTGGTTTTTGGACTATTGGCCTTCTTTTTGACTGTGAGTTTGGATCTCCCTTTTGCATATGTTTGCTTGTTTCATCCATCCCATGTTTTTGACTTGGCCCTTTAACACCTTTAATCCTAGTCTGAATATTCAGTCTGTACTCATAAAATGTATAATTCGCTACATATTATTCCATAACTTCTATTTAACTGTTATGTAAGTCCTGCAATTATAAGAGTGAGGAAAATTATACTGAGTCCGCACACAGACCCTTAGGTTTAAAGGGTTAACAATGTTACCTATTTTACTTTCAGAACATTGCTTATCATTGAAAGTCCAATTAGTCACAATTAATTGCAGTTCTCTTCAGTTGTTGGGGGAGGGAAATTAGGCGATTGTACTGTAAGCCTCTTACAACCTGAAAATGTGGCTTGGAATATGCATGGTCCTGTGCATCTGTCCTCTTTGTGGCTCCGCGGGAGAAACCATGACATGGCCATGCTTTGATCGAGTGCTCAGCCATCAGGTTTGTGTCGCGAAGACTTCCATCCTTGAAAGGGACACTCAGCCTGCATGCGTACAGTCTGCATTAGCAATGTAGATCCGACAAGGAGGATATTATTCAGGGTTTTGCATCTCAAAGGCGCTCCTAATTTTTTTCCTCTTTTTTTAACCATTCACCAGATGCAATTGGTTTAATGTATCTCTTTTATTTCCTTTTGAAATGAAACTCGAAGAGCACAGTTTTACAACAAATGAAGTGACGTGAATGAAGGCGTGCTAAATTAGGTTTATAATAAAAGGTTCAGAAAATGTTAGACCCTGGTGTTATATTTCAGCAAATCAGTAATACTTGTACTTTTCATTAGCTGTATTTGTAATGTTAGACTTCAACTTACCCAGCACATTTATCCAACGATGTTCATTTGGTCTTGTACATTATCATCACTAGTAGACTTTCAGAATCAGTGGACTCTGTACTCTACAAGGCTTAAGGCTTTAAAGTGGTGAATTCTATTGCCCAAGCATGAAGCAGTACACGCCTGCCGACAGAGAAGTATTGACCAAGCTGAACCCAAAATATGACCAGTGCCGTCCTTGTGGCAGTTGCTCAAGCTTGCCAATTGTCCAGCCATGCCCCGTTCATTAATCTACTTCCATTAGGCTTCAGGCCTTTCACAGAACCCTCTGTCATGCGGAAATGTGCCTCATAAAATCTGCAACCAGAAGTTATATTGATTGTTCTAAATGTTAATGTCCTCTGAGCACAGACATCAAATGTGTCACCATTAAACCAGCAATAAAGCATGCAATATTGTAATGATATTTACCAACAGCTGTTCTGCTCTTCTTCCTGTGGGCTCAAGGCAGCACACTTTATGTTGTCTGGCCCTGGGTTTCTATTGATTCTTCTAGAGGGAAAAAGAGAAGAATCAACAGAGAATGGCTGGGGAGATGTTCCCTAATGATATTTCTGATCTGTTGGCAATAACAATGCCAACATTGCCCCCTTCAGTGCATTTGTGGTCTCTTGTTGCCCCCAGCACACTCTGAAACCAGTTTTCCTCAAAAACTGTTGTAATGTTTTTCTCAACTTTTCTTAATTTCTCCATCCGGCTAGTCAGGACAACCAGACATCTATTTTACATTAGCGTTCACACGGTTCAAACTGGAAGGAAACACAACCAAACAACTTCACTAAAAGTGAAACTTTTTTCGAGCACTAGCACTGAGCCAGGAAAGATCCCCAAACATTGTATTTTAATGCGGATATTCACCGGCTGCAGGCGCAAAAATCCACCTTAGCTTCTTAGCTTTCATTAAGTACATGTGAAGTTGACCTCTTGCCCCATCTGAGTGAGGAAAATTTGAATTGAGCCGTAACAGCGATGTTCTCAATTTGGACAAATTTTGACTCATGATTTATAAATGAACTGGTCGCTATGTTATCACCTCCCTCCCTTTGAAGCTGGGATAATGTGATCACATTTACATCGGGACAATAGCCTACTATAAAAATATAACTGAGGGATAATTTGGCCAGTATACGGACTGGTTTACTACCTTTAGTTTAGTTTACTAGACTAGTCTAAACCTCAGGCCTCAACTCTCAGGATTTTATCAGTTCCCTTCAGATTGAGATTCACACCTCATGCTATTCACACAGCAGTGCAAAAGACTTGATCAGTCCTGTGGGAAATGTGCTTTTGTAAGCAGTTGCCTAATCTGCACATTGTGACAACAGTATGTAATCAATGGGCTAAAATAGTCTCTGATGTTCACAGCATCTTCAAAAGTCATTCTCAAGTTGTCATGAAAGCATCTTGAAGTACTGTACTATGGCAAGGTATTTACAATACGTCAGTCAAACCGCCCTTTTCTGTCAAAGTAGATGAAGTTAGTTACATGAAGTGGTGAAACCCACCCGAATCTCTGTTAAGGGGTAAAAGTTAAGACTAGGTTTTAACTAAAACCCTGTATGAGACATTAATGTTAATATCATATACATACATTTACATTTACGGTATTTAGCTGACGCTCTTATCCAGAGCGACTTACAAGGTTAATCATATTACAGGTAGGCCAATGTAGTGTTAGGAGTCTTGCCCAAGGACTCTTATTAGTGTAGCACAGCATAGTCACCTAGACCGGGATTTGAACCTCAGTCTCCCACATGTAGAGATGGCACTCTGGGTAGTGGTGTTACCCGCTTATTATTCCTGTATAGCACATTTCACAAACCCAAACTTGCTTACAATTGATTGTAGGTGTCATACAAGAAAGAAACAAAGAAACATTGATAACAACAAGGACCTACAAGTAGACAATATGAGCATGATCATTTAGGATAGCAGCTTTAGTCTTGGTGCAGGTTGTAAGTGAGTGTGAAGAGATGTGTTTTAAGATTAGATTTAAATACAGAGAGGGAATTGGACTGCTTGACCAGGGCTGGGAGAGAGTTCCAGAGTTGAGGAGCAAGTCTTGAAAATGCTCGGTCACCAAACCCATGCAGGTTGGATGGAGGAACTGTGAGTAGCCCAGCTGTAGAAGAAGGTAAGGAAGAAGAAGGTCAGACAGGTAAGAAGGCGTGAGATTGTACAGAGCTCTGTAGGTGAGCTGGAGAACTTTGAATTGTAGGCAGTATTTTACAGGAAGCCGGTGGAGATGCTGGAGAATGAGGGTAATATGGTCATGTGAGCGGGTGCGGGTGAGGAGACGGGCAGCGGCATTTTGGACCATCTGGAGTTTGGAAACGGAGGAAGAGTTGATGCCAGATAGAAGGGAGTTGCAGTAGTCCAAACGACTGGAAATGAAAGCGTGAATAAGTGTTTCTGCAGCAGACTGAGAGAGAGATGGTCTGATTTTGGCAATGTTGCGCAGGTGGAAAAAAAATTTTGACTACAGTGTTGATATGGGCACTGAATGACAGGGTTGGATCGAGGATGACACCCATTTGCGGCCCACTTCTTTAGGTGTGCTTCCTTGTATCTATGCCCATTTTCCATTTTATCAGCTTCATGTACCATATACTGTACTGCTAGAGCAATTAGTACTTCTATAATTCCAGATGTGTGAATCTGTTTCTCTGCATACTCCGTTAGCCCTGTTTCTCAGTGGTCAGGACATCATTGGGCCCACCACAGAGCAGGTATTATTTGAATGGTGGTTCAGTGTTCCCTCACTGTCCATGCTATTAGACCATAATACTATATTGGACCACCTTTAGATGAAAAAAAATAATTCAGAGACAGCAGCTCATCTGTTGCTGTCCAGTTTGTGTTGCTTATCCGCTAGCTGTTCATCAGTGCTCATAGCAAGCTGCCCACAGGACCCTTTTGGCTGGATAGTTTTGGTTGGTGGACTATTCTCGGTCCAGCAGTGACACTGAGGTGTTTAATACTCCAACAATACTGGTGTGTCTCACACCAGCACAACTCACTCTAACACACCACTAACACATCAGTGTCACTGCGGTGCTGAGAATGATCCACCACTCACATAATACCTGCTCCATGGTGGGCCTGTGGGGGTCCCGAACATTGTAAAATTGTGTGAAAGGGCGATGCCAGAGTATGTGGAATGCAAAATATGCTATTCACACTCATTCATACAGTTCATATATGAGATCTAAGCTGGTTAAACAATTTTTTTTAAAATGGTTTTCAATTCATTGTTTTTTTTATTTAATGAAAAACAAACCATTTCCATAAATTTGTCTGTTTAGTCTCCAGCAGCCCCACCACATTCACACTGAAGCTATAAGGAATGTTTCGGCCTTGACTGCCTTTTGTGAAGCAAGCTCAGAGCAGATGTCTTTTGCATATATAAGTTTTAAAGGTACACTAACAAAATCAGCCAGAAAATGACAGAGGTGGACAAAGGACATAAACCATGTACTGGAGTCAATGTAGAAATACCCAAGATAAAATATTCCTCCTGTAAAAGTAGAAGTTCCTACCTTCAGACCTTCACTTGAGTAAAAGTTCAACATATTCGCCATCAAATGTACTTAACTATGGAGAGCATCAGTAGCATGATTTATTACGGCTCTAATGCCGTATTATGATTTCTGGAGCAAGACTCTTAATCAACACATTTCAGGTGAAGAGACTCTAGTGTCACTCTCTGTCCACCAGTCTTTTAATAGAAGGTCATTAATTAATCCGACACTGATGTCTATTCAAATGATCATAATCACAAAACACTGAAGGAGAACAGCTTCCGTTAGCTAGAACCAAGCTCTGTCCAACAGATCAAAACAAGCTTAAAACAAAGTGACTTCTGTACCTTGATTGGTGAACTCACTTCATGCGTCTTTTGTTTGGACATGCTATATTTTTATGCACACGTAAGCGAAAAGGAAGGACAGATTCAGCTGTAATATATTTTAGTAAAAAGTATGATTTTTGATTTGAAATGTAGTGAAGTTAAAGTCCCAAAAATTTGGGAAAGACACTAAAACACTACTTACAGTGCAGAAACCAATTACAGGGGTTGGACAATGAAACTGAAACACCTGTCATTTTAGTGTGGGAGGTCTCGTGGATAAATTGGACCAGCCTGGTGGCCAATCTTCATTAATTGCACATTGCACCAGTAAGAGCAGAGTGTGAAGGTTCAGTTAGCAGGTAAGAGCACAGTTCTGCTCAAAATACTGCAATGCACACAACATTATGGGTGACATACCAGAGTTCAAAAGAGGACAAATTGTTGGTGCACGTCTTGCTGGTGCATCTGTGACCAAGACAGCAAGTCTTTGTGATGTATCAAGAGCCACGGTATCCAGGGTAATGTCAGCATACCACCAAGAAGGACGAACCTCCACCAGCATCACGTAGTGACCTGGCCACTATCCTGCAAGAAGAATGGCTTAAAATCCCTCTGACCACTGTGCAGGACTTGTATATGTCATTCCCAAGACCAACTGACGCTGTATTGGCCGCAAAAGGAGGCCCTACACCATACTAATAAATGATTGTGGTCTAAAACCAGGTGTTTCAGTTTCATTGTCCAACTCCTGTACATTCACTGAGTTACTGTCCACCACTGAAAAATGAATACATTAACTGACACAAACTTAAAATAAAATACAGTGTATGTTACTGAACGCACAAACAAAATTTTGTGAAAGTTGCAATTTGTCCAGAAGGCAAGGGCTATTTGTAAAAAGCTCCAATGGAAAGCAGAGATTGTCTCCCATAATTGCTTTGTTAAAAGCACTTGCTTTGTGTATACTTGAGTAATTAAGCAGTTGGAATTTTACATTATACAAGTGAAAATTAACAAAGAGCACATCTGTGTGTCCCTTAGGTTTAGTCATTAAAAAGCCCATTATTTTTTAAATTACTTTTTCAATCTTTCAGCCCCTTTAATCCGGATGTATTTCCCAATAGGCAGTTTCTGTTCCCGCGTTTTGAACGACTCCTGTTGGAAAGCTGAAACACTTTAGAGATCTGATTGTCCAAACCAGCTGCGTTTTCTCCTCCGAAGCCCATTTCTAAGACAAACAAGGCTTTCATAGTCTGGGAGCTGACTGAAAACACTGCAAATAGCTGCCCTGCTGATGACTCATCAAGGGCTAGAGCATCTTCGAGGTGCCTCGCAGGTTCCAGCTGAAAACCCAGCTCGCAAAAGCTGCAGGCTCAAGCCATTGTGGCGCCGCTCACTTCATGATTAACCTAGCCAATCCCGCATGCATTACACAGTGATTAGCCTGCCTGTCTTGAGACCTGATTGCAGCTCTGTGAAGTGCGCAGTGCATTACAGACATGCTAAACCCTGCAAAGGCTGTGGCAGCTTTGCTACACAATATCAGCTGCCTTATACGATTTGGCACAGGTTGTTATTATTATTATAACCCATATAAAAGCAACATAACTTCAAATAATTAATGACTCGAGTAGCTTAGCAAAAACTATGGTAACATTTCTGTGAGGTTTGTATTCATAAGGAGTTATAATGTTTTTAAACAGTTCTGTGCATAGTTACCTGTAGTTCTTAAAAATAGTGCAATATAGAAAATGGTATCTGAGTGCTTCAGCTAAAGCAATTGGTATTTTAGGTTATACACTTTTGTACTGTTGAAGTATTCGTTAGGTACACATTTATAATTTGGAGGTTGTATAATGTATTGTTTAGAAATATAGCTCCTTGTTAATTACATGCTCACTGTAATTCATATTTATGTATTTATTTGTGTATTTATTTATTTGGTTACTAAGTTTGAGTTTCGACAGTTGTTTATAGTTGACAATGTACTACTTCCTTAAACAGCACCTGCGTCTAAATGTTAGCTTTTCCTATTTGTTCCCATGTAGTACTTTGTCTTATATATGTATTGTATGTTCTGTACTTGTTTCCCTTTGTCGTGTAGCTGTACTCTACTGTGCAGTCCTGTATAATGTGCTGCTGACTCGAAGAGCAACATTTTGTTTCAGTGTGTGCCAGTCATACTGAGGAATGGGAATAAAAACACCTGACAGGACACAGGAAGCTCTCCCAGTCGATCTTTAAATAATACAGATCTCACACTGACAGACACATATCCAGTACATCTCACAATCAACATTTAAATGTCAATAATCTACAGTGTCAATCACCTTACTTGAAGCACACTTTAAAAGCATTTTAGATGTTTAGAAAGTGAAAATATGGGCACTTTATAATATTATCCATTGTAAAGATATAGATAGCAACACTTGTGTTATCTGCTTTTTAAGATGTGACATAGCAACCTTGTGTTCGGGTCTGAGCAATTACTCCATTGGTTGAGGTTTTCATCTTTTCAGTAGGGTTTTAACAGTCAAGTCTTTTTGTTTTAATAAATTTGAGTCCAAGAAAGGTGAGTTACAGTTCTCAAACAAATAATTCTCAAACATAGCTCTAACTTTAGCTAGCTAGCTAACACTACTACCGTTAGGAGCCAATGAAAAAAACCAAACTGTAAATGTTATTTTTATGTGCTTAATAGGATGTTTCTTCTGGGCACATTTTTGTGTTTTGTATATATAAATATATATAGATATATAGATAGAAAGAACAACCCAGCAGAGGTTTGACTCTATTAGATGTCCTAATAAGTGGCTGGAGTTCAAATGTAGTCTCTATTGATCCCTCAAAGATGCTGTTCAAATTGATGTTTGCCTCTGGAATTTGCATGGATTTAACTTTTTGAATCCCGGCACTTCAGTCACTCTCAAAGTGACATCACATGTTGAGATGGATTTGACATGCCATTGTTTGTCATATTCCAGCACTTTGAAATCCCATTTGAACAGTCAGAGCATCCGGACTAAGACACATCTGTAAAAACTGATTGGAATAATTTCAAACCACCTCAAAATGTGGACTTGGATTTGGTTTTGGGTTGACAGTCTGAACAAGGTCTTAGAGCCTTATAAAGCATTATTAAACTTTATAATATGCTTATAATGCATTGTTACCCAATTACAAAGAGTAACACGTCTATTTATAATGTCTTATGAATATAAGCTTTGGAGAAAGTGTTACCACAGAAGTACTTCAAGAGAACTCCTCATGTACTGAGATCCCTATAGAACTGCAGAGGAACTTTTCAGCACATTCAGCATCTATCAGCAGAGAAAATAGAGTCTATTAAGCACTTTTCAAAGCACTGTTGTTGGATCCGTGGTCTTAAAAAAAAGCCTAGTGAATGGGGTGAGTAATTCTAAAGCAGTTCCAGGTGCGGTCCCAAACAGAACAAACTAAAATGAAACCCGAATTAGGATTAAAAAGTGTTACATCATTCATTGAAATGCAGTAGTTAATGTTGCTCAGTATGTGCAGCTGACTAAATAGAAACAATTACTGGCCATTGTTAATCAGTGATTTTTATTATATTATTAATAATTAATAACATTTTACATATACTGACTGTCAGAGTGTTCTGAGATCCCTCTTTCTCTGCTTGTCTGATCTAACACACCTGATTCAACTCATAAGATGATTATCAAGCCCTTCATGAGATGAGTTAGATGAGTTGGAGGGGGGAAACATACAAATACACAGAGCATGTGGTCCCCAAAACTGGCGCAGGAAACCATTGGCCTAATCAGTGGATTTGAACAGCTGCCATTGGGTGCAAACTTAACACAGCTTGAGTCTGCTATTTTGCAAGAATGCCTTAAGTGAATGCTAATTACTCTACAGATAAACTCTGAATCTGCAGTTTTGTTGGAGAACGTTAGCTGAACGTTTCCATATACAGTGGTTTTTAGAAGGTATTTGTGCTGTACTTAAAATGCATTATATGTTTGTGTTAGTAAACAAAATGTCAAACCAACTGGTTTTTTTTTATTGAATATTTCAAGATTATAATTTTAGGCTAAAGGCAATTTTTTGCAGACGGTTGTCGTTTGAGCAGTATCTTTGCCAACTTCTGCAGGAACTTATTTCATGATCGCAAGTACCAATACCACTATAAGGCCAAAACCCCTAAACTCTGATGTATCCGCCTCTGTGATTTACAGTACATTTAGTGAAACGTGATTGAAATTCTTATAAACCTTTCTCCACACAATGAACTATCAGTTCAGTACTACTATCAGTTTGATGCTGTGCTAAAAGTGGTTTATGTATATGAACCCTTCTACCGAACTAGTTCAAAGGATTATGCTATGACCTATTTAAACCCAAGGCATTAATTGCTTAATATATATTATTAAGCTAAATATGTATCAAATCATAATGTATAGGGTACTTTCTATTAGAAGGTGGCTGTCTTAAACCCTCAACCCTATTCCTCAGCTGAAGATGATTTCCATATTTCATAAGCCTATTTTAAAAAGACCTCTCTTGGTTTTTTTGTCACTGCTAAATACAGACTTTTGGTCCATAAGCAAAGTCTTATTTTTGAGACATGGTGAGCAGTTTTAACATAACCGTGTACCAGAAACCTGAGAAATACTGTGTAACATTAAAAACAATCACTACATAAACAATAACTAGGAAATGGGTTTTAATAAAAACATGTTGTTTTGTTGGTTTAAATGTATTCAAAGTTCATAATTCAAAATTCATTCAAAATAGACAAGTAGCTAAAAACATACATTTATGTTTAAATAAATAGGTAATATTTCCTGCATATTAAGTTGCTTTAAACTTATGTATGGATCTGATATATTGCAACTCTAATAACTTTATTAACTTTGCTTTTAACTTTATTAACTTTGCTAATAACTTTTATTAACTTTTTTTAAAACATGTACTGGGATATTTTTCCACACACTCACAAAGTTCAGTCCAAAGTTTTCTGTATTTTCTGCAAACAATTTATCACAAATGTGGACAGTGAAATTGTGGTGGATAGTCAGACAGCACCAGTACTTGTTCAGGATGTCATGTACCTGACAATTCAGTATGGTCATGAACTTTGGGTCCTCAGACAAGATTCTGCAGTGAAGTCACTGCATATGTGTAGAAGCACTTCCCAAGACCATTGTCTGTAAACTCAGTGTGTCACTTAATCCACAAAATCAAGTTACCATGCAGAGAAGAAGCCACATATACAGTATATACAGGTTCCAGTAACGGCACCACTTTTTGCCCAAGCTTATTTACAAAGGACTGAGGTGAAGTAGGAAAGTGTCCTGTCATTTGACGAATCAAAATGTTTAATTCTTTAGAAAAATCATAGACGCCATATATTCCAAGCTGAAGAGGAGAGAAAGTATCCAGCCTGTTGTCAGTGCACTTCAAAAGCAAAAGCACACGGCATGAGTGATTTGAACTCTGCTTGCCTTGAGGGAGCACACCACAAATTTTAAACCATATATACAGGTTTTGGAGCAACACAGTAAAAGGGTCCAGGTGCTAAGCTGGCCTGACTGCAGTCCAGATCTGTCCCCCATTGAAATTGGCATATCATGAAACAAAAAATATGACAAGCGAGAGAAAAGGTGATGAAGGTTTTTTGAAATCTGACAGAATTCAATTTCAAATGGACACATGTTTAAAAATAAATTATGTCATTTCTTTGTTTCAAACTTTGATATGTTGTCTTAGCATTATTTTTAATTAAATAATTAATTTGATGATTAATAATAATTTGATTATTAAATAATTTGCACATCATCACATTCAGTTTGTTTTAGTTTTTGTACAGCGTCCAAACTTCTTCTTAGCCTGGATTTATGCATGTATTACAATGATCTCAGGACAGTTCACATATCAGCCCTGGGTGGTGTTCTTTTTGTTTTCAGTTTAGTGGCACACACACACACACCAAAGTGATACTGACATCATAAAAGTATTGGGGAAAGACTTTGGCCTTCAATTAGTAATTGAAAGCAATGTCAGCCACCGCATCACAGCAGCAAAAAATCTCTGGCTCGCTTTTGAATTAGGAAGCAGGAATTGCCGCAATATCTCTCGTCTTTGTCCTAGATCCTGTCTCGTTTCATGTTTCCAGCACGAGAAGCGCCGTTTGCGCGAGAGATCCTGTTTTGTCTCAGAGAGAGAGAAGCTTGTAGACACAACAGTTGCTGCTTGAATTACTGTGTGAAACCGTGTTCACACGTTTTATCATACTGCGACAGCCCCACACCGAAACCCAGCAATTCGGGTTTAATGGTTGCCATGTCAACAATGGATTTATGGTTTTATCCCTACCCCGTAGGGTGCCTACCTCAAACAAAATAAAGATCACTTAGTGTGGGTGAATGCATAACTAAGCACCGAAGTTGACTGATGTTGGGGGAGCAGAGGGAAGCCGGCATCCATGATAATTGGAGGCGCTGCAGCCTTAGACTTTAATGTGACTTTACCTTTATATACTTACAATTGACATTGAATCTGACATTGACATATTCTGTGGAAATGAAATGGGGGGAAAAAACTTTAATAAGGCTACATTTCTGCAGAATTCACCAAAGAGCAAGGGCACGTCATCTGAAATAATTAGCCATCCAGTGCCCTCCAACCTTTAATTAAAGTCTCTAATCATGCTGATTCGTTCGTATGTATCATCGGCCTTCGGTTATCATAAAAGAAAAGGAAGAAAAAAAAACCCTGAAAAAATGTTTCAACTTTAGCTAAATGCATAAAACTGACAGCATGATTT